>CM054952.1:13483520-13530475 GCA_029168755.2 Tillandsia fasciculata | reverse complement strand
TTCTTTACCGGTAGAGTGTCTGGTGATAGACCCGTGAGCCCCCAGTTAGGCACCAGTGGGTGCGGGGTATGTCAGCCGCGAGCCCTTTTGCATCGAGACTGCTTGGCGTCTGTGAAATGCAGGGTATTGCCTGAGGTCCTATGAGACCAATAGTGGCGCTTGATTGGGTACTTGGGTTTTCTACCTTTGACGCATTACTTTACTTGTACAGCTGCTCAGTTTATTTTCAGTATTATTACTGTAGATATGCTTTCAGCACTTGCAGTTCCTTATACATGATTCTTATAGACATCTTTTGATTTCCAGCATGTATGTTCTATAGCTTTCATGATTGTTTATCTCTGATTTGCCCTGATTTTCAGTATGCCTATCCGCAGTTCTTACTTTGATTAGTAGTAGATCTCTTTTCCAGCTGTACCTATAGACCTTACTATCCGCAGATTTTGTACCCAGTAGGTACGATTAGCTGATCCTCGGCTCGTCGTGCCCTGGGATACATGTACAGTGTCACGCCCGGGGTGCAAACCAGACCCCGGGCCCGTCTACAGATCCGCCGTGCACACGGAATTTCCCGCGTACACGAAGCGCTGGTAACCTGCTCAGATATCAAATGAACAATAAAAGAGCATAATACAGAGCTGAAATAGAAGAACCACATAGTATCTCAGACTGGAACTACAAATACACTGTAATATGTACAATAATCTCCCAGCTCACTAAAATAATACAACCAGCTGGCTAAGCCAGACCCAAAATAAAAGGAGAATTCACAGTCTGAGTGAAGGGTACAACGTCTATCTACAGCTCTCAGTCTCCCAGGAGATCTATTCAGCGATCCCCTTACCTCGATCAGCTGCCGATGGCCTAGCAGCTCCCGCAGATGACTCTGCAAAATAAGGGAGAAGAAAGAAACAGAAAACAATAATGGGGGTGAGAACTACCAGATAAACCAGCAGCCTCCCCTAGTGGGTAAAAACCTCAACTCTGACGCACCCACTAGGACTACTAGAGGCAAAAGGGAAAAGGGGAAGTGGTAGATACAAAAGATGCTGAAACAGGAAACTATGCTGTTAAAACTGTATGCATGCATCAGAAATAGTATCTGTCCAAATAAACCCAATCTAGTCACCAGTAATCACTGGTACTGCCTGCTCAGCGGAATCTGCACACACGGCTCGAAACCGCGGGATCGGCTCACACGGCTCGCATCCCAACATAAGTATCAGACCGGCACACACGGCTGGGTCCGAGAAAGCACACCTCCGGAGTGGCACTCGAGGGGAGCGACCCACACGAGTAAAATATCTCTGTCATCAGTATCACAAGTATCTCTGTAGCACATGTCTCAATATAGCAGGACTGGATCATAACCATGATCAAAGTGGGAAACTCCATCCACTATAGAAACCCAATCCCCAACTGATGCAATAAATAAAACTCAACCCCAATCTGATGCAAGGATAAACATCTGGTCAACCGCCTACTGTCCGCGGTCACCGCAATACCCCACAAGTCCACAATCTAGCACAACCTTGGCTACACTATCCCAAACCCCTGCTCACACTTGAGCAACAACATATGAATGCAAAGGACAACAATGAAACATGTTCAAATCCCAATATGATAGTGTAGCAATGAATAGTGGCCTTACCTGATGTCCGGGCATGCATGCAACTGTCTTTATTTTTAAAAGTTGTAAAATAGTGTCAAAGGTTTAAAACAATTGATTTACTGAATAAAAGTCATTTGCATGCGAGATCATAGCCTTTGTCTCAATCACAGTGTCCCAATATAAGTCATCATATCATTTGTGGGGTTATATTAATTTTTAGGGGAGTTTGTCCCAGCGGTCCTTGTCATTTGTCATATTAATTTGTCCCAATGGTTCTCATTAATTGTCCTGTTAGTTGTCCTGTTAGTAGTCCTGTTAGTAGTCCTGTTAGTAGTCCCAATGGTTCTCATCAATTATCATATTACTTTGTCCCAATTGTTCTCATCAATTGTCATATTTTAGGGGATTTCCAGTAATCCCAGTGAGCTTGTCAAAAATGAGGTAAGCAACAACCGCCCACCTCGAACAGCTCAAACACACCCCAGGTAGTCTCCTGGTTGTCCACAGTCCTCAAATCCTGCAAATCAACGCTCCCGGTATAAATACAAATCCCAAAAAGCACAATATTTGCTGTTTTTCAGACAGCACGGGAAAAGAGGAATTTTTCACCTCTAAAATGAGCTCCTAAAATCCCAGAAAAATCACGGTTGCGTTCCTCGCGAAGAGTAGATCAAAATCGACTCTTTAAACGCCTCGATCTGACGCTCCTACGTCAAGATAAAAATCGGAGAAGTCGGTGCTGTCCAAAAACATCACAGTAAAAAGGGGGGTCAAAGAGGACTTGAAAACTGTGCCAAAAGTACGAAACGGAGCAAAATGATCAACACGGAAATCGAAGCCCTACCTCTTACGGTCGCGCTGCCGCAAAAATCGTCCAAAAATTCCACCCGGTTAGCCCGCAGTGAATTTTCGACGGAACTGCGACGGGAAATGGGCCTAAAAAGAAAATCGTCGCAGTGCGCCGCGTCGCAGATATCTCACTATCTGTAACTCCTAAATTCCTGAGATTCTAGAGAGAGAAAGAGAGAGAGAGAGAGGAACAACTTTCGTAGAGGGAAGTTTTTCTGATTCTCTCTCTTGGCTCGCAAATCGAGGTGCAAAGAGAGGGGGTGGGGGATCTCTTATATAGTGGGCCAAAAGGGAATATTCCCTCACGGAATCCAGATCCAAACACGAAACACCGAAACGAGCCAACCAGGAGCGCCACGTGTCAACCAAACAGGAAACAGCCTGTGCAGGGCCAATGAAAAGCGCCACGTGTCCACGTGGTGCGTGTGTCTGCCCCGCGCTCCGGGTTTTCCGGAAAATGTCGGCCAATAGGAGCACGCCACGTGTCAACCCTTCTAGAAGCCAGCCACTCAGGGGCTGCCACGTGGCATGGGGGGTTCTTCGGTGCTCCCGGTGCACGCCAGGCCTGGACCGCGCCCCGCGCCTGCTGCCCGCGCCTGCCCGCGCCGCGCGCCTCCGCCGCCCTCCGCCGCTGCGCCCTGCCGCTCCGCCGCTGCCCGCCGCCGTGCGCCGCCGCCCGCCGCCGCCGCTCGCCGCGGCCGCCGCCGGCCGGAACAGTAATTCCGGCCGGCGGTTACTGTTCCGGTGAACAGTACCAAAGCCGAAAAATAAAGTAAATATACCGTTTTGACCGTTTTCGCGCGCTGAGTCCAAATACGACGTCCGTTTCGCCAAATTCTCATCCGAAATTTTGCCGAAAGCTCCCGGAAATTCCCATTTGCTCCGATTTTCGCGCAAGTCTAATTTAAATATCCAATTTCGATTCTACAAGCTCCGTTGCACTGTACAAGCTTCTACAGTCACTGTTTAAGTTGCACAGTTCTGCGGGAGTCCGGATCATCACATCCTCCCCCACTAAAAAGAGTTTCGTCCTCGAAACGAGACTCAACAACAATCCTCAGTCCGATGTCTCGAATAAGTAGGGGTGAGCATCTCTCATCTCCGACTCGAGCTCCCATGTAGCCTCGCGCTCGTCATGATTGCTCCATTGGATTTTCACATAGGGAATGGCCCGATTGCGCAATTCTCTCACCTCTCGATCCAGAATTCGCAGTGGGCGCTCCTCATACCTCAAATCCTCGCTGATCTCCAGCGGTGTGAAGTCGATGACGTGCGATGGGTCGAAGACATACTTCCTCAAAGTAGAGACATGAAATACATTATGGACACCAGCAAGCCTCGGAGGAAGTGCAAGTCGGTAGGCAACTGGCCCGATACGCTCCAATACCTCAAAGGGTCCAATGTATCGGGGGCTAAGTTTCCCACGAATGCCGAATCTCCTGATTCCTTTGGACGGCGAGACTTTCAGGAATACATGATCACCAACCTGAAACTCTAAGTCTCGTCGCCGAACATCGGCATAACTCCTTTGTCGGCTCTGGGCGGTCTGAAGATGCTGTCGGATTACTCGGACCTTCTCTTCTGCCTCTATCAAGACATCTGGTCCCAAGGTCCGCCTCTCGCCCACGTCACTCCAATAAAGCGGTGATCGACACTTGCGTCCATACAATGCTTCAAACGGAGCCATCTGAATGCTCGCTTGAAAGCTATTGTTGTACGCGAACTCAGCTAAAGATAAGTGTCGAATCCACCCTCCGCCGAAATCCAAGACGCAAGCCCTCAACATGTCCTCCAGGATTTGTATCGTCCGCTCTGACTGCCCATCAGTCTGCGGATGGAAAGCCGTACTGAACCTGAGTTCAGTCCCCAAGGCTGTTTGCAAACTTTTCCAGAAATGCGAAACAAACCTCGGGTCTCTATCTGATACAATGGAGGCTGGTACTCCATGTAATCTCACTATCTCATCCAGATATAACTGGGCTAGTCGCTCAAGTGGCCACGTAGTCTGCATGGGCAGAAAGTGCGCCGACTTGGTAAGTCGATCCACGACTACCCAGATAGCGTCTGCTCCTCCCTGTGCCCTAGGAAGTCCGACCACGAAATCCATCGTAATGTGGTCCCATTTCCACTGGGGAATTGGGAGACTCTGTAACTTGCCAGCTGGCACTCGATGCTCAGCTTTCACCTGCTGACAAGTTAAACACTGAGCCACAAATCTCCCGATATCCCTTTTCATGCCTTTCCACCAGAAATGTGCCTTGAGGTCCTTATACATCTTAGTCCCACCAGGATGTAGGGTATAAGGTGTATAATGGGCCTCTCGCAATATCTGCTCTCGGATCTCCGCATCCGCTGGCACACATGCTCGGTTCCTGTACCTTAGTACTCCCGAGGCATCTACCGTAAAGTCCCCAGACTGATTACTCGGAATTTGATCTCTAATCCTGGTCAAGTGGGGGTCCTCACTCTGTTTTTCCTTGATCCGGTCTAGCAGAGTGGGCTGCACGACTAAAGATGTCAGTCTAGCAGAGACCCCAGGGGACACAACCTCTATCTCGAGCCGTCTCATCTCCTCTAATAGCGGTGCCTGGTCTGTGATCAACATAGACAAACTTTGCACCGCTCTCCTACTCAAGGCGTCAGCGACCACATTAGCTTTGCCTGGGTGGTAGAGAATATCTACATCATAATCTTTAATAGCTCTAACCACCTACGCTGCCTTAAATTCAGCTCCTTTTGCGTGAACAGGTATTTTAGGCTCTTGTGGTCGGTGTAGATTTCACAGTGCTCTCCATATAGGTAATGACGCCAAAGTTTAGTGCAAACACTACAGCAGCAAGCTCCAAGTCATGGGTAGGGTAATTTTTCTCGTAATCTTTGAGTTGCCTTGATGCATAAGCAATTACCCTCCCTTCTTGCATCAACACACAACCAAGTCCACTGTGTGATGCGTCACTGTAGATCACATATCCTTTTCCCATAACAGGAAGGGAAAGGATAGGAGCGGTCATCAATCTAGTCTTTAGCTCCTCAAAACTTTTCTGACAATCCTCACTCCAAATAAACTTCACTCCTTTACGCGTCAAGCGAGTGAGGGGTGTGGAAAGCTTCGCAAAGCCTTCCACAAACCGACGATAATACCCAGCTAAACCCATAAAACTACGCACCTCCGAAACGGTCGTCGGTCGGGGCCAATCTCGGACTGCCTCAATTTTCGCCGGGTCTACCGCCACACCTGCGGCGGAAATCACATGGCCCAAGAAGACTACCTCCCGAAGCCAAAATTCGCACTTTGCCAGCTTGGCATACAACTTCTTCTCTCGCAGAAGTTGCAGCACTATCCTTAAGTGCTCCTCATGCTCAGCATCACTTCGGGAGTAGATCAAGATATCATCAATGAACACTACTACGAATCGATCCAAGTATGGTCGGAAGATTCGGTTCATTAAATCCATGAATGCGGCAGGGGCATTAGTTAGCCCAAAAGGCATAACTGTAAACTCATAATGCCCGTACCGTGATCTAAATGCCGTTTTCGGAATATCCTCGGCCTTCACCTTCAACTGATGGTAACCGGATTGCAGATCTATCTTAGAGAAGACACAAGACCCTTGCAGCTGATCAAAAAGATCATCGATGCGCGGCAAAGGGTACTTGTTCTTGATGGTCACTTTGTTTAATTCCCTATAGTCCACACAAAGTCGAAGTGACCCATCTTTCTTCTTCACGAATAGCACCGGCGCTCCCCAAGGCGATACACTCGGCCTAATAAAGCCCTTATCCATTAAATCTTGGAGTTGCGCCTTAAGCTCTCGTAACTCAGCCGGTGCCATCCGGTAAGGAGCCTTTGAGATTGGCGCAGTTCCTGGAACTACGTCAATCACAAACTCAATCTCCCTATCTGGCGGCATGCTAGTCAGCTCAGGTGGAAAAACATCCGGAAACTCGCGGGCAATAGGGATATCCTTGAGTTCCGGCGCCGCCGTAGGCCCCTCAACAACACTAGCCAAAAAGGCTACACACCTCGATGGATCATCTGCCTCGCTCGGGAAGTCGAAATCATAGAGGCAAAGAAAGCACTCTGACATCCCCGGTATACCAACATCTCCTGGCCTGGCTCTCTAAAAGTGACGGTTCTTGCGGCACAATCAATAGTCGCAAAGTACCGAGCCAGCCAGTCCATTCCGAGGATCACATCGAAGTCCTTCAGCTGTCTCAAGACCAACAGGTCTGCTGGCATAATCCAGGACTCGATTTGCATCGGGCAGGACCAACAACACTCTTCCACGTGCAAGGTGTGATCGGGAATCTGAACCTCTAATGCACGTGGCAAAAGTCCTACCTCTAACCCATGTAATGATGCAAATGATTTACTAATAAAAGAATGTGATGCTCCAGTATCAAATAAAGTACGAGTCCTAATGCCAGAAAGTAAGGTGATACCTGCCACCACATGATCTGCTGCCGAAGCGTCCTCTACTTGCGCAGCATACACTCGCCCACTCTGAGCTGGAGGGCGATAATCCGTGGGATGGGAAGAAGATGGTCTGCTTGCTGGAGCATAGGGGCGCTGAGCCGTCGACCGCTGCTGCGATGAAGATGGAGCAGATGCTGAAGAAGGGGTGGTGGGGGCCGAAAAGGGGCACGAAGCTTGAATGTGCCCGGGCTGTCCACATCTATAGCAGCGACCCCACCGTTGGTCGCAGGTGTTGGAAAAATGCTGACCTCCGCAGAAAATACAATTGCCGGGGTTCGTGGTTGTCGGGTTGCTGTTGAGACTGCCGCTGTCGCTGAGGCTGCCGCTGCGACCCACGTTGCGACGGCTGTGATCTTTGCTGCTGTTGCCGCTTCTGGGATCCACCAGGCCCTCGCGCTCGGACCGTCCTTGGCCGGGGAACTGTGGCTGCGGCGGTCGTGGCGGCCTCCACGAACTAGATTGTCCCCCAACCTCCGGTGCCGGTCGCTTCGCCCCCGGGATCACAACGGGAGCTGGAGCTACCTCCCCCATTACTACCTCCCCGCACTCAACGTAGAGTGCCTGCTCCATCGAGGCCTCCAAGGTCTGCAACCTACGCGAGCGAACCAATTGAAAAAGGTCCCGGCGCAATCCTCGCTCGAACATGTAGATCCGGTGCGCCTCGTCCCTGGCCACGTTCGGTACACATGCCAACAATTGATTGAAATTGGCAATGTACTCGTGTACGGGCCGATCTCCTTGTCGGAGGTTTCTCAACTGTTCCTCCAACCTCTGCCGGACGCTTTCCGGGAAGAAAGCCCCAAGAAGGAGATTGCGAAATTCCGCCCAGGTCAGGAGCTGAGCCCCAGGCGGACCAGCCGGTCGAACACGCCGCCACCAAGCTTCGGCGTTGTGTTCCAAAAAGTTCGTTGCCAAAATTACCTGATATCGATCCTCGATAAACAACGTCTCAAAACGTCGCTCCATCGCCGTGATCCACGACTCTGCCTCCCACGGCTCAGTACTTTGCCCCGAAAAATGGGGTGGGTCAAACTGGCGGAACCTCATCAACAGGTCCACCACTCCCCGCTGCTCTGCCGGGGTCAGAGATCCTGTCAGCCCAGTCGGCTGTCCACCAGTACCCCGAGCAACAGGGGATGCCGGGGTCACCGGTACAACTGGAGGATTCACAGCAGGGGAAGAAGGTACGGGAGAATTCTCTGAAGGTGCTACAACAGGCTGAGCCCTCTGCTCTAACATTTGCGTCAGCCGACCCATAGCCTCCTCCTGACGCCGAACAGCCTCTGACATCTGGGCCATCTGGGCCTGCAGCTCTTGCACCTCACTCTGCTGGCCCTGCCCGGACTCCTCCTGATCGGATTCAGGGGAATCAGGCTGAGAACGCGTCAACATCCTACGTCGCGGAGGCATCCTACCACAAGAAACCATACTCAGTATCGGGACCCCACACGACCCAATCTAGCGAAAGTCAAAGACATTCCCCTATTCCTGTGACTTTATGTTGTCTGCAGCCAACATAACTGTCCACCAGAAATAGGCTATGTCGATCCATCTTCTCTCACTGGAAGAGTCAAACAAAATAAATCGACGACTTTCGCAAAATGCCACGTCTCTCATGCCCTATTATCCTAGGGTCTGCCAAAAGCCTAGGGTTTCCTAAGTCCCAACTGAACTATCCCTAAGCTCTGATACCAACTTAATCTGTCACGCCCCGGGTGCAAACCAGACCCGGGCCCGTCTACAGATCCGCCGTGCACACGGGATTTCCCGCGTACACGAAGCGCTGGTAACCTGCTCAGATATCAAATGTACAATAAAAGAGCATAATACAGAGCTGAAATAGAAGAACCACATAGTATCTCAGACTGGAACTACAAATACACTGTAATATGTACAATAATCTCCCAGCTCACTAAAATAATACAACCAGCTGGCGGAAGCCAGACCCAAAATAAAAGGAGAATTCACAGTCTGAGTGAAGGGTACAACGTCTATCTACAGCTCTCAGTCTCCCAGGAGATCTATTCAGCGATCCCCTTACCTCGATCAGCTGCCGATGGCCTAGCAGCTCCCGCAGATGACTCTGCAAAATAAGGGAGAAGAAAGAAACAGAAAACAATAATGGGGGTGAGAACTACCAGATAAACCAGCAGCCTCCCCTAGTGGGTAAAAACCTCAACTCTGACGCACCCACTAGGACTACTAGAGGCAAAAGGGAAAAGGGGAAGTGGTAGATACAAAAGATGCTGAAACAGAAACTATGCTGTTAAAACTGTATGCATGCATCAGAAATAGTATCTGTCCAAATAAACCCAATCTAGTCACCAGTAACACTGGTACTGCCTGCTCAGCGGAATCTGCACACACGGCTCGAAACCGCGGGATCGGCTCACACGGCTCGCATCCCAACATAAGTATCAGACCGGCACACACGGCTGGGTCCGAGAAAGCACACCTCCGGAGTGGCACTCGAGGGGAGCGACCCACACGAGTAAAATATCTCTGTCATCAGTATCACAAGTATCTCTGTAGCACATGTCTCAATATAGCAGGACTGGATCATAACCATGATCAAAGTGGGAAACTCCATCCACTATAGAAACCCAATCCCCAACTGATGCAATAAATAAAACTCAACCCCAATCTGATGCAAGGATAAACATCTGGTCAACCGCCTACTGTCCGCGGTCACCGCAATACCCCACAAGTCCACAATCTAGCACAACCTTGGCTACACTATCCCAAACCCCTGCTCACACTTGAGCAACAACATATGAATGCAAAGGACAACAATGAAACATGTTCAAATCCCAATATGATAGTGTAGCAATGAATAGTGGCCTTACCTGATGTCCGGGCATGCATGCAACTGTCTTTATTTTTAAAAGTTGTAAAATAGTGTCAAAGGTTTAAAACAATTGATTTACTGAATAAAAGTCATTTGCATGCGAGATCATAGCCTTTGTCTCAATCACAGTGTCCCAATATAAGTCATCATATCATTTGTGGGGTTATATTAATTTTTAGGGGAGTTTGTCCCAGCGGTCCTTGTCATTTGTCATATTAATTTGTCCCAATGGTTCTCATTAATTGTCCTGTTAGTTGTCCTGTTAGTAGTCCTGTTAGTAGTCCTGTTAGTAGTCCCAATGGTTCTCAGCAATTATCATATTACTTTGTCCCAATTGTTCTCATCAATTGTCATTATTTTAGGGGATTTCTAGTAATCCCAGTGAGCTTGTCAAAAATGAGGTAAGCAACAACCGCCCACCTCGAACAGCTCAAACAACACCCCAGGTAGTCTCCTGGTTGTCCACAGTCCTCAAATCCTGCAAATCAACGCTCCCGGTATAAATACAAATCCCAAAAAGCACAATATTTGCTGTTTTTCAGACAGCACGGGAAAAGAGGAATTTTTCACCTCTAAAATGAGCTCCTAAAATCCCAGAAAAATCACGGTTGCGTTCCTCGCGAAGAGTTGATCAAAATCGACTCTTTGAACGCCTCGATCTGATGCTCCTACGTCAAGATAAAAATCGGAGAAGTCGGTGCTGTCCAAAAATCATCACAGTAAAAAGGGGGGTCAAAGAGGACTTGAAAACTGTGCCAAAAGTACGAAATGGAGCAAAATGATCAACACGGAAATCGAAGCCCTACCTCTTACGGTCGCGCTGCCGCAAAAATCGTCCAAAAATTCCACCCGGTTAGCCCGCAGTGAATTTTCGACGGAACTGCGACGGGAAATGGGCCGAAAAAGAAAATCGTCGCAGTGCGCCGCGTCGCAGATATCTCACTATCTGTAACTCCTAAATTCCTGAGATTCTAGAGAGAGAAAGAGAGAGAGAGAGGAACAACTTTCGTAGAGGGAAGTTTTTCTGATTCTCTCTCTTGGCTCGCAAATCGAGGTGCAAAGAGAGGGGGTGGGGGATCTCTTATATAGTGGGCCAAAAGGGAATATTCCCTCACGGAATCCAGATCCAAACACGAAACACCGAAACGAGCCAACCAGGGAGCGCCACGTGTCAACCAAACAGGAAACAGCCTGTGCAGGGCCAATGAAAAAGCGCCACGTGTCCACGTGGGGCATGTGTCTCCCCGCGCTCCGGGTTTTCCGGATCCTGTCGGCCAATAGGAGCACGCCACGTGTCACCCTTCTAGAAGCCGGCCAGCCAATCAGGGGCTGCCACGTGGCAGGGGGGTTCTTCGGTGCTCCCGGTGCACGCCAGGCCTGTGGACCGCGCCCCGCGCCTGCTGCCCGCGCTGCCCGCGCCGCGCGCCTCCGCGCTCCGCCGCTGCCCTGCCGCTGCGCCGCTGCCCGCCGCCGTGCGCCGCCGCCCGCCGCCGCTCGCCGGCGGCCGCCGCCGCCGGAACAGTAATTCCGGCCGGCGGTTACTGTTCCGGCGTGAACAGTACCCCGAAAGCCGAAAAAATAAAGTAAATATACCGTTTCGACCGTTTTCGCGCGCTGAGTCCAAATACGACGTCCGTTTCGCCAAATTCTCATCCGAAATTTTGCCGAAAGCTCCCGGAAATTCCCGTTTGCTCCGATTTCCGCGCCAAGTCTAATTTAAATTTCCAATTTCGATTCTACAGGCTTCGTTGCACTGTACAAGCTTCCTACAGTCACTATTTAAGGTTGCGCAGTTCTGCGGGAGTCCGGATCATCACATACAGTGTATCTCACACCCCCTGGGTGACCATTTTCCAGGTCTGTCGGGTGGGGAGATAGCGGGACGATCCAGTGAGCCGGTTACGATAGAGCTGTCCCCATGATCGTAGATATTGAGCCCTGATGATCTGTGCAGACTTTTATTTTTCGCATTCTAGTCCAGTTCTATTTGATTTAGACTTAGACATTTAAAATATTGATGTAATAACTGATTTTGAATTATTCCTGCTGACTAGATTAGTAGTTGTACTGAGATATCTGTTGCTGATTACTAGCCTAGCCGTGCATATATAGGGGAGTCTCTGTTCGCGGAACAGAGAGTTTCCTATATGTGTGGCGGTCTGTTACGCCTGTTTTGCAAACTCTGATTTAATCAAAAAAAAAAAAATTTCAGACCTGATTCTTAAACTCGGGGCGTGACAAATTTCAATCTAATTTTTAAATTATTTAGGAAGCTAATTGCAAACTAAAAGGCAAGGAACTAAAATTTTAAAAATTGACCAAATACCGAAAAATTTTAAAAGTAAAAATCAAAACCAACTTAATAAATTAAATCAATTAGAATGATCAAATTGATAAAACATACAAATAGCATAAATTTGTTTCATAAAGATTTATCTAATTTCTCTATGGTCCTAATTTTATTTACTTTATTAAAATTCTATATTGGAGATTTATCATAAGTTTAAATTTTAAATTGTATTGTCAAAATTTATTCAGTTTAAATTACACTATATTATTTACACTTATAGGAAGTTTTATATACTGTTTACAATACAAAACTATAAATTTATTTTTAATTTATATTTTAAATTGTAATATATGATCTTATTACTTTAAAAGATAAAATTTTACTATTTAAATTTGAATTAATTTAGCTCGCAGAATTCTGTTATAAGAATAAATTTGAATTGTACCGTATATTTCTATTAAATCAAATATTTAAGTACATTCAAATTTTTTTAAATTATGATACAAAATTAATGTTTAAATTAGAAAAAAATTAAAATTCTTTAAACATATTAAATATGTTGAATTTAAATATTTACCAGCTTTTAAATTTTTTAAAAATATTGATATAAATTAATGTCTATATTAAAGAAACTCTAAACCTCCTTAAATTAATGGATAAATTGTAATATTTATACTATTAAAATTTGAATTAATTTAGCACATATAATTTTATTCTAAGAATAAAATTGAATTAGCACAAATTTAATGGCTAAATTAGAGGAATTTAAAATTCTTTAAACATATTAAATATGTTGAATTTGAATATTAACCCACGTTTAAATTTTTTTAAAATATTGATATAAATTAATAATTAAATTATAATTCTAAAAATCCTTAAATTAATATTTAAATTATAATTCTAAAATTCTTTAAATTAATGTGTAAATTGTAAATCTAAAATTCTTTAAATTAATGGCTAAATTGTAATTCTAACACTCTTTATATTAATGGCTAAATTGTAATTCTAAATTTTTTAAAATTAAACTCTTTAAATTAATGCCTAAATTTTATCTCTAAAACTCTTCAAATTAATACCTAAATTGTAATTCTAAAACTCTTTAAATTAATGCCTAAATTGTAATTCTAGAATTCTTTAAATTAAACTCCTTAAATTAATGCTTAAATTGTAATTCTAAAACTCTTTAAATTAATACCTAAATTGTAATTCTAATTTTTTTAAAAATTTAATTCTTTAAATTAATGCATAAATTGTAATTCTAAAAATTTTAAATTAATGGCTAAATTGTAATTTAACAACTTCTAAAATTAATGCATAAATTAATACAAAATTAATGTCTAAATTTGTAAAAAGTACATGAATGAAAACTTTTATAATTATATGTTAAATTTAAATATTTATCCACTTTCAAATTTTTTAGAATAGTGATACAAAATTAATTTCTAAATTAGAGAAATTCTAAAATTCTTTATACATCTTAAATATGTTGAATTTGATTATTAATCTATGTTCAATTTTTTAAAAAATATTGATATAAATTAATGATTAAATTATAATTCTAATACTCCTTAATTAATGTTTAAATTATAATTCTAGAACTCTTTAAATTAATGCGTAAATTATAATTATAATTTTTTTAAAAAAAATTAAACTCTTTAAATTAATGCCTAAATTGTAACTCTAAAACTTTTTAAATTAATGGCTAAATTGTTATTCTAAAACTCTTTAAATTAATGCCTAAATTATAATTCTAAAACTCTTTAAATTAATGTCTAAATTATTATTTAAAAACTTTTAAAATTAATGCCTAAATTAGTACAAAATTAATGTCTAAATTTGTGAAAAGTATATGAATCAAAACTTTCATTATATGTTGAATTTAAAAATTTCTCCATTTTCAAATTTTTTAGAATAGTGATACAAAATTAATTTCTAAATTAGATGAATTCTAAAATTCCTTATACATATTTTTATGTTGAATTTGATTATTAATCCATGTTAATTTTTTTTAAAAAAATATTGATATAAATTAATGACTAAATTCTAATTCTAATATTTCTTAAATTAATGTTTAAATTGTAATTCTAAAACTTTTTAAATTAATAACTAAATTGTAATTCTAAAACGTTTTAAATTAAATTCCTTAAATTATTGACTAAATTCTAATTGTAAAATTTTTTAAATTAATGCATAAATTGTAATTTTATTTTTTTTTAAATTAATGTTTAAATTAGTGCAAAATAAATAGCTAAATTAGAAAAATTTTAAATTCTTTAAAAATATTAAATATGCTGAATTTGAATATTAACCTATATTTATTTTTTTTAAATATTGATATAAATTAATGACTAAATTGTAATTGTAAAACTCAAATTAATGTTTAAATTGTAATTCTAAAACTCCTTAAATTAATGTTTAATTTGTAATTCTAAAACTCTTTAAATTTATGCGTAAATTATAATTCTTTTTTTTAATTAAACTCTTTAAATTATTATTTAAATTATAATTCTAAAATTTTTAAATTAATGCCTAAATTCTAATTCTAAATTTTTTGAAATTAATGCGTAAATTATATATAATTCAAAAACTTTTTAAATTAAACTCCTTAAATTATTACAAAATTAATGGCTAAATTTATAGAAGGTATTTTAATTATTTTTTTTAAAATTTATTTTTTATGATATTTAATAAAGAAAATATCTGAATTATGAAGTTATCTTTTAACTTGTTAATAAGTAAAATTATATTTTTATCTTTTATCAATCAATGATTAAATTTATTTTTTTTATTTATAAAAGTAAGTACATGAGTATTACTCTAATCTATATTGTGTGCTCTAATTTCCGTTCCGGGTCACATTCTTGGCTCCGATAAGCGCGCAAACACCTCACACACCCAAAATGGACTTCCAGAAAAGAAACAAGCTCCAAATTTACCAAAAACTTAATTCTGGGGCCCGACACGCACACACGCACCCCAAGAACGTGCCCGAAACTTTTGAGCTGTTAAAAGTGTTTTTTTTTTTTTTTTTAATTTTATTTTAAGTTGTCCTAAACTTGGATCACAGAGAAAATAGATGCTATGAGTTGATTTTTCTGGAGGGTTGATCTGGTAAATCCCAATCTTGTTCGATGCGATGAGTGATTCTCAATATTATTAGTATTATTTAATTATTTAATCTTTTTCAAGTTGTGGACTTTAGCTAGGCTGATTGAGAGGGTTTTTTTTTTAAAATAAAATAAAATAAAAGCATATCACATATATTACTGAAAAAGTCAATTTATCAAATTTTTTAGAGTTTAATTACTGTGCTATCGATAGCATCAAACATTTGGTACTACCAAATTTTTCGTCATTAGATATGTTCTTTTGATCCTTTTCATTTTTTAGATCATATTATGATTCTAACTGTACATTCCTTCAGGTCAAAAATTTAATAACATTAATAACTTCGTACTATTAATAATATAATAGCCTTATTTATTTATTTTTTTGAAACAATATGATATGCGCTAAAGGGCTCCATGAGAAGTAATTTTTAACTTGTTTTTATTTTTTTCTGAATTCTTTATTTCTAGTATGAATGAAATTTATATATGGCTGATAATTTTGATATCCAATAAAAAAGTGAATTGATTTGGAGTGCTTATTCAATATGCACAAAATCATCTAAATTTATGTTTTATTAATTTAAATAATTAATATTAGCCAAATGTAATACAAAGGATATGTTGAAGAAACAAAACAATTCATGGCTTGATGTAAAGAGGTTTAGTTGTTACAAATAAAAATACAAAGATGATTTTTTCCATCAAGCAGATTCATCTAAATCATTATATATGCAATCAATAACAAAGACTACCTAAAATTTTTTAAAAAAATTGTAAAATATTAATACTGTGTTTGGTTTGGGTACAAAGAGAGAATAAGTTCTCTTTGTACCCAAACACAATTGATTTAAGGGGGGAATAGGGTGGAACACCTATCCCCCCCTTACCGAGTTGTCCCGGTCAACCCGGTAACAGGAGGGGATAGGTGATCAAAACCGGGACAATCCGGTAATAGGGGGGATAGGTGATTTTTTCCATCAAGCAGACTAATCTAAATCATTATATATGCAATCAATAACAAAGGCTATCTAAAATTCATTAAAAAAATTATAAAATATTGATACTGTGTTTGGTTTGGATACAAAAAGAGAATAAGCCCCCTTTGTACCCAAACACAATTGATTTAAAGGGGGAATAGGGTGGAACACCTATCCCCCCCTTACCGGGTTGTCCCGGTCAAAATCGGGACAACCCGGTAACATGGGGGGATAGATGATCAAAACCGGGACCGGTAACAGAGGGATAGGTGATCCCCCCACCACCCCATTCCCTTCTCTCTCCACTGTGCCCCTCCACTTCCTGAGGCTTTTTTTTTTTTTTTTTTTTCTTTGCATGCTCCCGTCTCTTTATTATTTTTTTAAATTAGAATTTTTAATTTTTAAAAGATATTTAAATTTATAAAATTTAAAATTTAAATTTTTTTATTTTATAAATTTTAATTTTTTTAACTTTATTTTTTAATAAATCTAAAAATTTTATTTGTTTTATTTTTGTAAAAAAAAATTATTAATTTTAAATTTTTAAAATTTATACAATTTTTTTTATAATTTTTTAAAATTTATATAAATTTAAAAATTAAAATTTTTACTCCCACTTAAAATTTAAAAATTAACTTTTTTTTACTCCCACTTAAAATTTTTATAAAAATTAAAATTTAAACAAATTTTAAAACTTTAATTTTTAAGAAAAAAACTAAAAAGGAAAGGATATTTTAGTCTTTTAACACAAAAAGTTAATTCTCTATTACTCTTATTCTTCAATCACTTCCAAACACTATTTTTCTTATACCGGTTATTAACCTAAAATCCAACAAAATACAAATTTATAATAATTCCAGCTTGTTTTAAAAATTATACTTATCCCTGATACTATTAGTTCTCTCTTATACCACACAACCAAGCAAAGCCTGAAGTGTCTAGCTCAGTGAGTGTTCCGTAAAATAGAAACGCAGGAAGGACACTATATGCTGCAACTTCGCTGCAAAGTCCAAAATTGCAGTTATTAGTTATTACCAAACACATGCGAACTGCATTTACATGAACTCCTCACTCCAAAATCCCAGTTAACTCAGGTGATCCAAGTAGCCATCTTACAACTTGTGAGCCCAATAGGCCATGCTAGTCGGCCCAGGCGGCCCATATATATAACATATACGTCTTTGGATCAAAAGTTAAAGTGTTCATCAGCCCAAGTCATATCCATCGTATTGTATCGTGAAAAATAATATATCGACTCCATAAAATCTCCGTATTTATAATAGCATTCTATTTTTTTTTAATTAGTAAATAATATTTTTAATAAACTTTAAAAGATTTTATAATAATAGTCATTCAAATATTTTATTATTATATATATATATATATATATATATATATATAATATGTCATTATGTATTGATATACATGTATTTTTTTTATAGCCATACAGATTTATGTAAACATATCAAATAACAGATATATTTTTACAAAATTTAACTTTTGATATTTATTTCTTTAAAATTTTTAAATTGTTTATATATGTTTTTCTGGTTTATTATCGTCATTTACTGTTTATTTTTTAACAGAATATAGGTAAAAATTTAATTTTATTTTTATAAATATATCCCCAACTATTAAAATAATATAAATTTTTTCTAAAGTGGTAAAAAAATAAATTTATCTCACTCACTAATCAAAATTAAATATTTTCTTTATAATTAACTATATTTTTTTATTGATTTATAAAAAAAAAAAAAAAAATTTATGACTTTTGAAGAAAAAATTAAACTTTATAAAATTATATATAGTCTATTAGATATGCTTGAAAAAAATTATATAAAACTATCATGATGGATGGATGTGTGATATACACTAATTTTTGAGTGTACATGAAGTATTTTCCTTTTATAATTACGGTGATGCATCTTGCGGGCAAATTTTCAGAGCAATTCCGTGCTCGTCGCGTAGCGAAATAGGAGGGAAATTTTGAGGCAAGACGAGCGAAGAATCTTCAAAATGGGACTGTGGAGCTCCTCCTCCTACACTTGAGAGAGAGAGAGAGGAGAGCGCGATCGACCTCTCCCATCGCCATTAATGGCGAACCTCTCCAGCCTCATCCAGGAGCTTCGCGAGCGCATCGCCGCATCCTCCTCCTCCTCCTCCTCCTCCTCCTCTTCCTCCGCCGCCGCCGCCGCCATTAATGGCGAGGACCCCTTAGAGACCAAGTTCCGCACCGTACTCCCCAACCTCCTCCACGCCTACGTCGTCCCCTCCTCCACCGGTAGCCCCCCCTCACTCTCTCTCTTTCTATCGCTCTCTAGGGTTTTCTCCTTGTTAGGGTTTGCTTGTTTGATCTGAGAAACGAGTCATCTCCCTCGCAGCGAACGAGAGGGAGGTCACCGCCGTGCTCAAGCTCCTCTCCCACACCGCGCGCAACTTCCCCGGCGTCTTCTTCCACGGCCGCGCCGCGGCGGTACTTCCCGTCGTCGGCCGCGTCCTCCCCTTCCTCGCCGAGCCGATCTTCATGTACGTTATCATCCCTTCCCCATTCCAACCAAACCCTAATGCCTCTTTCTTGCAATCTCATTGTGTCTGTCATAACATAACCTGTTTTCGTTCGCAGTTCCCGCCATGGGGTGATATTTGAAACTGTTTCGTCTCTCCTTTCCCTTCTCCGCACCGGAGATAGAGAGGCCTACCGCCAGTTCTTCTTGGATGCGATGCTTGCCGTAGAAGGTCTTAATTTGTTGTCCTAACTCATAGATGAAACCGCATTCAGTTTTATCAGAATCTTTATTGTTGTCCCACTAATTCATAAGCAATTACACAGATATTCGATACGTGGCATCAGTACATTCAAATGCAGTGCCTTCTGGTAGAGTGTTAATTAAGTGTTTGTGTGATTCGTTTGCTGGGATTTCGGACTTGCCTGCAATATTCAGTGAGCTCCCATCCTGTTGCCGGCCTGCAAGTGGACATGGCGTGCTGATTGATATAACTGGCGATGCAAGGTGGCAGCCTTTTGCCGGATCGATGATTAAACTCATTATTAAGTGTTTAACAGAGGGAACACTCTATGTAGAAGGGCTTATTAATGTTTCATTCGTATCTGCGGCGTGTTCTCTTCTATGCTATGGGGATGCAGCTTTGCACATGGTGGGTGGGTAGCTTTTCCTCACACAGACCATTAATGTTTTGATGTATACTTTTTATTTGTTATGATTCTCCTTTATGCGATAGTTCTCTGTGTTATATGACAGGCTTGTTTTGACTTGGCACGAATCATTGGGACGGTTATAGATATTGAGATTCTTCCGGTTGAAAATATTATTTGTTCAATCGCTTGCATATTGGGGCAAGATGATAACAAGATCGCTGATTTCAGGTTTGGTGACGTGTATTGTATATTGGTGTTTATTTTCTGATTTGTAGATCTTTTCTTTGCATTGAACCTTTCTTTTTCAATTGACTTCATTCATTCTCTCTAATGTCCTTTTAAGGAAAAAGTGAAATTTGCTTGGTTAGTTTCTATACTATGTAGATGTGTTGCTGACTAGCTTATTAGAAAGCAATAGTACTTTTATGCATTTATATCTAGTTGTATTAGCTAGCGTTGCAGTTATAGATATTTATTTGATTGAGAAATGAGCTGTTAATTTACTTCAGGTCTTTGTTTCTGATTTTGTTAAGAGTATATGTCTCCATCCCTGTATGCCTACTGTATTACTAATTTTATGTTCTGCTATTCTAAGATGCATCTTTGTTGGTTATTTTTAATCTCTTACCATTGTAACAAGTGATGAATTGGGTAGACTTGTGTATTCATACTTATCTGTCGACTAGTTCCTGTAGAGCAATTAGAAGAAGACCATATATGACTTTAGTTGGATCAAGCACCATTTCATTGGATATTATATGTGATATCATGTGACATCTCTAGGATTTGAAATAGTTATATATATAAGGCATAGTAGGGCTAAACCTCTTAACCCGATTATAGTATTTTGGGCGGTGGCTAAGCCCAAAAAGTTAAGAAGGTTAAGCATGGTAGGACTGGCGGAGTACTAGGATGGGTGAACCCCCTGGGAACGGGACTTCATAATTCATATCAGAGTCAATCATCAGTTGGAAGTGGGAGATGAGTCTCGGTTGAGAAGCTTCATAGTTGGTTTTAGAGCCAGGTTCCAGCCGGAAGTGTGAGATTAGTTTCGGCAGAGACAAAGTCTGAATGACAGGCTAAGCTTGGGTCTGGAAATGACAGGCTAAATTAGGGTTTGGATGACAAGGTTAGCGAGACAAGTCTTACATCGTCTAGTTCTTGTGAGTGTGCTCAAGCCTAATGAGGACGCTAGGACTTAAGGGGGATGAATGTCACATCCCTAGAATTTAGAATAGTTCTATATATAAGGTATAGTAGGGCTAAACCTCTTAACCTGACTATAGCATTTTGTGCGGTGCCTAAGCTCAAGAGATTAAAAAGGTTAAGCATGCTAGGGTTAGAGCAGTTATAGGATGGATGAACCCTTCTGCGAAGCAGGGTGTTTGTCACGCTCTGGGCCTCAGTGGAAGCCTACCCGGCACGTGCACAGACCCGCCGTCTGCACAAGATACCCCCGGGTACACACAAGGCGTCTACAAAGGAAAGGAAGCAAAATACACATGCTACTAGTAATCAGAGCACAACACAACTAAACTACGCATTGAAGAGAAGAGTAGATAACAACTATCATACATGAAGTTAAAATACAATATACAAATGTAGTCCTCTCAAGTACAACCTATCAAAATACATGGGTGGTCTCTATAACAAAATCCATCAACACCTCTCCAACACAATAAAAAAAAGGTGCCCTGTAACCACCTCGAGTGGCGCAACGGGGACAGGCTAGCCATGTGACAACCCTTTGTCACAATCCCGAGCCCCTCCCGCTGAGGTTGGCTCTGAAAAACAACAACCTAAATAGGCGTGAGAACTATTAGTCAATAATTTCCAGTGGGTAGTTGTCGAGAGAAGCGAAATACACCACTAGGTCAATTGAGGCAAAAGATAGTATAACTGCTGAAACGAAATGCAGATAATAAACAACTGAAGTAAAGTAAAGTAAAATACTCTACTACTATCATGCCTCTATTCTCATGTATAAGGTGATAATGATATGAATCTATCATGCTATCATAATGTCCAACTTCAATAAGTAGTATCATCTATGTGATGTTTAATGTCAATGTCCAACTATCATGAATGTTGTTGGTTATATGTCTTCTTTTATATTTTTATTTGGCCTATAAATTTTCTATAGGTTAAAAGGACAAAAAGATGAAACTTGGTTCACGGTGCACTTGGTTTACCGAAATCATTAAGTGTGAATGAATGGGTTAATGTTGGATGGTGCATGCATACAAATGTGTTTCATGCATATGCATGAAACACATGCATGTTACAATTGTCAATGCCTATATATATAGGCTAATTAATGAGGTTTGACAATGAAGTTGCCAGCATATGCATGTATGCCTATAGATAGGTTGCTAATTTCATTCCACAGATTGCAAGGAAGTAAGCAAGCAAGCAAGCAAGCATAAAAGGAAACTAATTAAGTGTGAGGTGAAAACTTAATTAGTAGCTTATTGAGTTTCTCTCTTTTGTTTAGAAAAATCCATTTTGAGATCAGATGAGGGATTTTTTCTTGTAACAAGGGAAGGGTGGCAATAACCATAAGGCTCTTGTATTTAGGTTGAGGGAAACACAAATGTGTGGGCTTGTATTCTGGTGTTTTCATATAAAGGATATATCTCTCTTGCTCTCCCCGTGGACGTAGGCTACTTGCCAAACCACGTAAATTGTTGTCTCTTTTTTGTATATTTTCTTTCTATTATTTTTAGCTATTTCTTTGTTCGTGTATTTTTGTTGATAGCACATGCAGGACGATCTTTAAATCACAACAGAATGTATCATCAATGTGATATTCAGTGTCAATGTCCAACTACGATGAATGTATCATCTATGTGATATTCATTGTCAATGTCCAACTACCATAAATGTATCATTTAAGTGATATTCATTGTCAAGGTCCAACTACCATGAATGTATCATCTATGCGATATTCAATGTCAACGTCCAACTATTATGAATGTATCATCTATGTGATATTCAATGTCAAGTTTAGTTAACTTTAATCATTCTCTCTTGAAGACTTTCTTTGAGTCTAAGCTTGAGCCTCATGGTCCCGTGGTGGCGTCCCCCAACGGAGCTATGCCTATCCAACGACGTCTTAATTGGCACCCAATCCCGCATGACGATCATAATGTTGCAAATGGCCAACTCCAGAGTGTCGGCTTGGAGGGATCGACCCTACCAAGAATGTGCGAATGAGCACAAACAGCAAGCAAGCAAGTCTCGATCATCGTGTCTAAAACATGGAATAGCAATTATCGTGTCTAAAACACGGAATAGTATCATCAACCTTTAGGTCGGAGTATAGTATCATAATGTCAATGTTTCATATACAATATTAGTATTATCTTGCATAATGAAAGAGTAAAGCATTTACAAGTTGTCCTCATGTCTCAAACATGGAACCTCACTACTTCATCTTGATTGTATAAGCTTAGAAGCTTTCTACTTGTATCTCACTACACTAGATGGCACTAATGTCATAATGCTCATTTGTACATAATCACATTCATAACATGTTCCAATAATTTTAATACATGTATAGATGTTCTCTATTCATATCCAAAAGCTTAAGTTCACGATAATTTCTATTCAAACCCCTTTAAAGTGCCTATGCACATACAATATTTACCTCTACTATATAGAGTATGAAATTTTCTACATATGAAGGTGTTCAAATCAAGAATTAAAGTGTCGTGGCACGGGGGCGTGCCGCTCGCCGCCTGGTACGGTACGGTACGGGCACGCTTTCGTACCGACACGTGGCACGCTTGTGTGCCAATGGATACGCATGACCTCCCAGAGGCACGCTCTGGTACGATTTTTTTTTTGTTTTTTTTTTTCCAATAAACTCTTATAATATTGTTTTCAAATGTTTAGTAAAAAATTATGAATATTGGCTATATATAGCTTACTATACTCACCAATTAACATACTGATAATTTTTTTTATATATAAAGTACAACTATACCTCATAGAGAATAGAAAAAATAATATAATAAATAAATTCACAAGTATAATAAGTAGGGTTTTTTTTGAAAATGACCTTCTAAAAGTTTGTATTTTTGAAAATGACCCTACAAAATTTGTATTTGTAAAAATGGCACTATGGGTAGCAACTGTGCGCCACGTGTGCCCGCCACGTGCGCGGAGTCTGAGGTGTGTCAAGTTGAACACGGGATTTGAAATCCTGTGCTTAAACACGGCATTTCAATTACCGTGTTTAAACACGGTAATTGAAATCCCATGTTTGACTTCTTCTCTACAGACTAAAACTTACCCAAGTCTCAAAATTTGTGTTTCAAAAAAATCATACTTATCTAAGTTTTAAAATTTGTGTTTAAAAAAATGATGTTTATCCAAAAAAATCATGCTTATCCAAGTTTCAAAATTTGTGTTTCAAATAAATTTTAAAAAAATCATGCTTACCTGTCATGATTTTTTTTAAAAATCATGCTTACTAAAGTTTTAAAATTTATGTTTAAAAAAAATTTAAAATTTTAAAAAATAAATTTTAAAAAAATCATGCTTATCCAAGTTTAAAAATTTATATTTCAAATAAATTATTTTTTTTTAAAAAATCATGCTTACACGTCATGATTTAAAAAAAAAATCACGTTTAAAAAAATCATGCTTACTAAAGTTTTATTTTTTAAAATGTTATTTTTTTTAAGCACAAATTTTAAAACTTTAGTAAGCATGATTTTTTTAAGCATAATTTTTTTAAAAAATCATGACGGGTAAGCATAATTTTTTTTTTAAAAAAAATTATTTGAAATATAAATTTTGAAACTTGGATAAGCATGATTTTTTTAAAATTTATTTTTTAAAGTTTTAATTTTTTTTTAAACATAAATTTTAAAGTTTATTGTTAGCATGTGATTAAAAAAAAAAAAAAAGGAAAGCCGGTGCCGGGCGATACCCAACGGGTATCGCCGAGACTCAAGGGAGGGGGGGGAGGGCGATACCCCCCCATTTGAAGGACACGGTACGTGCCGAGCAGCACGGGGCGACACCTTAAACCCAGGTTCAAATGCATGATTATAAATTATGATAAATCAAACGATAAATGTTTAATATAACAATGATGCCCTAAAAGTTTATAGGAGACATAAAGAGAGTTCATCCATTTCGGTGAGGTCAAACCCACCGGATAGCGGCCAAACCCTTGTGAAGGATCCCAATCAAGTTGTTCACACTTCCTTTTATGCCTTAAGAGAAGCTTCCAAAGGGGCAAAACATCATAAAAACCTAATCACGAATTTTTTTAAAAATCATAAGGAAAATAAGTGGAAAATATTTTAGGTTGAGAAATCTTGCCAGATCTTGAAATCTAAACAAGAAAAGCTTCAAAACCAATCTACAAGAGTGTTTTACACCCATCAATTCCACTCCAAAAACTAGAAATTAAAAAGCTCCAAAATAAACCCTAGGATTCACCTAGAGTTTTCAAAAACTCATTTTCCAAGAGTTTAACATAAACTCTATCTCGGAATCACAAATCCCTTACCTTAGCCTCCATGCTCTCCAAGCTCTACTCGACCAATAGCTTGTTCTTCCTCTCCTCCAACCTCCTTCTAAGCTTGATCTCCTCCAAACAAGCTTTTCTCCAAAACTCCTATTGTTGGAGAAAGGTTCCAAGAGAGAGAGAAAGAGAGAGAGAAGTGTATGTGCGTGGAGAAGAGAGAGAAAATTTTCTCTTATGTACAAGTTCTCACTTCAATCATATCCGAAGTCCTTTCAATGTCCTTTCAATAGTGTTAAGCACTATTCCTCTTACTTATCCCAAGTCCACTCAATGTCCCTTCAATAGTGCCAAGCACTATTCCTCTTACTTATCCCAAGTCCACTCAATGTCCTTTCAATAGTGCCAAGCACTATTCCTCTTACTTATCCCAAGTGAAAAGGAAAAGAAGTATTACTTATCTCTTTTAAGCTCAAATTCCACCTTGGAAGTACAAGGGATGGGAACTAGGGCTCCAAACTCTCCGGAAATCTTCTAGAACCTTCCGGAAGCTTACCAAAATATCCGAAGAGTATCGTTCAACTCTTCACACTCTAGAACTTCGAAATTTGCTACAGTTCAGTGTACTATAGTGTCACATATCATGCTTCATTTGAACCCTATACAATAGTTGCATTAAATAGTAAATACATTTTCTGAATGTTTCAGTGTCTTTAATCTTGTGGAATTTTGTAGTATTGATTGATAAGATTCAAATAATTTTTTGCTTTGTACAAAAATTTCCATTATTTTGGAAAATGCTATTTGAAATAGTTTTTTGCAGGAACACGGTTTATGACTCTTCAATGGGCGCTTGTCTCCATGTACTACATTCATCTTGTCAGGATTATGTTGTTGAATCTACAGCTACCGATATAGTTGATGTTTTCCCAAGATCATTAGAGACCACTGAAAGCCCTGAACTTCAGGTCAAATTATAACATTTCATTGATGCTTTTTAAGTCACAGGACTTTTACTGATGGTAGAAAATGTCTGCTTTTCCTTTTTCAGGTTGCAATGTGTGCTGCATATAAACGAATAGCTAGACTATGCCCTCCACAGTTATGGAAGCCAGAAATTCTTGTGAAGATGCTTTTCTTTCCAATACCTTGTTTGCCTTTGATTGATTGCATTCGGATGGCTATTGATAACTTTGGTTCTGAAAGTTTTAAACTGGATTCTATTGATGCTGTTGGTAATATTTTGGGAAGTGATGACGAATCTGACTTACGAAAAGTTGGTAATAAGAGATTTGCTAAGAAGGAAGAAAATATTGTCTCTAAGCGACAAAAGATAACAGAAACAGGAGTATTTCCTATTGGTCCACATGCGGGTGGTAAAGTTGCTGCTCTGTTGAAATCTGAAAAAGAGAAGGAATTTGTAGATGGCATCCGGCAATCACTTTTCAAATTTATTGGATTTCTAAAACCACATAATTTTATCCCTAATCCAATGAAGCCGGAAACTGCCATAGAGTCTCTTAGCCTGCTCTGTATTGTTTTTTCAGTGTATCCTAGCGGTGTTTTCTCCTTGAGAATTTTTCAACAAGTCCTTTCCTGGATACCTTGGATTTGCAAGCAGGTTTGGAGAAAGATCAGAACAGCTAGTTAATCAGTTTAATTCTTCTGCTTCTGGATTTTACATCCTTTTCTGATAAGAAAATTTGATACAGGCAAAGGAGAGATGTTCACTTTCATTTGATTTGTCCCTTTATATCGAAGCAGTTCATAGCATATTGCTTCTACAAGGTGAGGAATCACCTCCCATTTTAGATGACTTGGTTGGCAAGTTTCATAGCTAGTAAGAGCATGGTATGACATGGTTTGCTTTGGTGATTCTCTAAGTGCGTAACTGCTTATAGTTAACTAGTAATCTTTCTTATCTTGTTCACAATTTACTCATTTCCCTGGTCTTGAATGCTGAAAACTGTAATACTAATGTGGCACATGCTATCAATTTGTTTTGCTTAACATACTGGTTCAGTTCTTGTACCTAAACATTCCTACTCCATTAGATTCTCAGAAGGCTATGTTGGTATTTTAAGCAGATTGGTTACACTAGTGGGATTAGAGCACCCACTAAATATTTTTGATTGCCTATTAAGTTTGTGCTAGGTGGTGTTTTCAGAGATCTTTAATACTTTGGATTTGAGTCGAGTACTATGTCTTGAACTTGATTTAGATTAAGAGAACAAAGTGAAAAAACAACGAGAAAGATAAGGAAGAAGAAGGTTAGGTTTCTATGAGCTGTCAATTGATTCCTCTTTTGTTATTTGGGCTCTTGGAAGATTTTTTTCTTATTAGCTATTTATATGTGTATGTGATTACATACATCTCCTTTGCCTAGTCTATCATTAGGAAAATGTCCTGTCCCCCTTTTCACTTAATTCTTGTTTAGTTTTACAGTATTGTGTATGAACACTTCTTGTTATGCAGGCTTCCTTCATACACACATGAAACTGTTCCAGAAGGATAGTTGCTTGACTAATGCAGACATTACAGATTGTGTTTATCCGCGATTTGCTGATCTTATTGATGTGCTAAAACTGGCATGGGATACTCATTGTCGATTTACCCAAGCTTGTCCAATCTGGAAGGTAAAATGCCTCTCTATACAAGTTTTTTCGAAAGTCGGCACCAAACTTAATGCTGAGTGTGATCTTGAAGTGCTGGACTTGGCTATTCATGATGAAGCCGAAGAGATTCAAAATGAGGCTTTGATGTCACTGCCTATGATAATTTTATGCTCAGGCCCTAGTCTGCTTGAAGACATGTTCAAACGGCTGGAGTAAGTATATTGCGTTTTTGTCATACAGATGCCAAGTACTCATCCTTGGTCTGGGGCTTTTCTTTAGCACATGCATGAAAGAACTCCCGCTTTAGGACTACTTCTTGTTGTTGTTCTTTTCTGATAACTGTCTCTCTCATTTGTATTTAATTTCCTGATATTGACTTCCATTACTCCCCCTTTTTTTTTTCAAGGTTAGTGGGTAGAGCTAGAATTAAACAGCTTGGGAAACCTGCCATTTTCTCACTTGGCTTCATGTCTTGCTTAAATGGATTCACTAGCGGCAGTGAAGAACAGGATAGAGGTTCTTGTAAGTTGTTTCTAGGCATTATTTGTGAAAGAGAGGTCTCGACTTTGGATCTTCTGTTAAAAGGATTCTGGTGCCCGCAATGTGACATAAGAGACTTGCATGATGAAGAACAAATTACTAATGTTATCCACATGCCGAAGTCTCAAAACAACACAGAGAATAGACTAGACTTCACTAAGCTGCAGTCCCTCTTTTTCCAGTTTCTTTATGAAGTCACATCAGAAGAGCTTGTAATATCCTGTGTCCATGTCTTACCACGAATTCTTCGGCACGCCAGTCGAGATGCTCTGCTTGAAACAAAAGTTCAATGGATTGAATGTATCAATTTCTTACTACTACACAAATTAAAGGCAGTAAGGGAAGCATTTTGTGCTGAGATCAATTGCTTTCTTCAGGATCATATTCTGGATGTGCTATTTATGGATGGGGAGGCAAGTGGCAAGACCAAAGTACATAAGTTCTTGAACAAAATAAAGCATGCTGTGGAAGTATCTGAAGATCCTCAGATATTGCTGACTCTTTTGGAAACAACTGCTGAAATTATGAATGCTAGTGGCATCCATGGAGAGTGTTTTCTCAGTTCATTTATTATGCTCATCGATCAGCTTGATAATCAACATCAAGTTGTAAGAATAACAACATTGAGGTTAATTCAAAGGTCGTGCTACTTCAGCTCGAAAGGAGGATTTGAATTCATCTTCTCCCGTTATTTCCATATAAGAGATGAAATATATGAGTATCTGTCTGCTAGACTTGCGAGTCGCCCCATAATGATAAAAGAATTTGCTGAAGCTGTAATAGGAATTAAAACTGAGGAACTGGTTAAAAAAATGGTTCCTTTTGTTATACCAAAGCTTGTTGTTTCACAAAAAGTTGATAATCAAGCTATCATCATTTTAAATGAATTAGCAAACCACCTAAGCATCGAGGTTGTACCATTGATTGTAAATTGGTTGCCCAAGGTGCTTGCTTTTGCTCTTCTTCATGAAGATGGTCAAGAGCTATCCTCTGTTTTACAATTTTATCAAGCCGAAACAGGATCTGATAACAAAGAAATATTTGAAGCTGCATTACCAGCACTTCTTGATGAACTTCTGTGCTTTCCTGTGGAAGCAGATTTGGATAAGACAGATAGGAGGTAATGCTTTATCTTGTGGTGCTCTAAAGGTTTCTCATATAGATCAGAATGTCATCTTTTTTTCGTTTTCGTTTTCAGGATTGTCAGAGTTCCGATGATGATTAGGGAGGTTGCTAGAATCTTGACAGGTTCTGATGATCTCCCTGGGTTTCTGAAGAACCATTTTGTTGGTCTCCTCAATAGCATTGACAGGAAAATGCTTCATGCTGATGATCTTAGTTTGCAGAGACAGGCATTAGAATGCATAAAGAAGTTAATTGAGATGATGGGCCCTTATCTCAGGACACACGTCCCCAAGATTATGGTTCTTTTGATGTACGCCATTGATAAAGAAGCGCTGCAGATGGATGGTCTTGATGTGCTGCATTTTTTCATAAGACAACTGACCGAGCTTTCACCTTCCAGCATAAAACACGTCATGTCACAAGTTGTAGCTGCCTTTATTCCGTCTTTGGAACGTTGCAAAGAAAGCCCTTCTTTGCACTTGAACAAAATTGTCGCAATCCTAGAAGATCTTGTTGTCAAGAGCAGCTTGCTACTAGAGCAACATATTCGTGAGCTGCCACTCTTGCCTAGCATTCCTGCTTTGTCAGAAGTAAACAAAGTCATACAAGAGGCGAGGGGATTAATGATACTTAGGGACCAACTGCAGAATGCTGTTTGTGGTCTTAACCATGAGAGCTTAAACGTGAGGTACATGGTGGCCTGTGAATTGAGCAAATTGTTCAATTTAAAAAGAAAAGATGTTACTGCTCTGATCAACGGCGAAGTTCTTGCAGATATGGATGTCATAAGCTCTTTAATCACAGCCCTACTTAGAGGATGTGCAGAGGAATCAAGGACCACAGTTGGCCAGAGGTTGAAATTGGTTTGTGCAGATTGTTTGGGAGCACTTGGTGCTGTAGATCCTGCAAAATTTAAGGGAATATCTTCTGAGCGTTTTAAGATTGAATGTTCCGATGATGATCTCATTTTTGAGTTGATCCACAAACACCTAGCGAGGGCTTTCAGAGCTGCTTCTGATACAGTTGTCCAAGATTCAGCTGCCTTGGCCATTCAAGAGCTTCTAAAATTGGCAGGTTGCCAAGCATCAATGAATGAAAATGTTAGCAAAGGATCTCTAGAGACTTCTAAGTATGGAATTAGTGAAGATGAGAGCAATATGAACATGAGGGGCCAGAAGTTGTGGGATCGTTTCTCCAATTACGTTAAGGAAATCATTGCGCCGTGCTTGACCTCGAGATTTCAACTCCCTAGTGTGATTGATTCTACTTCCGTTGGTCCAATTTATCGCCCGACAATGTCATTTAGAAGGTGGATATATTTTTGGATCAGAAAACTAGCTGCCCATTCGACAGGTTCTCGTTCCAGTATTTTTACTGCATGCCGTGGGATAGTACGGCATGACATGCAAACTGCCATTTACTTGCTACCTTATTTAGTGCTGAATGCTGTTTGTTATGGAACATTAGAGGCACGGCATAGCATAACTGAGGAGATCTTATCTGTTCTTAATGCTGCAGCCTCGGAGAACAGTGGGGCTACCGTTCATGGAATCACTGGGGGCCAGAGTGAGGTTTGCATCCAAGCTGTCTTTACCCTACTCGATAATCTTGGTCAGTGGGTTGATGATCTTAAACAAGAGATTGCTCTTTCCCAACCTTTGCATTACTTAGCCTCAAAAGCAGCGCCCAAAGTGAAAGGTATAAATGACTCTACTTCCAATTCAGAACAGCTCTTAGCACAGTGCGGTAATGTTAGTGAACTCTTAGCAGCCATTCCTAAAGTTACCCTTGCAAAGGCCTCATTCAGATGTCAGGCTCATGCACGTGCTTTAATGTATTTTGAATCGCATGTTCGGGAAAAGTCGGGCTCCTTCAATCCGGCTGCTGATAGTAGTGGCATATTTTCGGATGATGACATTTCGTTTCTCATGGAAATATACAGTGGTTTGGATGAGCCAGATGGTCTATTGGGTTTGGCGAATCTGAGAAAATCTTCGAGCCTACAAGACCAACTTCTCATTAATGAGAAAGCCGGCAACTGGGCAGAAGTATTAACATTCTGTGAACAGGCATTGCAGATGGAGCCTTACTCAGCTCAGAGACATTCAGATGTTCTCAATTGCTTGCTGAACATGTGTCACCTCCAGGCCATGATCACACACGTGGATGGTTTGCTCTCCAGGATACCGCAATACAAAAATGCTTGGTGTATGCAAGGAGTACAAGCGGCTTGGAGATTAGGGAGATGGGATTTGATGGATGAATACCTCTCTGATGCTGATAAGGAGGGCTTATTGTGTAGTAACTCTGAGGCCAATGCTTCATTTGACATGGGCCTTGCTAAGATATTTCAAGCAATGATGAAGAAAGATCAGTTTACAGTTGCTGAAAAAATAGCGCAGTCTAAACAAGCATTACTTGTACCTCTAGCAGCAGCTGGCATGGATTCCTATATGCGTGCGTATCCATATATAGTAAAGCTCCATATGCTATGCGAGTTGGAGGACTTCAATTCTTTGCTTGGCGAGGACTCATTTCTTGAGAAGTCATTCAGTTCAGATGATCCAAAATTTACAGAAGTAATGAAGGACTGGGAAAATCGACTAAGGTTTACACAGCCATCTTTGTGGACTAGGGAGCCATTGCTTGCATTTCGAAGGCTAGTTTACGTGCTTAGCAGTATGGGTACTCAAGTTGGAAACTGCTGGCTTCAATATGCGAAGCTTTGCCGCTCTTTTGGCCATTATGAGACGGCCCACCGTGCAATACTAGAAGCACATGCTTCAGGTGCTCCAAGTGTTCATATGGAGAAGGCTAAACTTCTCTGGAGTATTAGAAAATCCGATTGTGCAATAGCTGAACTACAGCAAACACTCTTAAACATGCCTGTTGAAGTATTGGGCACTGCTGTTACCTCTTCGCTCTCCAGTCTCTCACTAGCTTTACCAAATGCACCTCTCTCTGCCACACAGGCATCAAAAGAGAATCTAGATGTGGCTAAAACTATTCTTCTATATACAAGATGGATTCATTACACTGGTCAGAAACAGAAGGAAGATATTATATGCCTTTATTCTAGGGTTAGAGAATTGCAACCCAGGTGGGAAAAGGGTTACTTTTTTATGGCGAAATATTGCGATGATCTTCTTGTTGATGCTCGGAAGCGCCAAGAAGATAATCAAATGCAGTCTGGATATGGATTATCCTCAAACTCTGCTGGTTCCAGTGGCTCCTTGAATCATTCTACTGAAGAGAAGCCTTGGTGGTCTTATCTCCCGGATGTATTGCTGTTTTATGCAAAGGGACTTCACAAAGGGCACAAGAATCTTTTCCAAGCGTTACCTAGATTGTTAACCCTTTGGTTTGAGTTTGGAAGCATATATCATAGAGATGGATCGTCCTCCAATAAACCTATGAAAACTATTCATACAAGGGTATATTTTTACTCTCAGAGCATGTTTGATTTTGTTTACTAGTGGTTTTTTTTTTTTTTTTTTTTTTTTTTTTTTTTTTGGTACCGTTCAGTGCATGCTATTCAAGGGGTAATCTTCTTTCATTTACTGCTGTCAAACAGAACCAGTAATTGTAGAGTTTGCTACGCAATCCTAATATGATATCTAGACTAAATAAGGCCATCCCTATTGAAGGCATTCAACCTGAGGAAAGAACAAAATTTAAAAAAATGTAAATCATGTCAAATATGCAATTAATTTACCTAATGTTTATAGTTTTTTTAATGGCTAATCAATCTCTTTTACTCTTTTAGGTCTTGAGCATCATGCGTGGTTGCTTAAAGGACCTCCCAACATATCAGTGGTTAACAGTATTATCTCAATTGATCTCTCGCATTTGCCACCAGAATGACGAGATAGTAAGGATAGTCAAGCATATTATTACATCAGTTCTGCAGGAGTATCCACAGCAAGCTCTTTGGATGATGGCTGCTGTTTCAAAGTCAACAGTTGCTGCAAGGCGCAATGCTGCAGCTGAGATTATACATGCTGCGAGAAAGGGTTCCCGTCATGGGAGTGATAATAACTCTCTTTTTGTTCAATTTGCTAACTTGATAGATCATCTAATTAAGCTGTGCCTTCATTCGGGGCAGCAAAAGGCGAGGACAATTAATATTTCGACTGAGTTCAGTGCCTTAAAGCGCATGATGCCCCTAGAAATTATTTTGCCTGTTCAGCAAGCTTTAACTGTTACATTGCCCTCTTATGATGCGAGCTCAACAGACCCTCCTAGTTTCCATGCTTTTTCGCCTTTTGAACATGTTACTATATCTGGGATAGCTGATGAGGCTGAGATCCTTTCCTCTCTTCAGAAACCTAAAAAGGTGAATACAGTATCTTTTCTGTAATACATTTTATTGTTGGCCATGTACTTTTACAATGTCAGTGATGTACTTTTGATGCCTGCAACTAAATTAGATGATCTTTATGAAATGCCTGTAAGGACTAGTGGTAACTAATATAAGTTATGCTTGGAGAAATGTGCTATTATGATAGTTATGACATTGAATTGATCGTTAGTGTCATCTAGCTTAGAATTGTCCGCAACATGCGATGAAATATAATTTTAGCCTACATTTGTAGTCAAAAACTTGATTATTTGTGAGATAATGGAGCAGCTAGATGATTGAAATTACAAAAAGGGAGGTAAAAGTTTAGTACCAGTAAATGCTTTTACACTACCCTGACACATCTTAGCCTTTATCTTCCAACCTTATTTCCTATCTTTCTGTGTTTGTTTTCATGCGAAATCATCTCAGACTAAACATTATTTGGCTGTTGTTTGAAAGCTGTTGCTCTTTTTATAAATTCTGTTCCTTAAAAGGTGTCAAAATGACTTGTACTTCGATTTCTCCAAAGAAAACTCTACTCAGATGGTGTTTGGGTGTATGCTTGTTTTAGAATAATATCTTTTTTTTTTAACACAATAAAAAGAATAGTATATCATGAAAAGAATAGTATATTTTTTTATAGTGCAATATTGTTGACTCTCAGGTTGTCTTTCTTGGAAGTGATGGTATTACTCGCCCATTTCTATGCAAGCCAAAGGACGACCTGAGGAAAGATGCACGCATGATGGAGTTCAACGCAATGATTAACCGTCTCCTATCCAAATTCCCTGAGAGCCGCAGGAGGAAACTCTACATTCGAACGTTTGCTGTTATTCCTCTCACAGAGGATTGTGGAATGATAGAGTGGGTCCCGCACACTCGCGGCCTACGGCACATTCTTCAGGACATCTACGTAACCCTAGGAAAGTTCGATCGACAGAAAACAAATCCCTTGATAAAGAAGATTTATGATCAATTCCAGGGTAAAATGCCTGAGGATGAGATGTTGAAGTCTAAAATCCTCCCTATGTTCCCTCCAGTGTTGCATAGATGGTTCTTGACTACGTTTCCGAGCCAGCTGCTTGGTTTAGGGCCAGGGTGGCTTATGCACATACCACTGCCGTGTGGTCGATGGTTGGGCACATTGTAGGGCTAGGCGATAGGCATGGAGAGAACATTCTTTTTGATTCAACAAGTGGCGACTGCGTTCATGTGGATTTTAGTTGCTTGTTTGACAAGGGATTGCTGCTAGAGAAGCCTGAGTTGGTGCCTTTCAGGCTTACCCAGGTGAAGAAACTAAACTGAATTTTACTTGCTCAACTTCCTATAATTATGCCATGAGTTTTTAAATTTACGAAAATTGGTTGTCGCCTTTTTCTTCTTCATGACTGATACCTTTGGAGATGACAAATTTGAGTTATAATCATTTCGCATTTCGCATGCATTCAAAGAGATGCGTATTTAATACTTTTTAATGCAAACTTGGAGAGCGGAGGGTATCACTAGTCAGAGAATATCAGAATTGACTGAATCTGCAAAGGAAATGAAAGTGATCTTTTTTTGGAAATTTTGTCCAATTCTTTTTCCTACTACCTCTCTTATTTACTTAAGCATAGTTGGATTCTTATTATAAATGCGCTACTGCCTGTGCAGAACATGATTGATGGCTTGGGCATCACTGGATATGAGGGTGTCTTCTTGAAGGTATGTGAGATCACTCTATCAGTGCTAAGAACACACAGGGAGACACTAATGAGTGTTCTCGAAACTTTCATTCACGACCCCCTTGTGGAGTGGACCAAATATCACAAGTCCAGCGGAGTAGAAGTCCAAAATCCTCACGCACAGGTCTGAATATATCTCTCTTCTTACTATTAATGCTGGTATAATAATGACTATTTAACCTTTTTAAATAAAATAAAAATATATGAAATACTTTGCAAACATGAACTTATTATTTCTGGATGTTTCAGAGGGCTATCAGCAATATCAAAGCAAAACTACAGGGAGTGGTAGTCGGCGTTGCAGCGGCGCCCTCTTTACCACTTGCTGTAGAAGGACAGGCCCGTCGACTGATAGCTGAGGCCATGTCGCACAAGAATCTTGGGAAAATGTATGTATGGTGGATGGCTTGGTTTTAGTAGTTTGTATCCGATGTAGTATTATCCACATTGTTTTGTTTTATGGGGATGGGGATGTGGATGGGTATGAATCAGGTATATATCACTGTCTACAAGGATTTTGCTTCTTACCTTGTAGATGCTGCTAATTATTGTAAATTTTGCTGTTTGATACTACAGATTAGTTCAGTCTAGTGAAAGCTTATAAGCTTTAAATGTAGAGTATCAAGCAATGTGGGTTGCTTGTAGTGTTCTGTTAGATATGATATCAAAAGTTTCAACTTCTGCATGATTTGAAAGTATGCTTTCGCAAGGTAGGTTGATATTTGAGATTATGGCTTTGGTTCGATGCCTGAAAACTTGTGCTATAGTTGAGTCTATAAGGCAAGGTTCAATGCCCCTGAAATTTTATTCTCAAACTTTGGCGCAAGCAACTACCAGCCACCAGCAACGACAATGAACAAGCCACCTGTGTGCAATTCACCTGCAACATTTTCATCTCACGATAGTTTGCGATCTTGAATAATGACCAAGGTTTTCACCCTTTCACTAGCACAGACCTGTGATGGACTGAGTTTTATCTCAAACTACAGTGCGTTAAATCCTGCTAATGCTTGAAACAACTTGTGCCATGCGGCAGTTCTTCCAATTTACGTTTCTTAAAAGAAGAAACGAAACAAAAGGTAGACTGAATTATCAGCCCCTGCATTTTCCAGATCTGATGTATTGATGAAAAATAGAACAGATTAATCAATTAATGGTAATGACATCATCAACAAATTGACTGCTTACATCAACAAATTGCCTGCATACAAGGATTAAAAAACACTGCAGTTTAATATAAGTATTTTGTGGAATAATAGTAGAGATGAATCAGCTCCGGTGATCATAATGTAGATGATGCTAGCTTACTGTAGCATCTTGTTAGATTCTAACATCCAGTGCAACAACCCACACCAATCCAAATAATATAAATTTTCTGTAGTCCAATAAATACAAGTTTCGGGTCCGAAATACACTAAAGCATTCCTGACTCTTAGTTACCAGACCTCTAAATAAGGTATCAATTTGAGCACCTAGTGTGTAGCTCAACGCCAATCTATTGTTAGTAAGTAACAAAGAAAGCTCTGCACAAGACATTGACTAAACTGCACCCGAACTCCAGAAAATTAACGCATCATTACTCCAAAAAGCCACTATTAATTGAAAGGCATACCTTGGTCTCATGCATTGCAGGCGGTTCCTTACATTCTCCATCCATCAATGTAACTCTCTGTAATATAGGTCTTGACCTGGAAATGCGACAAACATTGCTTCCCCCGAAAGCAGAGGTGCTACATGATGTAACAGAGTAGCCCAGAACCTGATCACAAATTGGATTATATTTGTGCTGATACTTTTTCCAAAAGTATATCTCATCATAGCCTGGAACAATTTTTTACATTTATGAATCGTGAATCATGGCATCTCTAATTTCCATACAACATCTTCAGTTATCAACAATTCCATGTGAGGTTATAAACCTCGATTGCGATATTTACAACACAAACAATGATCATCCTCTTTGACCATTCCTAAGTACAGAGACTACAACACAAGCTAAAGGATGCCTCTTTTACCTTGATTTGTAGCTATCAAGGTTCGTTTCTAAGTGTTCGGAGTTTAGCGAGCTTGTCTCGCCAAATAGCTACAAGAAACATATGTTCGTATCAGATTAATTAGAAATTACTCTAAAATTTACCATTTTAACTCAACGTGATGCTTTGAAATGCAACCTGCTTCTCTGTATCTTTCCTGTATGATGGCTGTTTTCATCTTCCTCACCAAATCAAGCTCCTCAGCAAGAAGATCACGACCTTCAACTGCACTGCAGAAGAAATATTCTAAACAAAGTATTGCAGCAAAATATTACCACTTGATACACTATGGAAAGCATTTCAAAGGGAGACCAAAATAAATAATAAAAGCATGCAATGTATAGAAGATTTATTATCCATGCGAAGGTAACAAGCCCATATAAATATATGATCCAATGAAAAATAAACAGGGACACGACAGAATTGGATTCGTAGTAAGATAAGATGAGGCAAATGGTAAAATGTTAGATGTAGGTTATAATTAACAAGAGATATTTTCTCCTGCCTACGTCCTACGCCAGGATCGGAGGGTACCTATCCAGTGAAACATCGTATATAGTCTTTGCATTATCTCCTCGCCATCTTCCACGAATTATTTCAATAGCATCCTTTCGGACAATCTCCTTGTTTACATATATTGGTGCCTGCAATTATCAAGATTTCATATTTGATGAAGTATTGAGATGACAGTAGAACATCTGTTAAGCCTCTAAAATGTAGCAAATTACAAGCATGCTATATTTGTCATCAATACTTCCTACAGCTTAAAATACCCACAGGGCCCATTCACAAGATTTTCTGTGAACCTAGATAGATATTTTAAGAAGACGTTGTTAAGTGCAGTGGTCAAAATCAAAATGCTCCAGTAGCCACTGCATGTCAATATGCTTATGTAGTTTGCAAATACCGTAAAAATAGTTCATATAAATCAAGAAAACACATAAAGCACATTATACATTTTACATTAATGAAAGCACAATCCAAGAAATAATTGAAAAATCAACTAATAAATTACAAAAAGTGCAATGGAAAGCGCAAAAACATTCTCCAGCTATCCAAGAATATGCTTTCCAAAGTCTAACCTACTATTAATCTGCCAAATTATCATAATTTTTGCCATGACATGTAAGACATTCACTACTTCGAAGGTTCCAAGTTTTTTTCTTTTTTTTTATGTGATCATAATATCATATTCTATAAAGTGCGACAGTTGCATGTTCAACCAGAAGAGAGAATATCTTCGACAATATCTCCATCGCTAGTCTTTTCTCCGTTGGCATAAGCAGTCATGCTACAGTAGATAGTTGGATTAAAAAGAAAATAACCAGAAGCATCTCAAGTAATAGCTGAAGACAAATTTGAAGGCATACCTGGAAAATTTTCGCCACATTTATTGCATCAGATGGTCGAGCATCGATGCTTATATTTCTCCCCCCTGCAACCTGCAGATTATCGATGCTTCAATATGCGCAAAAAAAAAAAAAAACTAATTTGAATTCATTGTACCAAAAAATTGTAGTTAAATTACTAATTATCTCATACATCCTAGTACAGAAAAAAATAGAGGCCATCCATCTTACAACCTTTCCCATGAATATTCGTGAGTAATATGTACTCATCACTCTTTCTGTAATGCAAACCATTGTTACCTGAAAAATAGAAGGACAAAACTTGAATGGACAATAGCAAACAACATTAGATGAGACTTCAAAATGTACACTTGCCGTGTCAATCATTTAAACAGAAAATAACAAATAGAAGGATAGTTCGTCGTGAAAAATCAGGTATAGTACATGGATGTGCAATTTGCAGTAATCATGAAGGTCTTGTTTGGATGTCAGAATCCAATGAAAACTTATTCGGTATGAAGATTTTCTTGTGTAATTAAAAGACAATAGTGTAATTTTTGCTCCTTGAAAGGCCTTGACATTTATGATTTGGTTGGTTAGTATGTTTCACCTACAAGGTGTTTTATCTTTTTCTAGAAAAATGACTTGGAAGGCCGAATATACTATTCATTCTAAACGTTTGACCACACATCTAGCTTCCAATCACAATAAAAAAATTCTCATACCAAATAGGAAATCACTGGATAATATATTCCGACATCCAAACAGGTCGGAAATTAAGCAGATGCAGTCGGTCTAATTGAAAAAAGTCTGGTTATTCTTTTTTTGAAATTTGTCACTTAGGCTTAAGCGAACTATGATGAATGAAGAAGATTCTTTAAAAAAAAAGAAGGCTAAAAACCACAGTAAAGCATAATCTTAAAAACATCAAGAATTAGTGAACAAACCTCAAAAAGATGCAGAAGAGGGAATAAACTTGTGGGAGTTTGAAAACAATAGAAAATATATTTGATCGAAAGGCTGAAATTTACCACATCAATTTGTAGGATTTATCATTGTCTCGTCAAATTGGTAGCGGTCAGATTATGATGAGGACTGAATAATAAATTATAAGATAATGCTAGAAATTCAGAAGAACAATTGAGATTTTTACAAAACTACATTAGTATTTCTTCTTTTGGTGACCAAATAGTACCAAATGTCGGGATTCTCTTATAAATTTATCAGCCTAGAGTCTGGACTACAATGACACAAGCCTAAGCTAACCAACTTCTGCATTTTCTATAGTTCTAGTGCAAACCTACTAATTAAAGTATGTGACATAAAATAGACCTAAGCTTGAACATGCTAGGTCTGACTAACAGGGAAGAATCAAATAAAGAAAAGATACCACAAGTCCCCAAAGCCCAAAGAGGGTAAGTTAGATTATGGTGTCGAGCCAAGATTTTATAATCTTAAAGAGAATCAATTATGAGCTACAGAAACTTCACAACTGTGCAAAAATTACAAGGGAAAGCAAATATATGCAGCATACTACCGGTCAGCAAAAATTCTCAGTAATTTTAAGTAAAACTTCTAACCTCGTAACCACATGTCCCCATAACATTCTTAATGAACTGAAATTCATCCGGGCATTCCTACAATTTAGAGAAATATCAGATAACAATATGAGGACAGTAGAAACTAGGTTAGTGGACCAAAATGTCACCTTACTGTCATCATCTACAGGATCATTGACAAGTTTTTTGACTGCAAACTCTCCTTCAGGAAAAAAAGGCGTAGATAACATTAACAAAAAATTAATGATGATATAACATTGATACAATAAGATTAAATGATTAAAGAAATTATGGAACTCCAGTATGCCAGCATACCAACATTAATTGGTAATAGTAGATCACCATCACAAACAACTTTAAGAAATATTGTTGGACTATGAAATCGACGAAGAAATCCATGACTCAGAGATCTAACTTTTGACAATGGATCCCTTGCTTGAGGGGAAAAGAAATGATTCCGGTTAGAATGCTTCCATTCTGCCTCTTCTTTGAACCCCTGCTCCCACAATCTGTAGTGACGGGCAGTTTCTGTATTACATATTATATGTTTAAGAACAACCAAAGAAGAATTGTTTCACACCCAAATAAAGATAGCAATGCTCGAGATGATTAATGTCAAAACAGCAACAAATATTAGGAAAGACAAATTTATACACATTCAGCAACATGAAATCATGAACAAGGTTTTACACACAACATGCAGGGCACTTCTAAAGTAGATTAAATTTTGGTATTCAAGAGTTAAAGAGATTATACAACTGGACCACTCACAAATGCATAGCAGGTGACCTTTCGACCAGTGGTATACACAAAGCCCTTAATCACACATGGACGGTCGCTAATCCAAGCCTCCTCAACCATATGGACCAGAAGAAAGAGGAAAAGAGCTAAGCACATACAAATGACTAAATATTTTCCAAGAAAGATTACCATATCTCTAGAGAAACATGAGCCTCACTGCAGTGGAAACAATTATTATATACAACTTTGAACAAACAAAACACAGTAGTTATGGATTTTAAAATTTTTACACAAGCTACAAAATTATACCATGTTTAATCCAAAGTCGCATTGGCCTCTACGAATTGCCGTGTCCAATATGCCAGGATGGATACGTGCCAACACAATATTGGCCCAATGGAGCCCCAGGCCAAAATCTAGGGCCAAAAAAATCTCTTTTTTTCCCCCGAATTGTCAAGAAAAAGAGGCTAAGATTTGCCTTCCCTGTTCTTCTTGAGCTTTACTATTCCAATCACTACATTATTGTCATATATCGTCTCGCTTCTCAGGATCGTTAATATCCAAGGAACAATTCCATTGGTTCCCACATGATGACTAAACATAAACAATCAAATCAGGATAGGAGCAAACCAAATAACAACAAATTATTAACCATTTCGATCAAAACCTAAACCCTACCGACCCTAACGAGAAGCAAAAAAGAGCGGATTCGGGAACAGGACGAGACCTGGGAGGAGGAGGAAGGCCTGGAGAAAGCGATCGCCCTCGTCTCCCCCGCTCGGATCGCCACCTCCGCCCCAGCGGTCGCCATGGCCGAGCGCGGCGTTGCACGGACAGAGGAGAAGCCGCCGCCGCCCCCGCCGCCGCAGCAGCAGCGGCGGCCGGCGGGGGAGGGACGCGGGATCGAGGCGCAAAGAGGAGATCGGGGGGGATCGGAGGCGCGATCGCGCGGAGATGGAGGGGTTTAGGCCGGGAGAGGAGGAGGAAGAGGAGGAGGAGGAGGAGGAGGAGGGCGGAGGAGGAGAAGGAGAAGAGGAGGGTGCGGGGCGAAGGGTCGGGGAGCAGTAGGGGATTCGTAGCATCGTCTTCATCGGCGGTTGGGTGAGGGGACGGAATGGTAAGTTGTTGAGCATAGAAGAGCTGAGGAGGGATTTTTTTTTAAAATAGCCCTCCCAATTTCTTATATTTGCGAAATGACCCTTCATTTTTTTTTTTTTTTTTTTTTTTTTTTTTTTTTTTTTTTGTAAGAATAACCTGCTTTCGCCACGCTGCCACGTTGGGTGGCCAGCTTGAAGGCGCCGAGCGACTCAGCGCCTTCACAAAATTTCTGTGAAGGCGCTGAGTCGCTCAGCGCCTTTAATGCGGCCAGCGATTTAGCAAATTTTCTAAAAATTGGCCGAATCCTCAGGGTGCGGATGCGGCTGTAAAGTTGCACTAAAGACACTGAGTTGACCAGCGTCTTTAGTGTTAAACACTAAAGGCGCCGAGCGACTCAGCGCCTTCACAAAATTTATGTGAAGGCGCTGAGTTGCTCGGCGACTTCAGTGCGGCTGAACTAAAGGCGCCTATTCACTAAGCGCCTTCACAAAAAAAATAAAGGCGCTGACGCGCTCAGCGCCTTTAGTGTAAAACACTAAAGGCGTCAACGCCTTTAGCTGGAACATATAGCAGAATTTTATTATACTTAAAAAAAAATTAAAATTTGTATAACAAGTTGCAAACAATGAGAATTAACATTCAGAATTCTAAAACAACATTCACAAATACCAAATTCCACAATATTCATGACATTCAGAAATCACAGTTGAGTAACAACCAAAAATGAATATTACAAAAATGTCAATAATACACCCTCGACCTCAAAAGTTCAATTTTGAGCACGTCCTCGACCTCGACGTCCTCGGCCACGCCCGCGTCCACGCCCTTACCCACGCCCACGCCCACGGGGAACAACAAGATCGATAATAAGTATATCATCGAGATGCTCGACTGCTGCCAATTGATCGAGCTCCTCGATGATACCACCCTCATCCTGCTCAGCAATATGCTGGATCGCCTGTGGCGATGATGACGATGGACGACGGCGTGAATATGTAGAAGTAAATGAAGTCCGTGATACTGGTGGCGGGAGCGATGCTGACGTCGAAGGAAATGTCGTCGGGGCCTGAATGGTAGGAGATGGAGATCGTGGCATCTGAATTGTCGTCTGGGCCTGAATGGTAGGAGATAGAGATCGTGGCATTTGAAAGAGTGTAAATAGTTTGTTAATTTGAATTTGAAAACTTAATTTGAATTCTATGCTAAATGGTACCTGATGACTCGAGGACGCTCCCTCATATGAAGGTCCGCCTGAAACTCTGGCCGTAGGTACAGATGGTACATGCTGTAGTACCATTTGAATATTCTCGTTCATTTCTGTCAGAGTCCCAAATGTGAATTCAGGCGGCGGTCGATCATGCAATAACTGGCCGACAATAGTATGAACCTGTCGTAGTGTGTCGGCCTGCATTTTAATTTAGAAATTAAATTTATATTAAATAAGTTGAACATGTTAAATTTATATATATAAATTATTATACCAGTCTTCTCTCGACATGCCCACGGGGATGAAAAGTCAGCGGAGGACGCTGTACTGGATGAGAAATCCATCTTCTCGTAATCGTCCAGTACCACTGCATATATACGGATGCCGCATGCAGTGGGTCCTCACCAGCAGCCGGGAGTTGATCAAAAATCTGTTCTAGCCTCCCGGACCACCTCTCACTGTGGATAGCATGAAATGCGATCCAATCCTCATCCGGACGCCTACGTGTTATGATGCGTCGGATGGACTCCACATTGAGAGGTATATGCTGGAGAAAGACCGAACTGCCGCAGGACTCGGTCCGGCACGTGTATCTCGACAATGTGAAAGCAAATAAGGATTGTTCTTGCACGTCAGACCGCTGAGCCATGCACACAGAAATCTGGTAATGTATCTATAATCTCATCTGTGTACGGCATCCATATAACCTGTTAATGGACAAAATGATTAGTTAATATAAAAGTGTTGAAGAAAAATATACTTAAAGTATTCAATAAAACATCTACATACCTGCGCCTCTCGCTGCTGATCTAGTTCGTCTCTATAAAACTCAATGTCACTCGTCCTGACATTGATTCCAAAACGTAGTCCTCCAGCGTTGCCCCATCTAGATTATAAAAAATATATATTAGTTGCAATTACATTTGAAATACAAAAATCTACTATATCAAATAAATATCTTACCGGCAACCCAGAGGTCGATCGACTATATCGGGCAGCGCTATGACGCCTGTAGGTCGGCCGATATGAATATGGTTCCAAGCCCAGATCTATAAATTCACGCCAACGGGTTAATATAATAAATAAAATATACAATACTAATATATAAAGATAATACTAAAATCAAAAAATTAGATTTTATACCTGCAAAAGGGTCCCAAAACAGCAACATTCGGCCTTCCCGTTCAGCGCGGCATCTCCTAGCGCTCGATAGAGATAGGCCAGCGTCGCAGCACCCCACGCATACGCGCCGCAAATATCAAAGTCAGCTAAAAGTGGTAGCCACTTTAGATGAACTTTATATCCGCTAGGGTTTGGAAACAAACTACCCCCGATCTGATATAGCATGTATGCACGGGCCGTAGCTGCGACTGCTCCGGCAGGGGCATCTAGAGGTAAATGATGAAAATGCTGATATAACCAATCTAGAGATACATGTGACCCCGTGATGTGAGTAGGTACCACCCCCAATAAATCCAGACATAGAGCTGGCCGATCATGAAGCGTAGATCCCGACACCGGCGCACCATGGACACGGAGACCAGAAATAACCGCCACATCCTGTAGTGTGACGGTCATCTCACCGTGGCAGAAGTGGAAGGTCTGGGTCTCTGGTCTCCACCTCTCAGCAAGGGCGCCCAGCAGAGCCTGATCCAGCACCAATCGTCTGAGTCGTGATAACCCGTAAAATCCAGACTGACGAAGTAGATCTATTACAGCTGGATATTGAAGCTCCCACTGGTTCATCTTGCGCCCATGCTCTGCGAACAAGACAGCACGATACCCCTGTGATGCAAAAAAAATATAGTTAGCTCTTACATCAATTCAGCTTATTTATAATATTTCAAAAAATAAAAATTTATAGCTCTTACCTCAGTCCTGATAAATGCGGACCTATGGCGATGCTGCTCTACTAGGACAGACGGATCAACTGGCCCCGCGTCCTCGTGATCTGCCATCTGCAATAAGTAATCTACATATTAGTAACATGATAGTTAAAAATAATTAAATATTAAGACAAGATAAATATAATTGTGGAAGTCATACGCCGGCGTCCTTGTTGCACTCTTTCTGCATTTTGTGGACAAGTGCTCCTATAATGGCCCGCCTGCTTACAAATGGAGCATTTTTCTCGTCGGCCACCCCCCTCGTCCATTATATTACGAATACATGTAGATCATGGACGACCTTTCTTCCTTCGTATAGGAGGCGGCACAATCGGGGGACCTTGGGGTCGTGGCCAGTGTCGTCTATCAGGAACATGATGAAAATGTGGTGCGTACGCCACACGATAGCAGTCTATACTATACAGGGTGAACAAAAATTCTGATGGTAATCTCATATGTGATTACTACAAACTGAATCATGCGAGCAAGGTATTTCTGTTAGATAAAATTCACCACATGAACATTCTACATTTGTTCCATTCACGATCACTTTGAAGGAGAAATCTCCAGTATTGACTTCAAATTCTGTGAGTCCAAATCGTTCAACCTGATGTCCCCGCGCCGTATCTATATTTTCAGTAATCATATTTTTGACTTTAGGGACAAAAGCGTCCGTCATACTTTCACCGTGAGCACGGCGATCGAAAAAATACTTATTAAGCTTATAAAAAGTAGCCGCAACAAAAGCCGTGATAGGCAAACCACGACTCTCCTTAAGTACCCCATTTAACGATTCAGAAAGATTCGTAGTCATCAATCCAAACCGGCGGGCTCCATAAAATGCTCTTGCCCAGTACTCTTTATATCTGTCAAGATTATGGACCCACTGCCAAGCATCGTGATCCAACACATCTAATTCTTCATTCAGCTGATTATATGCCATCGGTGTTGCAGCAATTCCGATCTGCCAGAATTTATCTAACAAAATGTCATTCTTGAAGTGCTTATTCATATTTGCTTTCATATGTCGAAGACACCAACGATGCGAGTGACCCTGTGCTGGAGGATAGATAGTAGCCACTATTTCCCTCAATCTAGGAAATCGATCAGATATAAAATAAATGGCTCTATCACGGGTAACATACTGACGCAAGTTATGCAAAAACCATTGTCAACTCTCGGTATTCTCTCCCTCACAAATTGCAAATGCCAAAGGATATAATCCATCATTTGCATCTGCAGCCGTCGCTATCAAAGCATGACCTTCGTATTTGCCGTACATATGTGTGGCATCAATACTCACCACCGGCCGACAATGTGCGAATCCATGAATCGAAGGTCCAAATGACCCAAAAAACACGACCAAAGCGAAAAATGCCATAGCGGGCCACCTATGATCCAGACGCCATAAAGTACCATGATTAGAATACTTTACCATAGTAAGGTAACGAGGCAAGTCTGTGTACGATTGCTCCCAGCTCCCGTAAATAATTGTAATGCTTTACTCTTTGATTGCCAAGCCTTCCAATATGTTATGTCAACATGGTAAGTTGATCGCACCGTATTTTGAATTTCTTTTTTGGCGTCATATTAAGTCTAACCTTTAATGTCGGAAGAATCAATTGACATATAAGGGTCGAATTATAATTACGGTGCGCCGTGTTCAGCATTGGAATTACACATGTGTGTGGACCAGCATATATTTTTATCCTAAAGTATGTCGTATCTTTAGGTACTGAAGCATGTAATCTCCATGCACATCCCTCTACCAAGCATTTGACAGTGTAGTCGTGTTCTTGTAGATTTCAATTTACTCATTTGTACATTATGCTCAATTGAATCGGTCTAGAGATCAATAAAGATGATGGGTTGCTTCTCTTGCAAAAGGACACGTACAGCCAGCTCACGTTCGTGCTAGGGAGACCACTATTGAT
>CM054952.1:13453640-13483420 GCA_029168755.2 Tillandsia fasciculata | reverse complement strand
TCCCGGACCACCTCTCAATGTGGATAGCATGAAATGCGAGCCAAATCCTCGCGCGGACGCCCACGGTGATGTATTCGTCGGATGGGTGGAGGCCGGGGTGGGGCACATTGAGAGGTATATGCTGGAGAAGACCGAACCTGCCGCAAGACGCGGTCCGGCATGTGCATCCGACAATGTGAAGCAAATACGGACTATTCTTGCACGCCGAGCCGCTGATCCATGCCACGAGAAATCTGTAGTATGTATCATAATCTCATCTGTTACGGCATTCCATATAACCGTTAAGGACAAAATGATTAGTAATATAAAGTGTTGAAGAAATAGGCTACTTAAAGTATTCAATAAAACATCTACATACCTGCGCCTCTCGCTGCTGATCTAGCTCGTCTCTATAAAACTCAATGTCACTCGTCCTGACATTGGTTCCAAAACGTAGTCCTCCAGCGTTGCCCCATCTAGATTATAAAAAACATATATTAGTTGCAATTACATTTGAAATACAAAAATCTACTATATCAAATAAATATCTTACCGGCAACCCAGAGGTCGATCGACTATATCGGGCAGCGCTATGACGCCTGTAGGTCGGCCGATATGAATATGGTCCCAAGCCCAGATCTATAAATTCACGCCAACGGTTAATATAATAAATAAAATATACAATACCAATATATAAAGATAATACTGAAATCAAAAAATTAGATTTTATACCTGCAAAAGGGTCCCAAAACAGCAACATTCGGCCTTCCCGTTCAGCGCGGCATCTCCTAGCGCTCGATAGAGATAGGCCAGCGTCGCAGCACCCCACGCATACGCGCCGCAGATATCAAAGTCAGCTAAAAGTGGTAGCCACTTTAGATGAACTCTATATCCGCTAGGGTTTGGAAACAAACTACCCCCGATCTGATATAGCATGTATGCACGGGCCGTAGCTGCGACTGCTCCGGCAGGGGCATCTAGAGGTAAATGATGAAAATGCTGATATAACCAATCTAGAGATACCTGTGACCCCGTGATGTGAGTAGGTACCACCCCCAATAAATCCTACATAGAGCTGGCCAATCATGAAGCGTGGATCCCGACACCGGCGCACCATGGACACGGAGACCCGAAATAACCGCCACATCCTGTAGTGTGACGGTCATCTCACCGTGGCGGAAGTGGAAGGTCTGGGTCTCCGGTCTCCACCTCTCAGCAAGGGCGCCCAGCAGAGCCTGATCCAGCACCAATCGTCTGAGTCGTGATAACCCGTAAAATCCAGACTGACGAAGTAGATCTATTACAGCTGGATGTTCAAGCTCCCACTGGTTCATCTTGCGCCCATGCTCTGCGAACAAGACACACGATACCCCTGTGATGCAAAAAAAATATAGTTAGCTCTTACATCAATTCAGCTTATTTATAATATTTCAAAAAATAAAAATTTATAGCTCTTACCTCAGTCCTGATAAATGCGGACCTATGGCGATGCTGCTCTACTAGAACAGACGGATCAACTGGCCCCGCGTCCTCGTGATCTACCATCTGCAATAAGCAATCTACATATTAGTAAAATGATAGCTAAAAATAATTAAATATTAAGACAAGATAAATATAATTGTGGAAGTCATACGCCGGCGTCCTTGTTGCACTCTTTCTGCATTTTATGAACAAGTGCTCCTATAATGGCCTGCCTGCTTACAAATGGAGCATTTTCCTCGTCGGCCACCCCCCTCGTCCATTATATTACGAATACGTGTAGATCGTGGACGACCTTTCTTCCTTCGTATAGGAGGCGGTATAATCGGGGGACTTTGGGGTCGTGTCCACTGCCGTCTATCAGGAACAGGATAAAAATGTGGTGCGTACGCCGCACGATATATAGCAGTCTGTACTATACCAGGGTGAACAAAAATTCTGATAGGCTAATCTCATATGTGATCTACTACAAACTGCTAAACATGCGAGCAAGGTATTTCTGTTAGATAAAATTCACCACATGAACATTCTACATTTGTTCCATTCACGATCACTTTGAAGGAGAAATCTCCAGTATTGACTTCAAATTCTGTGAGTCCAAATCGTTCAACCTGATGTCCCCGCGCCGTATCTATATTTTCAGTAATCATACTTTTGACTTTAGGGACAAAAGCGTCTGTCATACTTTCACCGTGAGCACGGCGATCGAAAAAATACTTATTAAGCTTATAAAAAGTAGCCGCAACAAAAGCCGTGATAGGCAAACCACGACTGTCCTTAAGTACCCCATTTAACGATTCAGAAAGATTCGTAGTCATCAATCCAAACCGGCGGCCTCCATCAAATGCTCTTGCCCAGTACTCTTTATATCTGTCAAGATTATGGACCCACTGCCAAGCATCGTGATCCAACACATCTAATTCTTCATTCAGCTGATTATATGCCGTCGGTGTTGCAGCAATTTCGATCTGCCAGAATTTATCTAACAAAATGTCATTCTTGAAGCGCTTATTCATATTTGCTTTCATATGTCGAAGACACCAACGATGCGAGTGACCCTGTGCTGGAGGATAGATAGTAGCCACTATTTCCCTCAATCTAGGAAATCGATCAGATATAAAATAAATGGCTCTATCACGGGTAACATACTGACGCAAGTTATGCAAAAACCATTGCCAACTCTCGGTATTCTCTCCCTCACAAATTGCAAATGCCAAAGGATATAATCCATCATTTGCATCTGCAGCCGTCGCTATCAAAGCATGACCTTCGTATTTGCCGTACATATGTGTGGCATCAATACTCACCACCGGCCGACAATGTGCGAATCCATGAATCGAAGGTCCAAATGACCAAAAAACACGACCAAAGTGAAAAATGCCATAAGCGGGCCACCTATGATCCAGACGCCATAAAGTACCATGATTAGAATACTTTACCATAGTAAGGTAACGAGGCAAGTCTGTGTACGATTGCTCCCAGCTCCCGTAAATAATTTGTAATGCTTTACTCTTTGATTGCCAAGCCTTCCAATATGTTATGTCAACATGGTAAGTTGATCGCACCGTATTTTGAATTTCTTTTGGCGTCATATTAAGTCTAACCTTTAATGTCGGAAGAATCAATTGACATATAAGGGTCGAATTATAATTACGGTGCGCCGTGTTCAGCATTGGAATTACACATGTGTGTGGACCAGCATATATTTTTATCCTAAAGTATGTCGTATCTTTAGGTACTGAAGCATGTAATCTCCATGCACATCCCTCTACCAAGCATTTGACAGTGTAAGTCGTTCTTGTAGATTTCAATACTTTCATTTGTACATTATGCTCAATATGCCATCGGTCTCGAGCATCCAATAAAGATGCCTTCTCTTGAAAGACACGTCCAGCCCAACTCCCGTCGATGCTAGGGAGACCACTATTGATTTGTCGAATATCAAGATCTGTAGGATCTACAACACACTGATTTATCCAATTAGTATCTGAAAGAAAACGTTCCGGATGATCAATAAATTTATTTTCCTCGTCAGGATTATCTACGTAATCACTGCTTATTTGTGGGTTGTCCATTTCACTGTAAATTGCATTTGCAAGATCATTTAATCCTCCATCATGATTATCATCTATATCTGAAAATGAAACATCCAGTTCGTCATCCTCACTACTATTCTGATCATCATTGATTGGTGAATCCTCATGATTAATATCACTATCACCACCCCTGTCAACATTACAATCTCCTTCGTCGATATTATCACCTCCTTCCTCATCATTAGTATCAAATTCATTAATAGCAGTTGGATTCCAATATCATAGGAATTAGATAACCTGCAAATTTGGAAAAACTAAAATTCCAACATTGCCATTAATTTAAAACTTAACATTTAATTTGATTTGTGCTTACCCCCAATCATAAGGTTCTAGTTGTAAATGAGACATCCTTGGTTCTAGACGGGAGGTCGTGCATTGTCCGCGTGATGTCGTGCAGTGTCCGCGTGAGGTCGTGGCTTGAGTGTGTGTGGTCGTAGGTGGCACACATATGGTCGTTGGTGGCACACTACTAACCGAGCAAGGTACAACACTCTCAATATGGTCATACTCACTTTCTCTGCAATATATACAATGATTAAGTCCATTTAAAGAAGATTACAAATTACCAAATTATTATGTTATTTTTCTAACCTTGTCATTCTGACACCACCTTCGTATGGAATATTTTGATCACCCATTACATTGGCGGAAGGACCCAAATCAATATATTGTGGAGCATTCACGTGTAATAACCTTGCAGTTCAAAATTATCCAACGGATGTAGCTCTTTCTCAATGTATACCGTCATAACACCATGATGTTCACATAATCCAATCATTCCCTCCAATGATTCATCATCTACTACTTCATGAGCTAAATATTCACTATCGATCGTGGGGCAACGAATAGTAAATTTTAAATGAAATTCTTCTCTTGTACAATTTACTAAACGATACATTCTCATCTCGAAACTAGTATATGTAGAATCAGAACGTATCGCGATTAACTTTTTTCGACCGCCGATATATTTTGGACAATTCTCATCGATAACTAACTTTCCATCCCAATGAACACTTATGGGCATGCGACGATTAGCCATTTCAACTACAAAACAAAATTAACCACTTCAAAATACTAATTTTAAATTTACAGTCGGAGACCGACAGTGAAACCTCTCACTGTGAAATCTCGCGCGGACAGTGCTAAAAGCGATAGTGAAACCTCACAGTGAGATCTATCTCACAGTGAGAGAGTGAGGGATATCTCACTGTGAGAGTTCTCTCACAGTAGCTATCACTGTGAGAGAACTCTCACTATGAGAGAACTCTCACTGTGAGAACTCTCACAGTGAGAGATCCCTCACTGTGAGAGACTCACAGTGAGGGCCTCACTGTGAGACTCTCACAGTGAGACACTCTCACTATGAGAGACTCACAGTGAGAGCATAGACACTCTCACTGTGAGTCTCTCACAGTGAGAGTGTCTCACTGTGAGAGTGAGAGACTCTCTGTCACGCCCCGGGGTCGAAACTGCGACCCGGGCTCGCTAACAGATCCGCCATCTGTACGGAAACTGCCGTACAGACGAAGCGTCTAACCTGCAGAAAGAAACATCTACAGTATACAGATATCAGAGAGCTGAAAGTAAACTACTAAAAACTGAAATCCAAACACCGTACAACTGAAAATAAAACAATATCCATCTCCCAAATACGATCGTATAAAAAGTCCTCTGATACAAAACTCAAAAGGGAGATATCTCCAATAAATACATCAGTGTACAAGCTCTCGATACAAAATATCCTCACTACAACAGTCTCTCAAACTGTAAAATAAAGTACAACTCTATACCTCACAACAAAGGTCTCTCAACAGAGTAAAAGAAGTAAACTAATCAACTGAAGCTCTCCTCTGAAGGGGTACCGCTACACTCCAACGACGGGTAGGGAACTAGCTCGCGACTCCCTCGCCTCGGTCAGAAGGATCAGCAACAGGAGCACAGGAACAGAAGAAGAAGTCCCTGGGGAAAAGACACCACGACGGGTGTGAGAACTACTTCCCACAGTAGTTCTCAGTGGGTGCCGTCAACAAGCCCAACGGTCTGCCCACTAAGTCTACTAGAGGTAAAAGATAATAATGCAATGAAATCTGAACAAGAAAAGCTGGAACTACTCTACAGCTACCATGCCTCTATCTAGATACTCAAAAAGTGGAACAGAGGAAAGTAAATGAAACCACTCGCACACAAGGTGCTCAATCGACCCAATCGAACTGACTGCCTCATAGGGTCCAGTCAAACCTGCGCCTGACGACTAGGAACGCACCTGCCCACTACCACACATCCACATGAGGACGGGATTTACGTGGGGCGTCCTGTCCGCCTAACTCACCCCTCGCGCAAAACTGCCTCAACAGGCCAACCATCGCATCCACAGCGGCATCTCAGGGGCGCGACTCCAACTGAGGAAAACGGCGCGGCATAGAGTATCAAACATTGGCATATGCAGGCTAGTCAAAATCCACGCTCACTCTCAGAACGGTAGGACTCAAGATCCCCAAATATCTCGCACAACAGTCGGAGCACTCTCGACGACTCAGCTGATCGGCTAACTCGAAACACGAGACACTAGCCTCTCCAACAGCTCGCAGCACAAAGCACACTGGCTGGAGATACTCCACAGCCAGGAACGACCCACAACTCAGGGTAACAAAACAGGTCGGACAACACTCAACGACCTGGGACCACCGTCAACCCCAACGGTTCCCAACAAGACGGACCGGAAGATACTCGACGGCCCGGGACTACCGTCTACTCAACGGCTCCCTCCCACGACAGCGTAAAAGGGAAACAAGACCTCTCGGGACTACCGTTTACCCAAACGGCTCCCCGCACAGATAAGCAACCCGCTACAACTACCAGACTCCACTCTGCTCCCAAGCAAGAGTGCAAAAGCATCCCACACTAAAAGCAAGTCCCGACCTCTCGGCCCACTACCCGGGCGAGAATAACACTATGTCCAGGAATGAAAGAACAGTGTGGATGTCTAAGCATAAATAACCCTAGCCCAAGTGAGGGTTTTCTACTGGTCTGGTTACACATGCAACATATGACGGGGGTGCTAGGTCAAGTTCCAAGATAACTATATTAACAGATGATAAAAGGAATAACAATTCCTACAATCTAGCATGCTACACAATGAAATAAACTATCATGCATAGTCCTACATCAGTAGAAATACTGTACAGTCCATAAAACTTGGAGATAAGGCCACCCACCTCGATTTGCCACCAATTGCTCGTAGACACTTGCAATTGGCCTCCACGCGATCCGCACGCAAACGATGCCCGCTGCCGGAGTCCGCACGCAAAACGGAGCACGCCGCCGGAGTCCGCACGCAAAACGGAGCACGCCACCGGAGTCCGCACCAAAAACGGAGTCTGCACATAAAACGGTGCACGGTGTCAGGATCCGCACGCAAAACGGTGCACGGTGCCAGGATCCGCACGCAAAACGGAGTCCGCACGCAAAACGGTGCACAGTGCCGGAGTCCGCACGCAAAACGGTGCACGGTGCCAGGATCCGCACGCAAAACGGAGTCCGCACGCAAAACGGTGCACGGTGCCAAGATCCGCACGCAAAACGAAGTCCGAACGCAAAACGGTGCACGGTGCCGGAGTCCGCATGCAAAACGGTGCACGGTGCCAGGATCCGCACGCAAAACGGAGTCCGCACGCAAAACGGTGCACAGCGCCGGAGTCCGCACGCAAAACGGTGCACGGTGCCAGGATCCGCACGCAAAACGGAGTCCGCACGCAAAACGGTGCACGGCGCTGGAGTCCGCACGCAAAACGGTGCATGGTGCCAGGATCCGCACGCAAAACGGAGCAAGAGGGTCAATTACAGTCAAAAGAACGCTCCAAGAACTGTACAAAAATACAGAAAACCAACACACGGGACCTACCCGATTGCGCCGCCGTCGCCGAAACGCTCCGTCAGGCGACCTCGCACGCAAAACGAGGTCCACGACGCGCCGCCTCTGTCACGCCCCGGGACCCGGGCTCGTCTACAGATCCGCCGTGCACACGGAATTTTCCGCGTACACGAAGCGCTGGTAACCTGCTCAGATATAATATAACAATAAAAGAGCATAATACAGAGCTGAAATAGAAGAACCACATAGTATCTCAGACTGGAACTACAAATACAACTGTAATAAGTACAATAATCTCCCAGCTCACCAAAATAGTACAACCAGCTGGCTAACGCCAGACCCAAAATAAAAGGAGAATATCACAGTCTGAGTGGAGGGTACAATATCTGTCTAGTAGCTCTCAGCCTCACAGGAGATCTATCTATTCAGCGATCCCCTTACCTCGATCAGCTGCCGATGGCCTAGCAGCTCCCGCAGACGACTCTGCAAAATGAAGGGGAAGGGAAAAGACAGAAAATAATAATGGGGGTGAGAACTACCAGATAAACCAGCAGCCTCCCCTAGTGGGTAAAACCTCAACTCTGACGCACCCACTAGGACTACTAGAGGCAAAAGGGAAAAGGGGAAGTGGTAAAATACATAAGATGCTGAAACAGGTAAACTACCACTACTATGCTGTCAAAACTGTATGCATGCATCAGAAACAGTATCTGTCCAAATAAACCCAATCTGGATACCAGTAACAACTGGTGTTGCCTGCTCAGCGGAATCTGCACACAAGGCTCGAAACCGCGGGATCGGCCCGCACGGCTCGCATCCCAGCTCAGCGGAATCTGCACACATGGCTCGAAACCGCGGGATCGGCCCGCACGGCTCGCATCCCAAAATAAGTATCAGACCGGCACACAAGGCTGGGTCCGAGAAAGCACACCTCCGGAGTGGCACTCGAGGGGAGCGACCCACACGAGTAAAATATCTCTGTCATCAGTATCACAAGTATCTCTGTAGCACATGTCTCAATATAGCAGGACTGGATCATGACCATGATCAAAGTGGGAAACTCCATCCACTATAGAAACCCAATCCCCAACTGATGCAATAAATAAACCAAACTCAACCCCAATCTGATGCAAGGATAAGCATCTGGTCAACCGCCTACTGTCCGCGGTCACCGCAATACCTCACAAGTCCACAATCTAGCACAACCTTGGCTACACTATCCCAAACCCCTGCTCACACTTGAGCAACAACCTCTGGATGCAAAGGACAACAATGAAACATGTTCAAATCCCAATATGATAGTGTAGCAATGAATAGTGGCCTTACCTGATGTCCGGGCATGCATGCAACTGTCTTTATTTTTAAAAGTTGTAAAATAGTGTCAAAGGTTTAAAAACAATTGATTTACTGAATAAAAGTCATTTGCATGCGAGATCATAGCCTTTGTCTCAATCACAGTGTCCCAATATAAGTCATCATATCATTTGTGGGGTTATATTAAATTTTAGGGGAGTTTGTCCCAGCGGTCCTTGTCATTTGTCATATTAATTTGTCCCAATGGTTCTCATTAATTGTCCTGTTAGTAGTCCTGTTAGTAGTCCTGTTAGTAGTCCCAATGTTCTCATCAATTATCGTGTTACTTTGTCCCAATTGTTCTCATTAATTGTCATATTTTAGGGGATTTCTAGTAATCCCAGTGAGCTTGTCAAAAATGAGGTAAGCAACAACCGCCCACCTCGAGCAGCTCAAACAACACCCCAGGTAGTCTCCTGGTTGTCCACAGTCCTCAATTCCTGCAAATCAACGCTCCCGGTATAAATACAAATCCCAAAAAGCACAATATTTGCTGTTTTTCAGACAGCACGGAAAAAGAGGAATTTTTCACCTCTAAAATGAGCTCCTAAAATCCCAGAAAAATCACGGTTGCGTTCCTCGCGAAGAGTAGATCAAAATCGACTCCTTAAACGCCTCGATCTGACGCTCCTACGTCAAGATAAAAATCGGAGAAGTCGGTGCTGTCCAAAAACCATCACAGTAAAAAGGGGGGTCAAAGAGGACTCGGGAATCGTGCCAAAAGTACGAAACGGAGCAAAATGATCAACACGGAAATCGAAGCCCTACCTCTTACGGTCGCGCTGCCGCAAAAATCGTCCAAAAATTCCACCCGGTTAGCCCGCAGTGAATTTTCGACGGAACTGCGACGGGAAATGGGCCTAAAAGAAAATCGTCGCAGTGCGCCGCGTCGCAGATATCTCACTATCTGTAACTCCTAAATTCCTGAGATTGTAGAGAGAGAAAGAGAAGAGAGAGAGGAAGATTTTTCGTATTGGGCATTTTTCTGATTCTCTCTCTAAGGGCTCGAAAACCGAGGTGCAAATGAGGGGGGGAGAGGTCCTATTTATAATGGGCCAAGGGGGTCTCACACCGGATCGGATCCGAACACGAAACACCGAAACGGGCCAACCAGAACGCGCCACGCGTTTCCCAAACAGGAAACAGCCTGTGCAGGCCCAATGAGAATTTGCCACGTGTCCACGTGGTGCATGTGCTTGCTCCGCGCTCCGGGTTTTCCGGAAAATGTCGGCCAATAGGGTGCGCCACGTGTCACCTTCCCACGTGCTTCTAGAAGCCGGCCAGCCAATCGGAGGCTGCCACGTGGCAGATGGCTTCTTCGGTGCACCCGGTGCACGCCAGGCCATGGACCGCGCACCCGAGCGCCCTGCCCGCGCCTGCCCGCGCCTGCCCGCGCTGCCCGCGCCTGCCCGCGCGTGCTCCTCCGCGCTCCGCCGCGCTCCGCCGCTGCCCCGCTGCGCCGCTGCCCGCCGCCGTGCGCCGCCGCCCGCCGCCGCTCGCCGGTCGCCGGAACAGTAATTCCGGCGGCCGGAGTTACTGTTCCGGTGAACAGTAACCTTGCCGAAAAAATAAAGTAAATATACCGTTTCGACCGTTTTCGCGCGCTGAGTCCAAATTCGACGTCCGTTTCGCCAAATTCTCATCCGAAATTTTGCCGAAAGCTCCCGGAAAATTCCATTTGCTCCGATTTTCGCGCAGAGTCTATATTAAATGTCCAATTTCGATTCTACAAGCTCCGATTCACCGTACAAGCTCCCTACAGTCACTGTTTAATGTTGCACAGTTCCTGCGGGAGTCCGGATCATCACATCCTCCCCCACTAAAAAGAGTTTCGTCCTCGAAACGAGACTCAACCACAATCCTCAGTCCAAAGTCTCAAATAAGTAGGGGTGGCGTCCCTCATCTCCGACTCGAGCTCCCATGTAGCCTCGCGCTCGTCATGATTGCTTCATTGGATCTTCACATAGGGAATGGCCCGACTGCGCAATGCTCACCTCTCGATCCAGAATTCGCAGTGGGCGCTCCTCGTACCTCAAAGGGTCCTATGTATCGGGGCTAAGTTTCCCATGAATGCCGAATCTCCGGATTCCTTTGGACGGCGAGACTTTCAGGAATACATGATCTCCAACCTGAAATTCTAAGTCTCGTCGCCGAACATCGGCATAACTCCTTTGTCGGCTTTGGGCGGTCTGAAGATGCTTCCGAATCACTCGGACCTTCTCTTCTGCCTCTAACAACACATCTGGTCCCAAGGTCCGCCTCTCGCCCACGTCACTCCAATAAAGTGGTGATCGACACTTGCGTCCATACAATGCTTCAAACGGAGCCATCTGAATGCTCGCTTGAAAGCTATTGTTGTACGCGAACTCAGCCAAAGATAAGTGTCGAATCCACCCTCCGCCGAAATCCAAGACGCAAGCCCTAAGCATGTCCTCCAGGATTTGTATCGTCCGCTCAGACTGCCCATCAGTCTGCGGATGAAAAGCTGTACTGAACCTGAGTTCAGTCCCCAAGGCCGTCTGCAAACTTCTCCAGAAATGCGAAACAAACCTCGGGTCTCTATCTGATACAATGGAGGCTGGTACTCCATGTAATCTCACTATCTCATCCAGATATAACTGGGCTAGTCGCTCAAGTGGCCACGTAGTCTGCATGGGCAGAAAGTGCGCCGACTTGGTAAGTCGATCCACGACTACCCAGATAGCGTCTGCTCCTCCCTGTGCCCTCGGCAATCCGACCACGAAATCCATCGTAATGTGGTCCCATTTCCACTGGGGAATTGGGAGACTCTGTAACTTGCCAGCTGGCACTCGATGCTCAGCTTTCACCTGCTGACAAGTTAAACACTGAGCCACAAATCTCCCGATATCCCTTTTCATGCCATTCCACCAAAAGTGTGCCTTGAGGTCCTTATACATCTTAGTCCCACCAGGATGTAGGGTATAAGGTGTATAATGGGCCTCTCGCAATATCTGCTCTCTGATCTCCGCATCCACTGGCACACATGCTCGGTTCCTGTACCTTAGTACTCCCGAGGCATCTACCGTAAAGTCCCCTGACTGATACTCGGAATCTGATCTCTAATCCTGGTCAAGTGGGGGTCCTCACTCTGTTTCTCCTTGATCCTGTCCAGCAGAGTGGGCTGCACGACTAAAGATGTCAGTCTAGCAGAGACCCCAGGGGACACAACCTCTACTCGAGCCGTCTCATCTCCTCTAATAGCGGTGCCTGGTCTGTGATCAACATAGACAAACTTTGCACCGCTCTCCTACTCAAGGCATCAGCGACCACATTAGCCTTGCCTGGGTGGTAGAGAATATCTACATCATAATCCTTTAATAGCTCTAACCACCTACGCTGCCTCAAATTTAGCTCCTTTTGCGTGAACAGGTACTTTAGGCTCTTGTGGTCGGTGTAGATTTCACAGTGCTCTCCATACAGGTAATGACGCCAAAGCTTTAGTGCAAACACTACAGCAGCAAGCTCCAAGTCATGGGTAGGGTAATTCTTCTCGTAATCCTTGAGTTGCCTCGATGCATAAGCAATTACCCTCCCTTCTTGCATCAACACACAACCAAGTCCACTGTGTGATGCATCGCTGTAGATCACATATCCTTTCCCCATAACAGGGAGGGAAAGGATAGGAGCGGTCATCAGTCTATTCTTCAGCTCCTCAAAGCTCCTTTGACAGTCCTCACTCCAGATAAACTTCACTCCTTTACGCGTCAAGCGAGTGAGGGGTGTGGAGAGCTTCGCAAAGCCTTCCACAAACCGACGGTAATACCCAGCTAAACCCATAAAGCTACGTACCTCAGAAACCGTCGTCGGTCGGGGCCAATCCCGGACTGCCTCAATCTTTGCCGGGTCCACCGCCACACCTGCGGCGGAAATCACATGGCCCAAGAAGACTACCTCCCGAAGCCAAAACTCGCACTTTGCCAGCTTGGCATACAACTTCTTCTCTCGCAGAAGTTGCAGCACAATCCTCAAGTGCTCCTCATGCTCGGCATCACTTCGGGAGTAGATCAAGATATCATCAATGAACACTACCACGAATCGATCTAAGTATGGTCGAAGATCCGGTTCATTAAATCCATGAATGCGGCAGGGGCATTAGTCAGCCAAAAGGCATAACTGTAAACTCATAATGCCCGTACCGTGATCTAAATGCCGTCTTCGGAATATCCTCGGCCTTCACCTTCAACTGGTGGTAACCGGACTGCAGATCTATCTTGGAGAAGACACAAGACCCTTGCAGCTGATCAAAAAGATCATCATGCGCGGCAAAGGGTACTTGTTCTTGATGGTCACTTTATTTAATTCCCTATAGTCCACACAAGTCGAAGTGACCCATCTTTCTTCTTCACGAATAGCACCGGCGCTCCCCAAGGCGACACACTCGGCCTAATAAAGCCCTTATCCATTAAATCCTGAAGTTGCGCCTTAAGCTCTCGCAGCTCAGCCGGTGCCATCCGGTAAGGAGCCTTTGAGATTGGCGCAGTTCCTGGAACTACGTCAATCACAAACTCAATCTCCCTATCTGGCGGCATGCTAGTCAGCTCAGGTGGAAAAACATCCGGAAACTCGCGGACAATAGGGATATCCCCGAGTCCCGGCGCCGCCGTAGGCCCCTCAACAACACTAGCCAAAAAGGCTACACACCCTCGACGGATCATCAGCCTCGCTCGGGAAGTCGAAATTATAGAGGCAAAGAAAGCGCTCTGACATCCCCGGAATACTAATATTTTCTGGTCTGGCTCTCTAAAAGTGACGGTCTTTGCGGCACAATCAAAAGTCACAAAACACCGAGCCAGCCAGTCCATCCCGAGGACCACATCGAAGTCCTCCAGTTGTCATAAGACCAACAGGTCCGCTGGCATAATCCAGGACTCGATCTAGATCGGGCGGGACTAACAGCACTTCTCCATACGCAGAGTGCAATCGGGAATCTACACCTTTCATGCACAGGGTAAGAGCCCTATTCCTAACCTTATGCAATGATGTACGTTTCTTACAAATAAAAGAGATGCCCCTATATAGACGAGGTACGAGTCCTTATGCCAGAAAGTAAATCATACCTGCTTCTTCTCGGTCAGCTATAGTGGAATCCTCCGCCAGCGCCAAGTCATCCTGACTGCTCGACAACGGCTGTCTCTCTCCAGAAGGGCGGGGGAATGAAACTTGATCCCCTTGAAGGTCTGTTGGTGAAGCTCCCGGTCGTAGCTGGGAAGTGGTAGGAACAACCGCCGAGGTAGGTGCCACAGTTATCCCCGAAGGACACGTAACTCGTATGTGCCCGGGCTGTCCACACTTGAAACAGCGGCCGAACCTCAAGTCACAAGCACCTGAAGTGTGCTGACCCTCGCAGAAAATGCACCTAAATGTAGGCTGAGGCTGCCTTACCTGCTGCTGCTGCTGCCTATGCCGCTGAGGCCTCGACTGTCGCCTCCGTCTCCGAGAACTGGTCTGTCCATTATCATCCGGTGCTGGGCGTTTTCTCTCTACATGCTGCTTAGAAGCCCTGGTCCTCTCCCCGACTGCCGGATCACTCCTCTGTGCCAACAGCTGCTCCAAACGCTGGTCCTGTCGAAAGCTCCTTGCCACCAAATGGGTCACCAAGGCCCGTAGTTCTCCCAGCTCAGCAGATACCGCCTGCTCGGGCTCCTCAGAAGGGGTGGGAATGCCCCCGGTGGAAATACGACGAAGGGGCGACATACTGTCACCAGAAGCCACAAATCAGGAAAACAGAACCCCACACGACCCAATCTAGCGAAAGTCAAAGACATTCCCCTATTTCTGTGACTTTATGTTGTCTGCAGCCAACATAACTGTACACCAGAAATTTGGGTATGTCGGTCTCTCTTCTCCCACTGGAAGAGTCAAACAAAATAAATCAACGACTTTCGCAAAATGTCACGTCTCTCATGCCCTATTATCCTAGGGTCTGCCAAAAGCCTAGGGTTTCCTAAGTCCCAACTGACCTATCCCTAAGCTCTGATACCAACTTAATCTGTCACGCCCCGGGACCCGGGCTCGTCTACAGATCCGCCGTGCACACGGAATTTTCCGCGTACACGAAGCGCTGGTAACCTGCTCAGATATAATATAACAATAAAAGAGCATAATACAGAGCTGAAATAGAAGAACCACATAGTATCTCAGACTGGAACTACAAGTACAACTGTAATATGTACAATAATCTCCCAGCTCACCAAAATAGTACAACCAGCTGGCTAACGCCAGACCCCAAAATGAAAGGAGAATATCACAGTCTGAGTGGAGGGTACAATATCTGTCTAGTAGCTCTCAGCCTCACAGGAGATCTATCTATTCAGCGATCCCCTTACCTCGATCAGCCGCTGATGGCCTAGCAGCTCCCGCAGACGACTCTGCAAAATGAAGGGGAAGGGAAAAGACAGAAAATAATAATGGGGGTGAGAACTACCAGATAAACCAGCAGCCTCCCCTAGTGGGTAAAACCTCAACTCTGACGCACCCACTAGGACTACTAGAGGCAAAAGGGAAAAGGGGAAGTGGTAAAATACATAAGATGCTGAAACAGGTAAACTACCACTACTATGCTGTCAAAACTGTATGCATGCATCAGAAACAGTATCTGTCCAAATAAACCCAATCTGGATACCAGTAACAACTGGTGTTGCCTGCTCAGCGGAATCTGCACACAAGGCTCGAAACCGCGGGATCGGCCCGCACGGCTCGCATCCCAGCTCAGCGGAATCTGCACACATGGCTCGAAACCGCGGGATCGGCCCGCACGGCTCGCATCCCAAAATAAGTATCAGACCGGCACACAAGGCTGGGTCCGAGAAAGCACACCTCCGGAGTGGCACTCGAGGGGAGCGACCCACACGAGTAAAATATCTCTGTCATCAGTATCACAAGTATCTCTGTAGCACATGTCTCAATATAGCAGGACTGGATCATGACTATGATCAAAGTGGGAAACTCCATCCACTATAGAAACCCAATCCCCAACTGATGCAATAAATAAACCAAACTCAACCCCAATCTGATGCAAGGATAAACATCTGGTCAACCGCCTACTGTCCGCGGTCACCGCAATACCCCACAAGTCCACAATCTAGCACAACCTTGGCTACACTATCCCAAACCCCTGCTCACACTTGAGCAACAACATATGAATGCAAAGGACAACAATGAAACATGTTCAAATCCCAATATGATAGTGTAGCAATGAATAGTGGCCTTACCTGATGTCCGGGCATGCATGCAACTGTCTTTATTTTTAAAAGTTGTAAAATAGTGTCAAAGGTTTAAAAACAATTGATTTACTGAATAAAAGTCATTTGCATGCGAGATCATAGCCTTTGTCTCAATCACAGTGTCCCAATATAAGTCATCATATCATTTGTGGGGTTATATTAAATTTTAGGGGAGTTTGTCCCAGCGGTCCTTGTCATTTGTCATATTAATTTGTCCCAATGGTTCTCATTAATTGTCCTGTTAGTAGTCCTGTTAGTAGTCCTGTTAGTAGTCCTGTTAGTAGTCCCAATGATTCTCATCAATTATCGTGTTACTTTGTCCCAATTGTTCTCGTTAATTGTCATATTTTAGGGGATTTCTAATAATCCCAGTGAGCTTGTCAAAAATGAGGTAAGCAACAACCGCCCACCTTGAACAGCTCAAACAACACCCCAGGTAGTCTCCTGGTTGTCCACAGTCCTCAATTCCTGCAAATCAACGCTCCCGGTATAAATACAAATCCCAAAAAGCACAATATTTGCTGTTTTTCAGACAGCACGGGAAAAGAGGAATTTTTCACCTCTAAAATGAGCTCCTAAAATCCCAGAAAAATCACGGTTGCGTTCCTCGCGAAGAGTAGATCAAAATCGACTCCTTAAACGCCTCGATCTGACGCTCCTACGTCAAGATAAAAATCGGAGAAGTCGGTGCTGTCCAAAAACCATCACAGTAAAAAGGGGGGTTAAAGAGGACTCGGGAATCGTGCCAAAAGTACGAAACGGAGCAAAATGATCAACACGGAAATCGAAGCCCTACCTCTTACGGTCGCGCTGCCGCAAAAATCGTCCAAAAATTCCACCCGGTTAGCCCGCAGTGAATTTTCGACGGAACTGCGACGGGAAATGGGCCTAAAAGAAAATCGTCGCAGTGCGCCGCGTCGCAGATATCTCACTATCTGTAACTCCTAAATTCCTGAGATTGTAGAGAGAGAAAGAGAAGAGAGAGAGGAAGATTTTTCGTATTGGGCATTTTTCTGATTCTCTCTCTAGGGCTCGAAAACCGAGGTGCAAATGAGGGAGGGGAGAGGTCCTATTTATAATGGGCCAAAAGGGAATCTCACACACGGATCGGATCCGAACACGAAACACCAAAACGGGCCAACCAGAACGCGCCACGTGTCCCAAACAGGAAACAGCCTGTGCAGGGCCAATGAGAATTTGCCACGTGGCCACGTGGTGCGTGTGTTTGCCCCGCGCTCCGGGTTTTCCGGAAAATGTCGGCCAATAGGGTGCGCCACGTGTCACCTTCCCACGTGCTTCTAGAAGCCGGCCAACCAATCGGAGGCTGCCACGTGGCAGATGGCTTCTTCGGTGCTCCCGGTGCACGCAAGGCTGTGGACCGCGCACCCGAGCGCCCTGCCCGCGCCTGCCCGCGCCTGCCCGCGCTGCCCGCGCCTGCCCGCGCCGTGCTCCTCCGCGCTCCGCCGCTGCCCCGCTGCTGCGCCGCTGCCCGCCGCCATGCGCCGCCGCCCGCCGCCGCTCGCCGGTCGCCGGAATAGTAATTCCGGCGGCCGGAGTTACTATTCCGGCGTGAACAGTAACCTTGCCCAAAAAATAAAGTAAATATACCGTTTCGATCGTTTTCGCGCGCTGAGTCCAAATTCGACGTCCGTTTCGCCAAATTCTCATCCGAAATTTTGCCGAAATCTCCCGGAAAATTCCATTTGTTCCGATTTTCGCGCAGAGTCTATATTAAATGTCCAATTTCAATTCTACAAGCTCCGATTCACCGTACAAGCTCCCTACAGTCACTGTTTAATGTTGCACAGTTCCTGCGGAAGTCCGGATCATCACAGCCTCACCCCACAAAAATCTCCTCCTCAAACCCTCTCTCGCTCGGGTGAAGAAGAAGGAAAAGAAACGGAGGAGAAAATGGTGCTCGGGGGAGAAAGAAGAAGAAGAAGAAGAAGATAAGGAGAAAGGGTGGTCCACGGGCCCAGTCCACGGGTCCGGTCCACGGCGCCAGCCAATCCGGAGCCCCCATCCGCGGTCCACAAGAAACGGGCGCGCGCGCCCGATCCACGCGCGCGCCCGAAGCGCCACGCGGTGCGCGGTGACGCGCCCGCCACACGGGCGCGTTACACCGCGCCCGCGTCAGGCGCGGGACACGCGCGCGCCACACCGGGCGCGCGGGCGGGCCCCGCGCGCTCCGCGCTGAGGCGCGCCCTGCTGCGCGCCTCGGGACGCGCGCCGCCGCCCACCGGGATCCGAGCCGCGCCAACACCTCGAAATACGTGTCGCGTCGCCTCGAAAAACGTGCAATTCATCCGGGCTCCAAAACCAACAAATAAATAGTCCATTCTTAGCGATTTCGCGCGCTGAATCCAAAAACGATGTCCGTTTCTTCAAATTCTCATCCGAAAATTTGTCGAATGCCCACTCGATCCGATTTTCGCGCCGGGTCCATTTTTAAAGTCCGATTTGTCAAATTCCAACTCTAAAAATTCCCGAAGGCGACCGGAGAGGTAAACTTTTATCCAAACTTCGCCCGGAGTCCAATTTTGACATCCGAATCGCGCGAAACCACCTCTAAACACTCGACGGGTCATCCCAAAATCCCACGGGGTCTCCTATTAAGCCCGAAGTCCAACACTTGTGTCCAAATTGCGCGCAAACACCACCGACGCGCCACGCAGGCCTCCAGTGATGCAACTAAATCCCAAATTGCATCACAAATCCATTTCTGGGCCCAACACGCGCACAAACACCCCAACGGCCATCGAAAGCTGCCAAACAACCAGCAACTCCTACGCGGGGGATTCCGGGACCTCACACTCTCACTGTGACAGTGAGAGGGAAAGAGGGAGAGAGGGAGAGAGAGAGACTCTCACAGTGAGACACTTTCACTGTGAGTCTCTCACAGTGAGAGAGTCACAGTGAGAGACTCTCACTGTGATACTGAAAGGGGGAGAGAGAGAGAGAGAGAGAGGGAAAGAACTCTCTCACACTGTGAGAGAGAGAGGGGGAGAGAGAAAGGGAGGGAGAGAGAGGGGGAGGGGAGAGGCTCACAGTGAGATATAGAGAGCGAGAGAGACGGCGATGGCGACAGCGGCTTCGTCGACAGCGACGGTGATAATGGGCGACGGCGACGGCGACGGCGACGAATAAAATGTGCTTCGGCACTGTGCTCCGGGAGAGGGATCAACAGCGAGCGGGAGAGGAAGATAGGTGGAGAGGGGAAAGTGAGGGCACTGTAGCCCGTGCGGGGTTTATAGCCAAGACGAAGGCGCTGAGCGGGTCAGCGCCTTTAGTCTAAATAAAGACGCTGAGCCACTCAGCGCCTTTAATGTTTTACAGCAAAGGCGCTGAGCAACTTAGCGCCTTTAGTGCAACACCTTACGCGCATATATGCCATGAGGACTGCAAATTTTTAGAAAATTTTGCTAAGTACCTAGCCGCACTGAAGGCGCTGAGCAACTCAGCGTTTTCACAGAACTTTTGTGAAGGTGCTGAGTTGCTCGGCACCTTTAGTGTTTTACCCTCAGCGCCTTTAGTGCAACACCTCACGCGCATATATGCCATGAGGACTGCCAATTTTCAGAAAATTTTGCTAAGTGCCTAGCCACACTAAAGGCGCGGAGCAACTCAGCGTCTTCACAGAACTTTTGTGAAGGCGCTGAGTTGCTCGGCGCCTTTAGTGTTTTACCCTCAAGGCGCTGTCTGAATCAGCGCATTCACAGAAATTTTGTGAAGGCGCTGAGTCGCTCAGCGCCTTCAAGGTGGCAGGCCACATGGCGCCCGCGTGGCGGAAGCAGGGTTAGTTTTACAAAAAAATTTTACATAGGGTTATTTGGCACATTTTAAAATTTGGGAGGGTTATTTTTAAAAAAATCCCGCTGAGGATCTACCAAGGGAAAACTTTCAAATACCCCCTGCCTTTTTACTTTTTACTTTTTAGTACTATTTTATTTTAAGTATGCCATTTTAGTATATACTAGTGGAGTACCCGCGCTTCGCTGCGGATAAACAAAAAATATGTATAAAAAAATAAAGCAAAAAATAATTTGAAGGATAAAAATCTAAAGGCAGAATATAATAATATATAATTGATCGTAGTTCATAGAAAAATATAAAGTGGGTAAATATGCACTTCGAGATAGTTTCAGGAAACACACAAATTAATTTATACAAAATTATCCGAGATAGTCTCATCAAACGCATGAATTAATTTACACAAAATTCAGACAAAACAAATATAAAATAAAAAAGTAAATTGTTCCATGAATAGTAATTATTCACCAGATAGTTTCGTCATCTGAGATAAAAATCTACACAAAGCATATATAAAATATAAATAAAATATATAAAATGGTCCATAGTTCACACTTGCTGCCCCAGCCCGCACCACGCGATTCGTGCGCTCGCGCCCCCTGCCTCAACTAGTGCCGGCGCTTGTCAGCCCTAGTCAGCGCCGCGTGCGGCCCAAGCCCTCGCTGCCACCGCACCGCTCGCGCCCTGCGCCAGTCGCCCGCCTGCTTTCGCGCGTGCCGCCCACTTGTTGCCGCGCGCGCCTCCTGCCAGTGCCCAGCCGCTGCTGCGGCCTGCGCCCGCGGGCACCCAGCCGCCGCTCACCCTACGCGCTGTACTGATGTTGGGTCTTTATCATTAAGCTGCTTATCTTTCTCCTACGGCAATCCGATATTATCATTATATGCAGTTATGCCTTAAGTAACGAAATTCATCAAAAAAATAAATAAATACTATATTAAAAATTAAGAGAGAGAGAGATAGAAAAAAAAAGGGAGATCCTCCCCAATTGATAAGAGAAATAAATAGAGAAAAAAAAAATGTCTTTATACTTTTGATTACTATATAAAAAAGAATCCATTGTGCTCGTGTCTCGACATAGCTCAACATCGATTCCCCACAATGTTTTGCCACGTCGCCACCGCACCCTCTCGAGCAACAAAATAGTTGGTGATCACGGTGCAGATTTTAATTAGCTGCGAAGCAGCGTATGCTTTTCCCTCCCGGTTCTATTATTTTGGACGTCGTTCGAGGTCGCGAAGGAAGAGAGAGAGAGAGAGAGAGAGAGAGAGGGGTCGGCGGCTGAGCGGACGAAACCCTAACGGTTTGGACTCCAAACCGGGAGAAGAAGAAGAAGGAAGAGGAGGAGGAGGAAAGTGCGGCGCAGCGGAGGGCCGTTCGATCGGATCGGTAACATTGCTGCGCGCGCTTGTCAGCCTTAGCCAGCGCCGCGTGCGGCCCAAGCCCTCGCTGCCAGCGCGCCGCCCGCGCCCTGCGAGCGCGCCGCCCGCCTGCTGCCGCGCACACCTCCTGCCAGCTCCCAGCCACTGCTGCGGCCTACGCCCGCGCGCACCCAGCCGCCGCTCATCCTGCGCGCTTGCCCGCTGTTGCTGCCAGCATCCACGCGCGCCTGCTGCACACTGCCGCGCGCGCCTTTGCTATATGCTACCTGTGCGCAACCACACCGCCGCCCTCTGCCCCACTGCTGCGCGCCGCTGGCGGGATCGATGCCACCCGCATGCTTGTGCGCTCGTGGGAGTCGTGCCCTGCCACAGCGCCTCGCGCAGCCTGCATAAGAAAAAGAAAGAGAGAGAGCGTGGAGGGGAAAGGGGGCGTGCCCTGCCACAGCGCCTCGCGCAGCCTGCATAAGAGAAAGAGAGAGAGAGAGAGAGAGAGCGTGGAGGAGGGGAAAGGCGGAGTGAGAGAGAGAGAGAGAGAGAGAGAGAGAGAGAGAGAGAGAGAGAGAGAGAGAGTGAGAGGGATTTTATAGATATTTTGTTTGGGGGGGAGGGGGGAGATATTGTATTGGAGGGGGGGTGGCGGGACCTGCTGGGGGAGGAGAACGGGGGGGGGGGGGAGTTGAGGAGGGCACGACTAGGGGTTGGAGTGTCAACGTCGGCTCGTGTTCGGCTCGTTTAGTAAACAAGCCGAACACGAGCTGGCTCGTTTAAATATCGAGCTAAAAAATTCGGCTCGTATTCGGCTTGTTTATTAACGAGCCGAACACGAGCTGGCTCGCGAACAACAAATTTGATTTTCATTCCTACTATTAGGTGTGAATTTTTTTACCATTGGATTTGCATTGAGATTTGTGTTATTTATATTTTCTTTCTCTTTCTTTAGTTGACTTTACAAAAGCACATATCTCAATGCAAATCCAATAATAAAAAATTCACAAGCATGGATGGACTTGTGCTTTTAAAAGCATATAAGCTCTACTCTCTCTCTCTCTCTCTCTCTCTCTCTCTATATATATATATATATATATATATATATATATATATATATATAATATATATATATATATATATATATATATATATATATATATATATATATATATATATATATATATATATTTGAGACACGAGTGAGCTGACCCCAGCTCGTGTCCGGCTTGTCTACTAAACAAGCGATTCGATCTCGAGTTCATTTCGAGCCGAACACGAGCTAGCTCGCGGACAGCGAGCTGGATTGCCACCCCTAACCACGACACATCAGCCCTACTCAACTCTCAAATAGATATATATATATATATATATATATATATATATATATATATATATATATATATATATATATATATATATATATATGTCACGCCCCGGGGGTTTTTCACGCGCGGAAGGGAAGCCGCCGATGCTCCCAAATTTCTACATATATATTTTTGTTTTGAAATAAATCTCCCTCGGTGCGTGCCCAGACTCGCTGCATATACAAATTCACTCTGCAACCAGACAGAGTCTCCTTTGTATATGCACGGCGTCCTGATTACAAAGTTCACACAAACATGCCTTTAACCACACTAGACCGATTGCCAATCACATACAACAATTTCCAACGATATGCAATCAATTTCCACAAGCAGCAAGGAGGCCGGCTATTTTCGAAAGGATAAAACCACAGGGTTTTGAAAGCGATGCCCACTCGACATCAGGTTTTATTAAAACTATTTTCGAAACCACATAAGTCCTCAGAATTTGTAAACGGTGCCCGTACGGCACCCCTATTTTTAAAACAGCTTCCCTTGTTCCTCATTTGTAGTTTAAAAGCGGCCAAGCCAAGAAATAAGAACAAAACACATATCCAAAGGAGCTATCGAATAGCCCAACATCCACATCGATCCCACGGGGGTATCGCGATCCACAACTAGCTACAATGCGTAATGAAATGAACAAAGAAGGTAAAGTAAACCGTATCTGTAGCCCCAAAGGGGCCAGAAGATCGCTCACGCGGCCTCACCAACGACCTAGCGCTCGACCCTGGGCGGACTGGGCGAACCTGTCACGGAGTGGGGAGTCAGTGACCAGAAATAATAATAAAAGCAATAAGGGCTAAAGTAAGGCAAACCACGATAAGAACCAGAGCAATCAACAATGAAACACCCTGTGCAAACCATACAACGCAGAACCCCGTGCAAACAATAAAATGCAGAACCTTGTGCAAACAAAACAATGCAGAACCTTGTGCAACAAAACAATGCAGAACCTTGTGCAAACAAAATCGGGCACCTCCCCCGGCAACCACACCGAGCACCTGCCTCGGAACCCCTGCCGAGCACCTGCCTCGGCAGCCGAGCACCCGCCTCGGCATCACCGCTCACACTCCCTACCCACGGGGGCCCCCTTTCCTAACGTCACCGTCACGTGGGGTACACGGGTCAACGTACCACTTTTTCGGAAAAGCACACCCTCGCGGTGGCCAAACCGCCGGTGTGCGTGTAGCAAAACAAGAGCCTCGACCGAGCACCAACCTCGGTTAACCAAACCGAACACCAACCTCGATAAACCAGACCGAGCACCTGCCTCGGCCATCTCCCAGAACACAGTGTGTCGTCGAGTACAGCGACCCTTAGTCGCCATAAACATGGTGATAATAAAAATGTAAGCATAAACGGGGGTTAGCAACATTTTAACGTGTCAAACCTTTGCTCTTACCAATTGTCCTCGTTCCCCGACTTAATAACTGTCGGGAGAGGAACCCACCTTTCGACGTCCGACTGGTCACACCGTTCGTCGTCCTCATCGCTAGCATGCTCCAAACAATCCTACTGTTGCTCGGAGGGGCAATCTGCCCATCTAGTCTTCCACCACGACGTTCATTAGACCCGGAGGTCCACGTCACCCCTTACAAGATATAAATAATAATAACGGAAACATGCACAAAGATATTCCATGGGGTACCCACCTGGAACGCGAAGAAAAGGGTGTGCGGGGAATTCCAGTTAGAACCCTCCCACCTTTCGCCCGAAAAACTAAAATAGGAAAATAATGTTAAAAACATTGTCGCGGTCAAAAACACTCAAAAACGGGGCGAAACGGGCTAAAAACGGAGCTTCCGGGCTCTTTGGCTGCAGTCGGGTGCACGGGTCCAGGCGTGGACCGGGTCCACGGCAGCAGGCGGCCGCGGCGCAGACCGGGTGCACCGCTCGGTGAGCCGCTGGAGCACGGCCAGTGTCGCGGACCGGGCTCACGGCTACAGTGGTGGCTGTCGCGGACCGGGTGCACGCCGCAGCGGTGGACCGCTGCGGCTTGGGCCGGGCCGCGCACGGGTGAAGGCGCGCACCGGGTTCACCGTTCCCTCCGCTGCGCGACGAGCACCGGGTGCACGCCTATGGCGTGCACCGCACGACCTGGCGCACCCATCCATGCGTCGGGTCTGCGGTCCCGGGCCTCGGAGGCATGCGCCGGGTGCACGCCGGTCCGGTGGACCGCGCGGCCTGGCGCACCCTTCCTTGCGCCGGGTCTGCAGTCCCGGGCCGTGGAGGCGTGCGCCGGGTGCATGCCGACGCGGTGGACCGCGGCCTGAGGTAAGCCCTAATGAACAGTAAACGTCTCCTTTTTCGGCTCCGGTTTCGGCCTCGCGATCACGGCGGCTGCGGCGACGACCCCGTGAACACGGTAACGGCGGCGGCGGCCTCCCGTTTAACCACGGCGGCGGCGGCCTCCCGTTTAGCACCAAACTCGCCTCAAACGCGACACGACAACAAGGAAAACCTCCTACCGAAAAGGAACGGAAAGATCCGAACCGCTCACCTCGTTTTCGCCGGTAAGGGATGAAGAAAGAGGATCGTCCCGCTCTCGTTCGCCGGGTTCCGCAGTGCGGTCGTCCTTCTTTCTCCTCGTCCCGTCGCCTCGGTTCCTCACGCCCGCGGTTGAAACGAGAGAAAAAGAATTGGGGTTCCCCTTTTTCTTTCTTAAAAGCGCCGCCTTAAACCCTAGCCGTCAAGAGAAAAAAACAAGGAGGAAAAACCCTACGGCCCCTGGTTTTAATTAAAGAAACCCTAAAATAACCGGAACAAAAACCGGCGGCTAGGATTGTCCCGTAAAGCGTGTCAATCGCTCGCACGGATCCCGGAGCGCCTAAAAGGGGTCCAAACTTCAAAATTAAATTCTGGGAGATCCCGGGGTCGGAAATCAAATCCGATCGCGCCACCGTTCTCCGTTTTGCGAGCTCTACCACCTAAAAATACCCGCAAATCCCGACGATTAGTCCAAAAATTTTCGAATTTCAACCCCCTCCTTAACAGTCGAAATTATTAAATTAGGACCCAAAACGAAAAACCGAAAGGTCGAGGTACCACCCAAAAGATAAAATGACCCACTGACATAAAAAGATGAAAAGTCCGATCACAGCAGGATCTCGTCCGATCGCCTCAAAAAGCGTGTCAGCCACTTAGCATGGATTCCGATGCACCACTCAAAGTAAACGCTTTGACCCCCATTCCGGGAGATCCGTAAATTGGAATCCGAATCCGTTCGCTTTGCCGTCCTCCGTTTTTCGAGCTCAATCGCAGAAAAAAGCTCACGGTCCAGGCTAGTCCATTGCAGAAAACACAGTGAAAAGTTTTCCTAACAGTCCCGCCAAAAATAAAAGGGAGGCATACCAGGGTAAGGGGACACCAGGACTCTACAATATATATATATATATATATATATATATATATATATATATATATATATATATATATATATATATATATTATATATATATAGAGAGAGAGAGAGAGAGAGAGAGAGGAGAGAGAGAGAGAGAGAGATATATATAGGAGAGAGAATGTAGTGTCCCAGGTTCCCCAGTGTTTTTTTCCCCTGTTTCGGGGTGTGGAACACCTATTATTGGTGTGTTGGGCCCCAACATATCAAAGGGATGTGTTGTTTTGGACTCAGTGGGGAATTGGGATCAGGCCTGACCTTCGGCTGCTTTTACCAAATTTTAGGAGTGGATTCAGGCTGAACGGAGGCCGTATTTGGATTTAGCGCGAAAAAAACGCTTGAAAACGGCTATTTATTTATATTTTTCGGAGTCCGGATGCCCAAAAACGGACCCCCCGAAGTTTTCTGCGCAAAATAGTGCATGGGGGGGAGCCGTGGACCGGCTAGGACACGTGGCGGCCTCTGATTGGGCCGGCTCACGCCTCTCGGTCCACGGAACGGGCCGCCGGTGCACGGTGGACCGGCGGGCAACGTGGCAGGCGCCGGTTGGGCCGGTGCAGCGCGCGCGGTGCATGGACCGCGCGCGGGCAGAGCGGGCAGGCCGGGCAGGCGGGGAGCAGTGGCGCAGCGCACGGTGCACCGGGGCGCGCCACGTGGCGGCCCCGTGTTGGATGGCGCAGGTGCGCGCGGTGCACCCGCGGGCGCGTACCTGCGGCCGTACGCACATGCGGGCGCAGGCGCGCAGCGGCGCGCGCGGCTGGCGTGACGGGCGGGAAAAGCCCGCCACGTGGCGCCACGACATTGGGTGGCGCCACCCACCCCGCCGCCCCGCAGGGGGACGCGTGGCCGCGCCCGGTTCGCCGGGCGCGCTGTCCCCTATGCGGGGGACGCGTGTCACACCGTGGGCCGGGTCGGACGGCCGCGCGGTCCGACCAGGATCCCGTGCGGGGAGTGGGCCTCCGTGGGCCGGGCACTGTTTGGGCCCGGATTCGGGGCCCGAATGATTCGGGCGCCCGAATCCAGGACAAAATGGGAATTTTCCCATTTGTTCTTTTGGGCCTAAAAATAGGCCTCCACCCCCTCTCTTCTTTGTCCTTTTTTCGAGTGATAGAGAGAGAACCAGAGGGAGTTCACTGTAGAGAATTTGTTCCTCTGTTGATTTTACATCTCGTGGTGCGTTCCCAGATTTTTCGGAAGCTCGACAACGGCGATCCGGATTTTTCAGTGTGCCTCGGTTTTCCCCCATTTTCAGCCCATTATCGTCGCATTTCAGTCCGAGGAGTCCCCTGCGCAGTACAGGAGTCCTTTTTCGACGATTTCTTCGCCGGTGTGTTCCTGAGAGGTAGGGCTTCGTTTTCCGTGTTGGTGGTTTCTTTGGATTCCGATTCCTTGGCACGATTCCCGAGGTGTTTTGACCCCCCTTTTTGCTGTTTGGATGTTTTGACAGCGGCAACTTCGACGAATTATTTCTTGACGTAGGAATATCAGATCGAGGCGATTTAACAATCGATTTTGGGCTACTTTTCGCGAGGAACGCAACCGTAATTTTTCTGGGATTTTTGGAGCTCGGGACAGAGGTGAAATTTCTCGTTTTACGTGCTGATTATAAAAACAGCAAATCTGTTTTGGGACTTGTAGTTTTTACACCGTGTGCAATTGTGTGATGTTGTAGGATACTGTTTCGGCTGACGGTGTGCTTAGAGGACAGCGGGATATTTCTTGGAGTGTTGTGCACGCTTTTCGAGGTGGGTGGTTGCGTTTTCCTCTTTGTTGACATGCTCACCAGGAGTAGTAGAGTTCCCCAACTATAAATGTGACAGTTAACTTGTGGTATATGGACCTATTGCATTGGCCCCCCTGAATTAATTGATAGCTTCTATGTGATAAATCTGGGACAATAAAGTTGGACAATTGCTATATCTTAACCCGCATGTAAATAAGTAACCCAATAATATTTTAAAAATAATTCTTTGCAAGAAACTTTAGTCACTGTTCTAATGCTTTTTAAAAGAACAATTGCATGCTTATTTGGACATCTAGTTAGGCCACTATTTTACTGCAGCACTATATTATGAGATTTGACTTAGGAAAAAATATGTTTTATTGTCATTCTTCTCTATCGATGCATGATGCTCGGGTCTGATCGGGATTTTGAGATAGTGTAGTTGGATCTTGAGTCTGGGACAGTTTAGACTCGTCTTGGGGATTGTGGGGCATAGTGGCAACCGCGGACGTTAGGCGGTTGGCCAGATGTTTTATTTTATCAGATTGGGATTCATGGGTTCAACGGCGATCGCGGATTTTGGGCGGTTGACCGGATGTCACTATCACATCAGATTGGGGACCGGGATTGCATTAGTGGATGGAGTTTTCCCACTTTGATCATAGTCATGATCCAGTCCTGCTATTGTGAGATATTGGTTACAGAGATGCTTGATACAGAGATACTTTACTCGTGTGGGTCGCTCCCTCGAGTGCCACTCCGGAGTAGGCTTTTGACCGTGATGGGTGCCGGTCAGTTGGTGAGTTGTGAGTGATGACAGAGCAGGCAGTGCCAGTATTTCTGGCCCTTTGATTGGGTTTCTTTGGGCGGTTAGCTTTATAGTTGCATGCATACAGTCATCTTTTGGCACTGCATTTAGAGGCATTGTAGTAGTAGTTTCTTTTCAGCAGTCTTTATTGCTTACTACTGTTCCCTCTTTTTGCCTCTTTATTCCTAGTGGGTGCGTCAGCATTTGAGGTTTTTACCCACTAGGGGAGGCTACTGGTTTATCTAGTAGTTCTCACCCCCATTGTTGCTTTCTGTCTTCTTCCCCTTTGTTTTGCAGAGTTTTCTGTGGGAGCTGCTGGGCCTTCAGCGGCAGATCGAGGTAAGAGGATCGCCGACTAGCTAGATCATCTACCCCGAGCGAGAGATTAGCTAGACTTTTATTGTACCCCCCTTTGTATCTCAGACTTCAGTAGTTTACTTTTGGGTCTGGCTTTGGCCAGCTGGTTGTGTATTTGTGGTGAATTAGGAGTTTATTGTACTTTTATTTCAGCTTGTAGTTTATTTCAGTCTGAGATTACTTTTAGTTCTTTTAGTTCAGCTCTGTTTATGCTCTTTTATTATATATTATATATCTGAGCAGGTTACCAGCGCTTCGTGTACATGAAAAATTCTGTGTGCACGGCGGATCTGTTGGCGAGTCCGGGTTCTGGTTTACACCCGGGGCGTGACAGAGAAGTAGGCTGTTATGCTTTAGGATGTAGGGATGTCTTCCTACTGGTAAGTTGTTTTTAATAATATGATATTCAACTCAACAATCTATACCTCTATATGATTTCCCCTATTTTTTTGCCACGTGTCAAATTTTCTTTCACTCTTCTCTTTTTCAATTCTCAATGAATTAATAATAATCTCTTCACATTTCTAACCCCCAACTCTTCTTATTCCTAACTCTTAATGAATTAATGATAAATTCTTCCCATTCCCAACCTCCAACTCTTCTCACTCCCTACTTTCAATGAATTAATTATATCTTCCCCTTTTTGAGTTCTTTTTATTATTATTCTTCTTCTCTCCCTCTTTCTTTAAGCCTTCTTCCCGTCGTGGAGAACCTCCAAATCTCCTTGCCCTCCTCTTCCTCCTCCTCCTCCAAGATCAAAGTCTTCATCGTCCACTTCATGGCCACCTTCGTCCAATCCAATTTTTCTTTATTCTAGGATTTGTTCTTTCGAATATTCTATTTTCTTTTCAATTTATTTTTTTTCTCCAATATTTTGATTTCAAGATTAGATTTTTCTACATGTGATTTATTTAATTATTCATTTATAT
>CM054952.1:13163640-13446140 GCA_029168755.2 Tillandsia fasciculata | reverse complement strand
ATTTTTTAGCACTTCGATTAAGGGATGTGCGGTTAGGATGATAGTGGTATAGGGTTTAGTAGGTGGTTGGTTGAATAGTAAAAATTCTAGATGACCACTATAATTCCAACCGTACATTCTTTTATCCAATGACTGAAAACTTAGTAACAGTAATTGCTTAGCGCTATCGATAGTATTCCAGGCGGACTATCGATAGTAACAGTAATTGCTTAGCGCTATCGATAGTATTCCAGGCGGACTATATATATATATATATATATATATATATATATATATATATATATATATATATATATATATATATATAATATATATAGTCCGGCTAGAATACTATCGATAGCACCAAGCAAATTGGTTGTAACGACCCGGTCCACTAGCAATAATGACTCGTTGGGCCCAAATCACAGCCCAAAATGCTTAAGCCCAGTTATTATTACTAGTGCCCATGTCTCCTATAAACCCAATGACAGTTTCATCCACATCCGATGGGGGACAATTGGGGGCGTCACAGACTCCCCCGTTTAGGCCTGTCGTCCTCGTCAGCCCAAACACACACACACACACAGCAGAAGCCCAAGATCACCAGGCGATGTGAGACTCGTCTCGCTAGCCCTGTCATCTAGACCCAGGCTCAGCCGAGACTCGTACCACACTCCAGTTGGTTATTGGCTCTGATACCAAATATAACGACCCGGTCCACAAGCAATAATAACTCGTTGGGCCAAATCACAGCCCAAATGCTTAAGCCCAGTTATTATTACTAGTGTCCATGTCTCCTATAAACCCCAATGACATCCGATGTGGGACAATTGGGGGTGTCACATTGGTGCTATCAAGTTTTTAACCCATGGATTAAAATATGTGCGGTTGGGATTATAGCGGGCCCTAAAATTTTTACTATTCAACCAACCACCCACTAAACCCTAGGGGACCACTATTATCATAACCCGCACATTTTTTAATCCAATGGCTAAAAACTTGATAGCAACAATGACTTGGTTGCTATCGATAGTATTAGTATTCTAACCTAACTCTCTCTCTCTCTCTCTCTCTCTCTCTCTCTCCTTTCTCTCTCTCTCTCCCTCTCTATATATATATATATATTATATATTAAAAATGTATAATTAAGCTCCTATTTTTTTAAAAGTATCAAATCATTAATGTTTTTAGATTTTTAGCCATTGGATGAAAGTATGTATTGTTAGGATGATAGTGGCTCTCTTGGTTTAAGTGAGTGGTTGGTAGAATAGAATGATTAAAGGGATGAAATTAATCAATGGGGTAAATCAAATGGTAGAAAACTTATAAGCACCAATTGTTCAGTGTTTGTACAACATAGTAGCGGAATATATATATATATATCTATATATATATATAATATATATATTATATATATTTATATAGCTAAGCTTCTATAGTATCTATAGTACAGAAGCTCTGGTACTATAGTCTCATTTTTTATCTTAGGGTGTTCAAATAAATAATCCATACCGTTAAAACTGATCTAAAGTATTTAAAGTTTTTAGAATTTTTTTTTTTTTATATTTTTTCGACATAGTTTATTTTATGATCAAATTATTTCAAAATTATTAATTTTGAAGGACTATTATGGCGAATTTGTAGTTTAACGGTGCAGAAAAATCTAAATTTATTCAAATTTTTATAAAAATACTTTAAATTATTTAAATCAAGATCAACATTCTTGATCTTGAATTCAAAAGTTCTATCCTCAAATTTTAAAGATTTCAATTTTCACTGTACATTTTGACATGATTTACTTACTAAGTAAATGATGCCGAAAAAAATTAAAATTTTATTTTTAAGAACTTCATAAACCTGAAATCATATTTATCGGTGTGGATCGTTGAATTAAACACTCTAAGATCGAAAACGAGACTACAGTGCCGAAGCCCCGATTTTATAGATAGTATAGAAGTCTCTCTCTCTCTCTCTCTCTCTCTCTCTCCTCTCTCTCTTATATATATATATATATATATTATATAATATATATTATATAATATTAATATATATATATACTATCAATAGCACCAAACACTTAGTGCTACCAAGTTTTTCAGCGTTAGATCTACCTCTTTGACTATTTTTATCACTTAGATCATATTATTTTTTCAACTACCTACTAAACATAGGAGACCACTATTATCCTAACTGTACATCCCTTTATCCAATGGCTAAAAACGTAATGGCACCAATAACTTAATTGGTACTATTAATAGTATATATATATATATATATATATATATATATATATATAGTAGAGCTTATATGCTTTTAAATGCACGAGCCATCCATGGTTGTGAATTTTTTACTATTAAATTTGTATTGAGATTTGTACTTTTTAATTTATCTTTCTCTCTCTTTAGTTAATTTTACAAAAACACAAATTCTAGTACAAATCCAATGATAAAATATTTATAAGTATGGATGGACTTGTGTTTTTAAAAACATATAAGCTCTAATATATATATATATATATATATATATATATATAGTGAGTGAGTGCGGCTACTATACTATCAATAATACCTTCCACTTAGTAGTTAGGATTATAATAGTCTCCTAGAACTTATACTATTTCACCAACAACTCACTAAACCCTAGGGGATCATTATAATCCTAACCATATATTTCTTCATCCAAAGACTAAAAAATTAATACTATAAATGTTTTGTGCTATTGATAGTATATATATATATATATATATATATATATATATATATAAAGAATTGAGCTCATATGAAGTCATTGGTGTTTGTAGATTTTTACTCTTTGGATGGAAAGATGTGTGGTGCATTTATTTATACAAAATATTAAAATAATAATTTATTATTTATGTGGTTTATTATTTATACAAAATATTAAAATAATGTGCGTAATAATTTCTCATATTTAAGGGTTAACAAGAGGGATTAAGGAGATAGTGACCCGTGTCTTGCCACTCAATTTATAAACTTTATAAATAAAAAATTTTGAATGCGGTTATGCCCACGATTTCTAGCACTTTTTTTTTTTTAATTGACAAGTATAGAAAACTAAAATTTTTAATATTTTTTTATTAATTATTTTTTTTATAAATTATTAATTATTTTTTATAAATTTTTTATTAAGGTGGGAGCCGGAGGGGAGGGCGGTCACTTCACAATTTGTAAACTGACCCCTCACCACACCCCACCCGGGGGAGGGAAGTGGGGGAGGAGTGTGATGTGACCCCGGCGAAGCAGGGAGAGGAGTGTGATGTGACCTCTCACCATACCCCACCCATTAAGGTGGAAACGGCGGTGGGGGTGGGGGGAGGAGTGTGATGTGACCCCGGCGAAGCAGGAAGAGGAGTGTGATGTGACCTCTCACCATACCCCACCCATTAAGGTGGGAGATGAACGGGGTGTGTGATGTACACCCCAAATAGGATATACAAGTAGCATTTTCCATATTTTTATTAACATATCAGATATAATTTTTTTTTTCAAAAACTTTTTTTTATATTTTTTCTTATATAGCTTTCACTACTATTCAAAATTTTTAAATTTATCTCATTATCTACAAAATACCCTTAATCCTGAATTAGTTGTATATTTAAAGAAATTTTTAAAATTTAACAATAGTATTTTGGTCAATTAAAAATATATTAAATATATTTTTAAAGTTTAAAAATTATATCAGATATATTATCTCATTTTATTAATAAGAATGTATTAAATCATGATATTAGTAATGTAAAAAAAAAAAAAAAAAAACATAACTCATTCGAAGATAAAACTTGGATACAGAGCCCCCCTAAACTACAGCCTACAGGGCATCATAAAATAGACCCCTAAACACATCTAATTACTAACACCCCACCTACTTTTCTTCGTTTTGCTACACGTTATTTTGTTTTGACACAAATAATTTTTGTAGGATGAACAAGGGACTTATTAAAGCAGGTAAACTCAAAATACATAAAAAGTTTTAATAAAAAAATATAAAGTACACATTATTTTTAATTTCATTACCTGAGGAAACTCTGCAGTTTTAGCTACAGCGAACGGTTCTGCCACAGTACTTGCTACTGCAACGGGAAGCACAGAAAATGGTCAACACATTTTTTATTTACCATTCATAGTAGTAACGTGTTATGCAAGGAGAAGATGAACTTTGAGAAATATAGATAAATATCCCATTCAACAAATAGAAAGGTAATGATCTCTATCATCTTATTCAGATTAATGAGGAATGTTACTTACTAGTTGAAAACAAGTCGATCTCCTTATAATTGTGAGAGAGGTACCTGGGTTTGCAACTACCACAATACATGATTATCGACAAGACTTCTTCATTCATCAGCAGCAGGCCCTATTAAGGCATCGTTTACAAAGAAGAAAAATATATACCACTGCAGCATAAAGCACTATAAAAGATCGATAATAGAAGGATCCAGTTGATGCTTCAGAGGATATCTTTGATAGTGCATTTGCTAACAACACTGCTCAAACATCTATATATCAAATAACACCGTACCATACAGTAAGACCAATCAGCCGATAGATAGATATATCATGATATTCACTCGGTCCTCGCATCATTTTTAAACTTTCCCGCTTTGGGTATTTCGAGCATAAATCGCAACACAAAGAACATGCTTTAATTCCAAATACAAATTGGGCAAATAAACCCCCCAAAAGTGCCCCTAAAAAATGTAATCAAATGCAGCAGAACCAGCACCTATCAATCTCTTAAATAAAAGGAGAGCATCCCATGTTTTCAAACATTACACACCAAGTAAAAGCTTCAAAACTAAGTCCAGGACTCAGCAGTCTAACAAACCATACAGTAGAAATCAGCATAGGGTCAAACATCAGTTCTTATAGTTAAAAACTTACTCATGTCTCAATGTCCCAATTCAAAAAGACCAAATAGACCACGCTTACCTTGTGTAGCCATTTGTGCGACGGCCATAGCCTCTATCCGGACTTCTATATGGAGAATAAGGTAAAGATCTTGACCTTTCCCTTCTTGACCTGCTACTGAAAGGTGACCTGCGAGGCGGAGGGGAATAGTCACGGCCACCACGATAGGGCGAGCGCCTTGGAGATCTACGATAGCCACCACCGCCATAATCATCACGACCATAGCCTCCACGATATCTTCCGCCATAGCGGTAACCTATCAAAAGAAAAAGGAGGTAGATGTGTGAAGTCGATCGAAGAAGAAAAAAAGTATATATATATATATATATATAGAGAGAGAGAGAGAGAGAGAGAGAGAGAGAGAGAGAGAGAGAGAGAGAGAGTCCGACTACTATACTATTGCTAGCACCAAGCACTTGGTGCTATCAAAGTTTTTGCCGTTAGATCTACCCCTTTGATCATTTCCATCTCTTAGATCATACTATTTTTTCAACCACTCACTAAACCCTAGGGGCCATATATATATATATATATATATATATATATATATATATATAGAACTAGGCTACTATACCATTAATAGCACCAAGTCATTGGTGCTATTAGGTTTTCGGCCTTTGGATGAAGGGATGTGTGGTTAGGATGATAGTAATCCCTTATGGTTTAGGAATAGTATGATCAAAGAGATGAAAATGATCAAAAGGGTAGATCTAATGACGGAAAACTTGGTAGCACCAAACACACACTTGGTGCTATTGATAGTATAGTAGCCGAACTCTATAGATATATAGGTAATATATATATGAAGAACAAATGAACACATGAGGGAGGGGGGGTGGAAATACAAGAAGAAGGTTCATGTACAGCCTGCTTGGCTTGCATTAGCTTCTACAAAAGTATTGTTATTAGGCCTAGTTTGGTAATGTAGTGGTTAAAAGCATAATTTCTATACTATAAAAGATCCAAAAATTTCAAGGGCGCTTTCAATATTCTCTCCTTTTACGCTACAGAATTATGGTTGCCACAACCATTGTAGAAGCAATTTTAAATGCTTCTCTGGTGTCAGTTACAACTGCAATTTTAAAGCATTAGAGAAAAACGATTGTAAGCACTTATAATTTTTTTGGGTCTCCCAAAGAATAAAATTGGTTCTTTTACCCACTACATTACCAAACTAAGGCTTAGTAAGAAGTTGGAAGAAGCACTAATAACTTCTCCATTAGAATCATAATAACAGTTTTTTGCTACAGATTATAGCAGAAGTTTCAAATTGGACCGCCAAAAGCACATTAGCTTTCACAACAAAGAAAAAGCTCTGAACTAATTGCCAAATGCCTAGCTACTGCTTTCTGATGTAGAGAAGTTTTGCTAGAAGCTAGGGCAAATTTGCACCTAAATTGTCAGCAATTATCAGGCTAGACTGAAGGAATTTTTTTTAAAAAAAAACTCACTGTCTCGAGGATTCTTCAAGCCCAAGTAGTTTCCAGGTGTAGGGGTCCGTGGGCGCCCTCTCCTCGACTGAAAAGAAGCAAGCACCACAATTCTTCACAAGTCTCACAATCAACCAAAAATATACCAAAAGAGATGGTGGGCACAACAGAAACCATAATTTACTGCCTAAAATAATTTTGAATAAATGTTAGGAGAAAAACTATGAATTAAAGATTCAAAAAATGACCAATTCAATACTGTGAAACACTAGCATTAACTAGTTGGTAGGAGAGTCATCTGACGAATGCTAAAAAGATACCATATATGCTTGACTAGAAAGTTGGTAATGTCCGTTGATTAGTTGTTGTGGGGAGTTGAAGGTGAAAGCTGATGTTGTTAAGTTGGAAATTTGCTATGTTTAGTTGATGTGATGCATGGTAAACCGACTAGGGCTGTCCATTCATCAAGCTGTAATGACTTTAAGTTGAAATGGATGAACTCATCATCTTGATTTGCTGCACATAGCTTGAGCAATGTCTTCTGAATATAACCAAAAACCTCCAAGTCAAAGAAAGAAAAAAGACATAAGATAAGACCTAATGGTAAAAGGCAAAGAAGTACTTTTTCGACAGTGATATATCGGCCTTCCAACACAGACTGGTTGAGATATTTGATGCATCGTTCCGCATCTTCATTGGTGTCCATAGTCACAAATGCAAAGCCGCGAGAAGCTCGTGTACGGGGTTCAACAACAAGATGGCATCCAACGACCTGAAAGTAATGAAAACCATAAACAAAGCTTCAGTCTGTGTGCCTGTTTTGTGGCTTTGGCTAAGCTTCTGAAATAGCTTCTCAACTTTGAAAATCAGCCACAAAGCATTTGACAAACAGAAGTCAAGAGCTTTTCCCATGGAATGAAGCTAAAATGAGCCTCCAAACACCAAAAGAAGAAGCTCCAAGTTGAAGCTTCTGCTTATACTGCAGCCAAAAGCTGTTAGTGAGGATTTCAGGATATCAATGAAGAAGCTCCAGTGCTTCCTCCAACTGCTTAATGACACTTTAGCAGAATTTCCAGCCAGTCGACCAAGCCTCAAAACAAAGGCTTCACATAGACAAACCTTTCCTTCCTTAGAAAAGTGATCTTCAAGTTCTCTTTCTGTAACTCTCGAGGAGAGACCAGTTACATAGAGAGTATTTCCAGAATTCACGGTCTCAACCCTGCCGCCACAAAAAGATTAAAAGTTCAAATTTGTAATTCAATCAGCAGAATTTATTAATTGGTGAAACACAGAAGTTCTGAATATGCTTATGACCTGCCACGACTTCCAGATCGAGACCGTGTCTGAGATCTAGGAACGGGGGACCGCGACCTTGACGGAGACCGGCCCCTGGACCGTGATCGTGATCTAGAGCGAACCCTATAAGGAGATGGGGAACGCGAGTACCTGAAGCATTCCAAGTTAAAAGAGTGAAATTAATCCAGAAATTGAAATTACCAGCGCCTAAAAGCTATTAACAGCTGAAATATTTTAATAGCGAGACTGGCCATTTTCATTGTAGTACTAAAATATTGCTCTCCACTAAATCACTTATGACTGTTGAATACTCGCTTAGCTCCATAGCTACAACATGTATCCATATTCTTTAGAAATCTTAGCATTAAGAAAGCTATTGAATCCAGTCAACTTAAAATGATACAAATCATCTAAAAGCTTTTACTTTCTCAGAAATTTTTTCTGTATCTTCAATCATTTTTGTGCACTAATTTATTAATCTTTGTTTCCGTTGATAGGTAGTCATTTTTTTCTTTATTGTACAGATCCATGGCAAACTAAACCTATTGTCGTTTCAACCATACTTCCCCTATCCTCGCGCCGCCACAGGCTCAAACTCATCGTATATAGAAAGATCATCAGACATATGGAAATTCTCCCAATTAAATATAAACAAAGCTACACACCAGCATCAACAACAACAAATAGAGAAAAGAAAAGAAAAATGTTAAATATATCATAAGTGGGAAATTTGTTGCCAAAATCACATCAGCTCTCCGTACTTCCAATCGCAAAACCCCAGATATCACAACTATCTTCATCAAATTACTGAATCACATGAAACAGAAACTGCACAAAATAAGACAAGTTTCACTGCTTGATCTAATCCCTAAATCGTAACAATCGAGCTACTCAAAACACTAAACTATCACCAACCCAAAACCCTAAGAGATCTAAAAAACACAACAATAAAACCAAGAAAACCCTAGATCAATGCTTGATCTAATCCCTAAATCGCAGCAATCAGCCAGTTACTCAAAACCCTACACCCGAAACCCTAAAATACACAAATAACACGCAGAAAATATATCATCAACGTAGAAAATGAGAGGATTAGAATCGTTACCTCTTGCGGGGGGAATCCGCCTGCGACAAAACGAGATCGAGAGAACGATAAGAATTAGGAAAAAACAAAGATCATAAGATCAAATCAAACGAGATAAGGAATCAAAAGAGGGAGGCGGAGGAGGATCGTACCATTTGATGCTCGAAGAAGCGAGAGATCGAGGACGCGGAATCAAGCCGAGTTTTTCACCTTCGAAAAAGAATTTTAGGGTCAGGAACGAACCCTACAATGGGTTGCGACAGTTACTTATATAGAGAAGGTAAAAATGTGTGTAGCCCCCTGAACTACAACTCATTTGAATAGCCCCCTTCAACTGTGGATTTTTTTATATTTTTTAATTAAAATATTATAGTTAATTAAATTAAAAATGTTGTTATATTTAGGAATAATTGCTGTGTAATCCTGAAATCTGAAGAAATATCTGATTTACCCCCTCTTATTTTTTTCTTTCCAATATACCCTTCATACGTTTCACCGTTATTAAAAATACCCTTACCGTTTCCCTTTGTTAAGTTAACTAGGGTTAAACTAGAGTTAAATAATAATCGGAGTTGAAAACTATCAGATATACCTATTTTGCCCGAGTTTAGGGTTTAGAATATTTTAGGGTTTTAGGGTTTAGGGTTTAGGGTTTTAGGGTTTAGGGTTTAGGGTTTTTTAGGGTTCTAGGGTTTAGGGTTCTAGGGTTTAGGTGTTTAGGGTTTTAGAGTTTAGGGTTTAGGGTATATTTAAAAGGGCAAAATAGTAATTACACACAGATAACGGCAGTTCCAAACGGTACACTAACAGAGTTTAACTTCAGGGGTATTTTGGAAAGAAGTTGGAATGTAAGAAGGGTAGTTTTAATATTAGCCTTCTAAGAGAGGTAAATCTGAAAATAGGAAAATTTTTAGGGGTATATAGGAAATTACCCCTTATATTTAATACCTCTATTAGTAATTACGATAGGATATTTATTGTTCCAATTTTGTTTACCAAAACAATAATTAATAGCAAAAATTTGATGAAAATTATTTGACAAAGTTATTTGAAAATTATTTGATGAAAATTATATATAAAAGGAATAATATTCTATTAATTTCTCAATACTTTAGAAATTTTTTTTTTCATATTTTCTATTATTCAAAAATATCTTCGTTGTTATTATCCGTTAAGTTATCTTGAGTTAAATTTTTATTAAATTTTTATCAAAATTTTTAAAAAATAAAATACCTATTTTGCTCCAAAATTAAGGATAAATAAGAAAAAATTGATAACGACATAAATATAGAATGATATATTTGAAATTATTTTTAGAATCTACCTATAAAAATATATTTGAAAGAATATAAAATATTAAAAAAATATTTTTAATATTAACCTTAGGATAAATAAAAAATCGACTTTTTTTTTTCAGAAATTGCCCATGCATTTTTACCCACATATCTAACTTAATTTACTATAACTATTCAACTCCAAAAGTTTAATAGTTGAAGAAAGGGTCTCTTTCATAACGAGCTATAGTTGAGGGGGTCCTCTATGCAACAATATATGGCTTATCAGGTCAGGTCGGGTCGGGTCGGATCCGGTCGAGTAGTTTTATCGAGTCCGATCGAGTGACCTACCATATAATGCGCACGAAGAGAGAAACGATCAACGTCGCATTGAAAGCAGGAAGGAAAAGTCGAAGAAGAAGAAGAAGAAGAAGAAGAAGAAGAAGAAGAAGAAGAGCGTCTATCACTATCGCTGAGATGAGGAGAAGTGTCGGAAACAAGAACAAAAGCACCGCTAAAAACATACTCAATCTATGGCAAAGAGAGGTGGGCGACCTCGCCCCCAAATCCTTCTCCAACCTCGCTAGGGCTTCCGAGGTGAGAGAGAGCTTTGTTGCCCCAAAATCCTAATCGATAACTCGATCTTATCAACTATGTGCTTGGAATCCCCAGATTTGTTGTGTGGAAACTGAGTTCCAATCTATTCTTTGTTTATCCTGTTGTTCGTTGCCTTACTTTGATTGTGGATCGATTTTGAGATAAGCTTCGTTGATAAGCACAAGAAATTTCGATTTGTGAATCGATTTCTAAGTGCAAGTGGAATGTGTGGTAGTGATAGTGATTAGTTCAATAATCACCCTTCTTTTTGTACAAAAAAGAAATAGAGGACGAAGGGGGTGGGGGGAGATTTGCTTCTAGTTTGGCACTCAATTCAATTTAGTTTGTAACAATTTATTATGCAAATTTTGGGACTGACTCCAATGAATTGATTAATGTTACCCAAAAGATCGATCTATTAAAATTTAATCTGTTAAATGTTGAAGGCGGAGATTGAATCCATGATCTCAGAAAACAAAGGGGTTGAGAGTTGTCTTTGCTATCATGCTATCCAAAAGATTGATTTATTAAGAAACGGGCCCAGAAATGTATATTAACAGTTTGAGTTTCAATTTTGACCTGGGTATTTAACCTCGATTTCGTATTTGCACTAAAGTTCGATTTTGATGATGAGAAAAGGAATGCTTAATGATGGTGCAGATAAGGGCTCCCTCTTCTCTGTTCTTTTACATTTCTTCTTCTTCCCCTTTAATGAGGTCTCTGGAAGATGGAGTGTAGTTCCAAAAGACAGATGTGTTACTGAAGCTTTAGCTCTTAGTTTTTCCTTTTTCTTTTGAATAGCTATTAATTTACGATTTATCTCCCTTGTCCTATAATTCACCAATTTACATAGCTAATCTTTCTTAACAGGATCTTGTATTGCGCTTAGGAATCACTAAAAAGCTCAAAAAGCATAGAGGCTGCGTAAATACTCTTAGCTTTAGTACAGATGGTGATATTCTTGTGTCAGGATCGGATGATAGAATGGTGATTATGTGGAATTGGGAAGACGGACTGGTGAAGTCGTCATTCCTTTCTGGACACAGTGGTAATGTATTTCAAGCACGGTTCATGCCTTATACTGATGACCAGACAATGATTACATGTGCTGCTGATGGAGAGGTATATGTTGTCCCTGCTTGCTTCTCTCATCCGATTCCTCTCTTCACCATTTCTCTCTTATTGTACAAACACAAGTTGTTTTTCTGTCTCAACAATGCCAGGTAAGACGCGCCCAGTTAATGGAAGATGGCTCAGTAGCTACGAAAATGCTTGCCACGCATGCGGGCCCAGCTCACAAGATTGCTGTTGAGCCAGGAAGTCCTTTCAACTTTTATAGTTGTGGAGAAGATGGTGCAGTAATGCATGTGAGTAAATTTAGCAATTTAGCCTAGGGGCTTTGACATATATCTTTGCAAAATCACCTAGTTATGTACGTACCTCCGTAAAATTTGAATTCTTATGTGTGTGTGTGTGTGTGTCGATATATATATATATATATATATATATATATATATATAATAGTGAGAGAGAGTAGGACTTGTGTGCTTTTAGAAGCACGGACCCCTCTGTGCTTTTGAGTTGCTTTCGATGTTGGGATTTTCGAATCGACGATCGACTCCGTTAGACTTGATTTAAAATATTTTAAGTATCTAGAAAATAAATTTTGCTATTTTTCGATATCATTTGCCTAGTGATCGAAGAGGTTCAAAATCAAAGGCTGAAAATAAAAATCTCACAAAATGTGATAATATGATACCAAAATTTTAGATCAAAGATATTGATCTTGTTTTATATAGTATAAAAAATTTTCTATCAAAATTTTATGTGATTTGGATATTTTTATACCGTTAAACTTGCAAACGGCTCATCACGATCATTAAAATTATTGATTTTAACTTCTTTGATCATTAGGAAAATGATATAAAAAATTCATGAAACTTAATTTTTAGGCTTTTTAAATACTTTAAATTAAGTTTGACGGAGCCGATCATTCATTCGGAAGTCTCAACATTGAAAACCACTTAGAAGCACGGAGGCCTCTGTGCTTCTAAAAGCACACAAGCCTAACTCTCTCTCTCTCTCTCTCTCTCTCTCTCTCTCTCTACATATATATATATATATATATATATATATATATATATATATATATATATATATATATATATATATATATATATATATATTTCTGTGTCACGTACATTCTGATGCATATTTTTGTTTCTTGCAGTTTGATCTGAGGAAAAAACATGCTGCCAAAAAACTCTTCGTATGCAGATGTCTTGAAGACGTAGCAAGTAGTGGTCCCATTGTTCGGTTGCGTGCCATCGCAATTGATCCAAGAGACCCTAATGTTTTTGCAGTAGCGGGAAGTGATGAAAACGTTCGAATCTATGACGTTCGCAAGTATACACCAAATTCTGGTTGCCCGACTAGTTACTTTTCTCCTCCAGATGGTGGCATTGTAGAGATAACTGGTTTAGCTTTCTCTGACACAAGCGAGCTCCTAGTCTCTTACTTAGGTGATTCCATCCATCTCTTCTTAAGGGATCAACTACAAGATAATTATATCGCCCTTCAGGTCTATAGAGGGCATACAAACATGGAAACATTGAAGGGTGTGAGCTTCTTAGGCCCCAACTGTGAGTATGTTGCCAGTGGATCGGATTGTGGTCGTGCTTTTATTTGGAGAAAGCACGATGGGGTGCTGTTGCGCGCAATGGAAGGAGATATGAGTGTGGTGAACTGTATCGAACCCCATCCTTTTGCTTCTATGATTGCAACTAGTGGGATAGAGAGTAACATCAAGATTTGGACTCCTAATTTAACTGAACCAGCTTCACCAGTAAATTTGGATAGGGTGTCTGGGGTATGCACTTCATCACTTCTAACTTTTTCTTTCTTTCGTTGTTGTCGTGAAATTCCTTCTGCTCGTTGTCGTCCATAACTCCGTAGCTGGCCACGCGCTTTATTTTTGTCAATGTAATATTAATTGGTAACATTTTGTTAGAGGCTTGTTACAACTTAAGTTTTTAAACTACTAGGTGTTCCACACAATTAGAATTGATACAAAATTGGGAGGATATTCATGAAAAACCGTTACGTGGATAAAGCGTGGTTTTTGTAGTGCCTTTGGAATTTAAAGTGATTGGCATGCATTTTAGGTTTTCTTTTAATGGGTTGTTTTCTCCTTCCTGTTGTTGTTGTGTAAGTCAGTATGATTTATCTGCTTCTGTTCCTTTGCGAATCTTTGTTTATGGGTTGTTTCTCAGAATTTTATTGTAAAAGATATTTGTCAAGTTTTCGCAGTAAGTAACTGTTAATATCATGCATTGCTTGGATTGGATCTGAATTTTTTTCTTCATATTTTCTTCTTCTAAAGGTTGGAGTTGCCAATTGGATTGCATTTGATGATAGTGATACTGAAGATGACTTTTTCTGGGTAGCTGATAATTATGCCGACGACGAATTCGATACTAACGTGTATAGTGATGATGATGATGACGACGACGACGACGACGATGACGACAAGGACGATGACGATGACGACGACGACGATGGTGATGACAGTTTCGATGATGAAGATGATGAGAACATTTCTGATGATGATGCCGATTGCAATGATGACCAACAAGATAATAACAATGGTGGCGACGACGGTGGTGGTAACTACAACAATGATAATCATGACATTGGTTGAGATGACTTCAGGTTGATTTGACATAAGGAGGTATGTCAAAAGTTCTTAAATGTGAATTAATTTACAAAAAAAATAAGAAAAATGCCCTACATTTTAAGTTTATATACAGAATTCTGGAGAATTTCTGGTACCTCTGGATGCCCTACCTTTTCGACAACCTTCCGGCATTACTCTGCCTCTCAAGTAGAACTGAAGTAAAGATACTGTTTAGCTTTTGTACACAATTGGAACAATATGATTGATTTCCTTTTTTCTTTAATATATGGTTTATTTATTTGTTTGTATATCATTCTTCTGGTTGATGTACAAAGCTGTTTTGTTTGTTTATTCAAATATTTTTTTTTTATTCATGCAGTTTGTAGATTGAATGGTTGGTTTGTAATCCTTCGAAGATGAGAGAATTTCAAACAAAAGTGAAAAAATGCATAATTTTGCCTGCCAGTGTACAGAAACATCACTGGATTGTTTGGATACTTCGTACTTATATTGTAGAGTATTGTAATAAACTGTATTATACGGTATATAGGGCTGCGTTCGAAAATTTCTCCTATGTACATTATAGAGAGATGTAGTCATATAGAGCGCATTTATTACATTTTGAGGTAATTTTGTCGTTCTTTGTTACTCCACGAAAGATATGTGAACACTTGTTTTGTAAATCTTGTCAGATTATTAGTGTTAATCATTTATTTTAAAAGCTTTAGCTGTCACTTTGAATATAACTTGATTTAGATTTTTTTAAGTCAACAATTTTTCACGTATTTGTATAAAATTGTATTTGTATAAAATTGTAGCATGTGAAAATTAAATTCGTGACCTATGATTCTGATGCTATTTGCGGATCGTTGACGTTAATTATTAATCCAAAAATTTGAGCTGTTAGAAAGATATAATTAATTTATTTAAAGTATATAAATACAATATTTATATTTTTTACTTGTGATTTGCTTTAATCAGTTTCACGCTATTTCAAATATAACTTCAATATGACTTTCTATCATTTTGAATATGATTTGGTCAATGTTTATTGTTTTCACTTGTGATTCGTTTTAATTAGTTTCATGTTATTTCACCTATGACTCTAATCTGACTTTTTATTATTTTGAATATGATTTGATCTAATCTAATTTTTTGATACAGAATAGGAAACTGGTATTTTTAAGCCAACAAATATGATTATAGTTTTTTTTAACAGTTTTTTTTTTTTTTAACGTAGTTACCCGTGTACTGTAGTTTTAATTATTTTTTAATCCATATGGTGTTTGGATCCGTACAATAGAACTATACAATGAGGCATAACTGTTGTAGTTCTAACTACAACTAAGTGAAAAAAAAAAAATTCGGACACTCAAGTTTTGAAAAAAAAAAAGAAGAAGTTAATAAACTAAATTCAGATGAAATAGCTGTAACTATACAATACAAAATAATAATAGTAATAATAATAATAATAATAATAGTGGGGACTTGTTGAGGAGTTTCTATCGCTGTCATGTATCAAATTTCACATCTATCTAAGAGTTATAATTTTTTATTTTATTTTTTAAAATTTTAATATTAAAAAATTTCTATCGAATTTTTAGATAAAGACAAACCTAACCGAGCTAGCAGATCAAGGGTTTTTAACGACGAGATGTAGTAGGAAAGCTGCTTTTATCCACTAAACAATAGTGTTGCTTGATGAGCCGAACACAAATTTCTTTAAAAAATTGAGTTAAAAAATCCAACTCTTTTTAGATTAGGATTGGCCTAAAATTTAAATAGTAAATTATATATACATAAATAGAGTTGGACTAGAATATTATCAATAGCAATGGATTTGTTTTCGATGATGAAACTTTTAAATATGATCCAGACCAGTTGAAATATGTAGAAACCAAATTTCAAATCTTTCGGGTCTAAGAACACACAAGGCCCAAAATTCATTCAGCTAAGTCCATTATATTCCATGCTGAACCAGCCCTTGTTTGGACCGAACCGGCCCATATATGCCCGACCCATTCGGGCCCATTTGGCCCAACTCCAAACAAACCGTATTCAACTTCCCCACCACATCACTATTTCCTCTGACCACGTAATTGGGCTTCTTTTTCTTTCGCCTTCGTCTTCTTCCTCCCACTCCACAAAAATATCCTCCTCCTCCTCCTCCTCTGCTCCGTACCATCCATGGAGTCCATCGCCTCCTCCGCGTCGATCTCCGCTTCCTCCTCTCCACTCTCCCTCTTCTCCTCCAAGCGAAGCTTCTCGAGGCGCCCCCGCTCCCTCCTCCCAATCGCCTCCTCCAAGAGTAGTACTCTTTCTCTCTTTCTCTCTCTCTATCTCTCTCTCTTTGATGCATCGATCTTATGTGATTCGCTTTTCAGATCGCAAGGATGATCCCAATCTCCACTCCGACGCCGAGAGCACCAGCCTCGCGCCGATCCACAACCCTAGCTTCTCCATCTCCCCCTTCTCCAAGGTAATCTCCGCTCCTTCACCTGATTCGTGTGGCTTCTAGGGTTTTGGATCTGATTTTGGGGTTTTCGTGGTAGGATGCGGCGATGGGGTTGGTACTGAGCGCGGCGACGGGGAGAGGGTGGACCACGGGATCGGGGATGGAGGGCCCTCCGATCCCCGCCGAATCGGATCTCCCCGATCGCCGCGTCTCCACCTTCCCCTGGTCCCTCTTCACCAAGTCCCCGCGCCGCCGCATGCTCGTGGCGTTCACGTGCAACGTGTGCGGCCAACGCACCACGCGCGCCATCAACCCCCACGCCTACACCGACGGCACCGTCTTCGTTCAGGTAAACCCTAAAATCCTCTGTCCCACCCCTTGTCATTTTGAAATATTCGCTACATTCGTTTGTTTTGATTTGAGTTACTTTGCTCAATTGAATTAGGAAGTTTGTTAAATTAAAGTGATTCTGTAGAAATTTCACTGTTTTGAATGCTTTTCAAACGAAGAAAGTGTGGATTTCATCAATCGTTAATGAGCAATGGCTAATAGACAAGTTGATTATGGCAACATCCTCCATTTAATTGAGCGAAATGGTCCAAATCAAACAGATGAAAGTTGAGAGAGAGAGAGAGAGAGAAATAGAGAGAGAGAGGAGCTAGAATACTATTGTTTGTATTGGAATAGTGTTTACTATCAACTTTTTATTCCTTCAATGCCTAGGGTTTAGCAGGGTTAGATGGAATAGTTATATTATTAATAATATACTAGCTCATCTCTCTCTCTCTCTCTCTCTCTCTCTCTCTCTCTCTCTCTCTCTCTCTATATATATATATATATATATAAAATTGAGGTTTTATATTTTTAAAAGCACCAAATCATTAGTGCTTGTAAGTTTTCGGCCTTTTGATAAAAGAATGAGCGGTTAGAATGATAGTGGATTCCTAAGATTTAGTGGGTGGTTGGTTGAAAAGTATGATCTAAGAGATGAAATTGATTATAGGGATAGTTCTAATAGTAAAAAACTTACAAGTACTAAGTGATTGGTACTTTTACAAGCACTATAGCCGGACCCTCTCTCTATATATACATATACTATCGGTAACAAATGAGTTTTGTTGCTATTGATTTATTTTCGATGGAGCTTCCGAATTGACAATCGGCACCATTGAATATGATTTATACCACTTGAAGTATTTAGAAATCAAATTTTAAATCCTTTCGATATTATTGACCTAATGATTAAAAATTTGTAAAATTTGTAATTTGAATGGTCGATATGAGGCATTTGTTTGTTTATTTTTAGTTGTTCATTTTTGTATCCATATAATGCACAAGAAAACAATATCGAAAAAAATATAAAATTTAATTTCTAAATACTACTAGTGGTTTAGATTATGTTCAACAATACCGATCGTCGATTCGGAAACTCCATCATCGAAAATAAATTGGTAGCAAGAGAGCTCATTTGCTACCGATAGTATTCTAGCTCAACTCTCTCTCTCTCTCTCTCTCTCTCTCTCTCTCTATATATATATATATATATATATATATATATATATATTAGAGATTTATTTCACTATGGCCTATAGTTGAGGTGGTCTCCTTGCATTTTTACCTGAAAGTTGTTGTTTTGTAACATTCTCATGTGTCTGTTGGCCAGTGTTGTGGGTGCAATGTGTTCCATAAGCTGGTGGACAATCTGAATCTGTTCCATGAGATGAACTGCTACGTAAATCCAAGTTTCCGCTACAAAGGGGACACACCATTCACCTTCCCTGATTCTGACGGTGACGATGGTGATAACATCTTTCCTATACTTTGAGCAATATCAAGTGCTTGATTTGCACATTTGTTTGTAGTTTTAATAAGTTTGTTTCTTAGAGTATATTGAAATTGTTGGTTCTGACAAGTTTAAGAGATGTATATATTATGCTATTAAAACTCAGTTCGCCTGTTTATTAATTAGATTGGCGTATCAAGATTTAACAAACTAGTGTTTACTCCTGCCTGCGCCTGGATGGTACGGCGAATGTTTGTTGTTGGTCTCCATTCGCTTTATGATTTGGTTCTTAAGACTTGAATGCATATAGTTTTCCATCGTAGTTTTTGGGAATGCTCTTTTCTGTTCTCCCTTTGGCTTTATATTGTTTCTATCATACTTGTACATAAACTCACCCAAAACAAAAAGAAAACAAAAACATTTGTTACTAGTTTCTTTAATTGCCTTGTAAGTTGTAACTTGTAAGGTGTATGTATGGTTCATTCTCATCTCCGATTCTACATGCGAGCATCTTGGTGCATGCATAAACTAATGATTTTCTCGCCCTTTTTTTGAACTTTATGGTAAGGATTTTAGTATACAATATGTTGTAACAGCATCATTTGCAGACCTGTTTTAATTTTCTTGTTACATTTGCTTTGGCTTATCAAGAGATAAACATAGATGTTTGTGTTGTATCATACTTGTTACCAACATTATAGGCTTGATAGGGCATTTTACTGCATAATCTGTTGCCAGTTGCTTACCAGTGTCTTATGGATCATAAGCATATTTGGGCTTTTGTGATTAGAACAAAACAAGAAAAGTGGCCCTATGAAGTGGGTGTATTAAAGCAAAAATAAAAAAATAAAAGGCCATTACTTTGCTGTAGGATAGTTCTTTTCGGTTGCGTTCGGTTCGGATATAAGCGAAAATTATTTATTTCAGAAATAAATATAAGTTTATAAATAAATAAGAACTAATATAATTTTGTGTTTGGATTAGTATTAGAGTTGTACGGATTAAAAAAAATTATGTTTGGTTTGATAAACTGAAATAAGAAGAATAATGGGAAGAAAATTTTTGTAATTGACGAAATTACTTTTTAAAAAAATTATATAAAAGAAATTTAATTATAATATGTATTACTTATATTTAGCTTTTGAATATAAAAAATTAAATTTATTAAAAAATTTAAAAATTTATTTTTTAAAAAATATTTATAAATTTGTATATAAAAAATTTGTATGAATTTTATAAATTTATAAAAAATTAAAGTTAAAAATTTATAAAAATTTAAAAATTTAAAAATTATAAAAAATGGGTAAAAATGGGTGGGAGCAAATTTTTTTGTTTGGGCAACGTGGGGATAAGAGTTATTCCCCTCTTTCCCAACCAAACATAATTGGAGTTGTTGTTTGCAAATTTTAGCTTTAAAAAGAGGAGGCTATCTTTATAGTTATATTATAAAACTCTTGATTCAAATTTTAGCTCTTTCTAAGAGCTGTCTTTTTTGTTTTTTTTTTTAGGGGGGGTGGGGTGGGTGTGTTTGACACCATGATAAGATGCACACACTATGATCACGTAAATTTATTCTATTATAAAATAAGTGAGGTATAAGATACATTTTAAAAAAATACAAAAAATATTTTTCTTTAGTTGGAGGTATAGAATAAGTGAATTGTAAAATATACATTTACAAAATGCATTTTTCTTTAGTGGGAGGTAAAAATGTATAGAGAATCCCTCAACTATAGGCTATTCTAAAAGAACACCTATATTATTATTATTATTTGAAAAATACCACTTATACACCTTAAATAGGATGGGATAAATTTTACTACTTATTTTGAAGTGAGTGACTAATAGAGAAGTTTTCATCCTGGGATGGATGGGCTCTTCAATCAAATTCATGAAAAATATCACTAAATTTAATAACTTTATTCTGTTTTTCACAAAAAAAAAAAAAAAAAAAAAAAAAAAAAAAAAAACTCCTAGGTCGGTTGGAAAATCTTAACTAATAAAGTCACTAAATTTGATTAAATTTTTTAACTTGTATAAACATTTTCAAAGGGGTCTCTATCAAGAAAAGGAAAGAAAAGAGTTGTGGGAGGTTTTTTCTGAATAGCCTATAGTTGAGGGGGCTTGCAGAGTTTATTTCTGAATAACCATAGTTGAGGGGGTTTACATACATTAAACTTTTTTAGTTTTTTTTAAAGAGTAATACTATCCGTACATCTAGAAATGGATGTATACTGTACATTCTATTCATCTCAGAATGAAAACTTATTTATTGGTCATTTTAAAATGACCAATAAAATTCAATCTATTCTGAGATGAATGAAATGTATATTTCTGATATGGATGGAATGTATATTATACATTCTATTTAGATGTACAAATAGTATTTTTTTTTTAAAAAAATACTATTTATATATTTCAAATGTTCTATATATTTTATATTTTATCTACTCTTTATATTTTTATATGTCACATCAAAGTGACCTATGAAATTTTTTTACTTATTAGTTGAATAAAGTGTAAGATACACGTACAAAAAAAAAAAATTCTACTTATGTGTGAGATATAGGATAAAAAAATTCTGCTTATTAATTGAATTGAGTGTAAGATATATTCAAGAATATTGCTTTTTTTTTTTTTTTTTTTTTTTTTTTTTTTTTTTTTCTCTATCAAGTCTTCTCTAAATACTATAGAGAGCTTGCAGCAGAATTACTCATTTTTTTTTTCTTTTTTTTTTAAACATACATTATTATTGTTAACTATTAAGTTTTGTCATACTGTGATGTGCAACTAGTTAAGTAGCGTCGTGTGATACGTAAGAAAGATTATATCAAATAAATTACAAATTTTTATAATTAATAATATATTTTTTTTGATAGAAATATACATAAAATATATAAAATTTACATCTTTCATGTCAATATTAATAGGTTAATAGTATAAACTACTTAGCCTAAAAAATAATACGAAACAATCAGATTTCCTAATAATTTTCTAGGATGATTCCTTACTATGCAATAAATGTTACAATTCTTTCTGATTCCACTTGTTCTGAGATAATCAGTTTATAGGATCACTGATCATGAAGTTGACCATTTGGTAGAAAATCATTATTGTCCGTAATTATTGGACTGTAAAATAGTAAAATGAATCATCATGTATATATGTTTACAGAAAAGTTGAGGTACAAAAAATGCCTAAAAATAGCATATAAAATTTGTAGCAATAAAATTCAGCATTTTGGAACTTGCCAACAGTACAACTTCAACTAACAGATCTCGCTCTAAAGAGAATCACCTGAAGCTTCAAATAATAATACAGTAAATTTTCAACTGCAACTTGACTGAACCTTCATTGATGTATAAAACAATCTTCTGGTTGAGCTTCTAACAATGCTTCAGATGTCCAATTGCTAATCTGAATCAAAGGAGCAACAAAACTGAGAACTTCAAAAGAAACATCCAATTGCTTCTTAGTCCTCAAGAAGAGCATGCCAATGTAATTGCACTACCGGACTACGATTAATTATCCATGTACACAAAAGAAAAATTAATAAACTGCCTTTCACACTAATCGAATAAAAATAAATGTATAAAATACAAGCATGGGAGATATAACAACACAAATCTAAGCCTAACAAAATGCAACAGCTAGGGAAAGGGACAAATGATCTATTGTTCACTAATAAGTCATTTAATTCTCATCCTTAATCTAGTTCTCTCAGATGGCCCCAAAGGCTTTGCCCATCTTGTGCTCCTTGTTCTAACTAATTCAAAATCACCCCTACTCAACATATTTATGCAAATTCTTATAACTTATATTTTGTTAGGTACTCCTTGAAGATTAATTTATTCTTCCATAAATTGTTGAAAACGGATCAGTACAGCATGCAGCAGAAACTAAACATGCTGCTTGTTTGATAACAGCCTGTCATAAACTTTTTAGGCAACAAAACTGGTATAACAAACAAAAAAATAAAAAATAAAAAATAAAATAAAATAAAATAAAATTGAGGAGATGAGATTAATTTTAATGCAATGCTATGGCATATACTCGGCATTAGTTATTTTCCTAAGTGCATTCACTGCAAAAAGCAGCAAACAACATATTACTTGTTACCTTGAGAATAGGTGATAATTGTGTTTATGCTTGAGTTTCAGTGTCTGATGGTAAAGCTTCTTCTGTTACCGTTATGTTCAGAATTATTCCCGATCTATTAGGTGAATGCAAATCTTTTATTAGAAATCATGGTCAGAGATGAAAAGGAATCCATAAAAAGTTAAGACTTCTTGCGGGTGGAGTTGCCCGATATCTTAATGAAAATCAAATGAAAAATTGGTTTAAAGCTGTTCTTTCTTTCGAAGAAGAAAAAATATCGATGCCAGGCGCTATGTTTTGGGGGGGAGGGGGAGAACAGCTTCATTTTTCTCGTTTGGGTATAAGCGGGGATAAATCCCTTATCCCTCACTTATACCAGTTACCAAACGGTACATTACGGTCTGTTTGGCAAACTTGTGATAGAGTACTCTATTTTTTAAAATTTTCTACTTTTTTAGTTGGCCCATTTGACTCATTTGGAAGAATCAATTAAGTAAAAAAATTACTTTGTAATTTTGATATTACAGAATAATTTGAGAGTAAAAACAAAAATAAACAAAAAAAAAAAAAAAAAAAAAAAAAAAGCTGTTTAGACATTTTTTTTTTTTTAAATATTATATTTTTTGTGTCGCTTTCCCATCCATCTCCTCTTTCCCATCCATCTCCTCCGTTCTTTTTCATACTCCCTCCTTATCGTCTTCTATTTTTTTCTCTCCCTTTCTCTCCCTTTACTCTCGCCACCGCCGCCGACGATGTCGACGCTATCGCCGACGCTATCACCAACACCACCGTTGCTAACGACGATGACAACGCCACTCTTGTACCGATTATGGCGGCCGAAGGAATAATAGTAAAAGAAGAGGGATAATGAGCTGGAGGAAGAAGAGAAGGAGAAGGAGATGATCCATTTCAGAAATTGCGGAGAAAGGAGTGCGGAGGGAGATCTCAACTGATTTATTATTTTCATTATGATTTTAACCGATGAAAAATTTGAATAAGAAGAAAGTGTTAAGCGATAATAAAGAAGAAGATAAAATTTATGAAACTTTAAAATTTTTGATAAAATTTATTATATTAAAATTTATGATGAATAGAAAATCACATTTAATATAATATTTATTCAATTATTTAATTTTTAATTATGTTTAAAAAAAATTCAATTTGATATAATTTACTAATTTATCTTATATTTGATTAATACAAAATTTTTAATTTATTTTATATAAAAATTAAAACAGAGTCGGATTTTTAAGAGGTCAATAGTACTAAAAAAAACAGAATAAATTTTTATAGAGTATAAATTTTTTTAAAATATATTATAAAATAAAATTCTGTTTAATTTTTTATAATTACCAAATAACCCCTCACTTTTAAACACAAAATCTTACGGAATTTATTTCTTAACAATAAAAAAAAATGTTTAAATAAATTTAATTACATTAATCTATTCACAATTTTTTTTAATAATACAAATAATAAAATTATTTTAATCCTTCCATGGGTGAAATATTAGATATATACACTCCTCTTTAGTATCTCAGTAATTAGTTAGTAGTTATAAAATAGGAAACACAGGTGTCAAAATACCTGTAACAACAAGAACACTACAAACACTCCACCACCTACTATACTAAAAGAAAAAAAATCTAAAGCTGTCGAAGCTTTTAGTCATTAAAATACTTAAAATACACAATTGATCGCTTATAATGATACAATAAACAAATACTTCCTCTTATCAATGAGTTCTACAACTACAAATCCCCCTAAATTAGCCCCGCAATTAATCCATACATGCAACTCAAAATGCTGTGTCATTTTACCGACGTGTTAAAAACCCTTGGTGCGACCCAAAGCATTTCGTTTTAAGAACCAAATCGAAATGCTTCACTCATTCCAGTATATGTATATAACACCGTTATCGGGCTCGAACAACGGTAATAAACCCTCAATTTTTCTTAAGTCAAGTCTACTACTTTAACAACTCGCGCAGTCTCAATTAACAACACAGCGTTCCTATAAGCCCTGAATTACCTGCACAAAAAGTTAAAACACCAGTCGCTTCTGTTACTACAATCACCAAGCGCATTACTTAAAAACAAGCTTGTCCGCACCGTCACACACTTTGTTCCGACCTCTCCTCCTATTTAATCAAATTTAGTAAAGCTTTGAGTCCCCCGTGTAGTAGACTAGACCTTCTCCAAAAGTAAACAAATATAAGGAGCTTGTGTGGTGAGAGGAAATGCTTTAGATTTCTCTCATCCATGCGCGCTCTCGTCGTCGTCCTTGTTGCTCATCTGCGGAGAGTATTGACTGGTGGAAGAGGGCGAGTAGCCGGGTGCGGTTGGTGAGTAGCTCGCGCTCGGACTGCGTTGATTAAAATGGATAAAGATGGTTGCAAGCACAGTTTAGAAAAAACTATTCTAGTCGAAATATTATATATGATATACTGAATACAAAAAGTCGCGAAAATTGTTACCTGAATTGAGGAGAAGTTGGACTGTAGTCTGGGTTACCACCGGCGTTGTATGGGCTATAAGAAAAGAGTATTTCTATCAGCAATTTATCCTCAACCAACACCGAGGGAGGGAGGGATACTAATAAACTCGCATTCAAAAACACAGGCTCACATGTACTGAAATGAATGAACAACTGAATTGAAAACAACATACTGAGCATCTAAATCCTTTTTTAATATACAACATGTTTCGGGCGCTGGAGAGACATAAAAGCAAACAGTAGTTCCGATAGATTTTGTACGAGGTAGGCAATTTTTAAGACCGGCAGCAAACCAAACTCTAGACATCTAGATTTGAAAACATAAGACAATAGGGCAAACATCCAGTACAAGATAGATAGAATGAGTGCTTCGTATTCGAGCAGAAGTATTTCCGCAAAATCTCAGTGCATTATAAAGACTAACATTATGCAGCTAGTCAGAGTCATAAATATAAAAGATTATTCGTGAAGTACTCTCACGAATAAAAAATTCGAGCCTACTAGTCAGAGTCAAATAACAGCTGAAAAACATCAGAATAGATAACAACAATCCCATTGAGGGAGGAGCAAGGCTTTACCTTGTGGGACTGTACGTAGGACTGGGCGGAGTAAATGATGGTGAAGTTGGAGAATATGATGGCGAGGTTGGGCTGTCAAAAGTTACGAGAAAAAAGCATTAATTATCAACTAATCAAAAGCAAGAAAAGTTACAACTACTTTTTTTTTTTGCAGAAAATTAGCTGATTAAGGAAAAAGAAAAGGAACTAACCTGTAATTTGGAGATGTCTGACTGTAGGGACTCAGCCGTGGGCTACTCGGAGAATAGGCATGAGATGGGCTGTATTTAGCTGAAGGGGGATTGTAGCTCAGCGATGTAGGGCTGTAGGTGGGTGAAGTAGGACTGTAACTCGGAGAAGTAGGGCTGTAACCAGGAGAAGTGGGGCTATATGCAGGTGAAGTCGGACTATATGAAGGAGAAGTTGGGCTGTAAGTAGGTGAAGTTGGGCTGTACGAAGGTGAAGTCGGGCTGTAGGAGGGCGAAGTCGGGCTGTAGGAGGGTGAAGTCGGGCTGTAAGAAGGAGATGTTGGGCTGTATGCTGGAGAAGTTGGGCTATACGCAGGTGAAGTCGGACTATAAGCTGGAGAAGTTGGGCTGTAGCTGGGTGAAGTGGGACTGTAACTGGGTGAAGTAGGGCTGTATGTAGGAGAAGTAGGACTGTAAGATGGAGAAGTCGGGCTATAGCTGGGGGAAGTAGGACTATAGCTAGGAGAAGTGGGAGAATAGGAAGGACTTGTCGGTGAATAAGCAGGACTAGTAGGACTATAACCAGGAGAGCTAGGGCTGTATGTTGGGGAAGTGGGACTGTAACCGGGCGACGTAGGACTATATCCAGGAGAAGTTGGGCTATATCCTGGCGAAGTTGGGCTATATCCAGGAGACGACGGACTGTACCCTGGTGAGGACGGACTATATCCTGGTGAAGAACCAGGAGAGAAAACCATCCCACCAACATAGGGAGAGAACTGAGCATCCGTTATCGGTGATGATCTGATATTCGGGCTCATGAAGTAACTTGGAGACATCATTGATTCATGATAAGGTGTCCCGGATATCGGTGAACGAGCCGGTGTCATTCCAAACTCCAAACCTTCAATATAGCTTGGAAGCTGAAGCTCGATTGCTTGCTGTAACATCTGGTCGTTCAAATATAAGGCACAGCCTCCCGTGCCGATCGGCGCCAACTGGCCGAGCATGATGTTCTCAGTAACGCCTCTAAGGTGGTCGGATTCAGCATACACAGCAGCATCAAGAAGGATATCGACAGTTTCTTCAAATGAACATCTCATTAGTGGTCCGGTATCGTTGCGATTGATACCGTGCCTGGTGATGGCCATTAAGTGGCCTCTGTAGGTCATAGTATCACAAAGAATAGCCAGATGCCGGTAGTTCACATAGGAGCCATCAAAAGAGATAACCACTCGCAATTCATCCAATAAGGCTCGTCGAACTGCCTCGATTCCGAGGACTTCAATAACTTCAATCAGATGATTACTTGTTGTCCTTGTAGCATCGACATCTTCATGGCACATAACAGCTAGTAGATTAACCCCTTCTGTATCAAGCATCCACTCAACATCTGGCTTGAACCCTTCGCTCTTGTCAAACCGATTAACCTTTCCAGACTTGATAAAAACCTTGTGTATATCAGGAATGCCTCGCAGAGCCATTTCAGTTAACATGTTGCCTTCAATCTTCTTAAGGAAGACATCATCCTCGGCCGATTCATCTTGTAATTCACCTTTAGGAGCTTCATCATTCATTATACGGATGCGGAGAATGAGCTTGTCCGCGTTATCATCATTAAATATGCATGTCAAGTCATCATCGAACTCATGATTTATCTTCTCCGCAATATCTGCCATGCTCAGCTTCTTATCGACCATCATCTCACGATTGAGCTCAATGCGAAGCAGCCATGGAGATATCTTTTCAGGTGCAATATCTTCATCGGGCATTTCATAGTATGACTTGACAAATTCGGTATCCTCCTCGATAAGCGTGCCCAACGGGTCAGGATCGTACCATATCTCTGTAGCATGAGTCACACTGCGCAATGTAGTGTACTCCAAAGCACATTGAACGTTCTTAGCCATATCCTTCTTCTTGTTGATTTCAGGCTTTAGGTAAACTGAGAGCGATGGGGTTTTTATTTTCTTAGCGACATTAATGATTTCCCTCAAACGGGGTACACCAAGAGTAACATTCTTCGCACTGACACCAGCATAGTGGAAAGTATTCAGGGTCATCTGAGTTGCTGGTTCACCAATAGATTGGGCGGCCACACAGCCAATCATTTCGCCTGGAGCTACAAGAGACTGTAAGAAACGGGACTCTATTTCACCAATAACCCATTCAAAAGCTTCGCGAGTGAGCCTATACTCCTTCAAGACCCGCTTACTAGCAAATGTACTACGAAGTAGTATATTGAAAAACAAGGTGGCATTTTTCTGAGCTTCGATGCTCATTAGATCATCACCAGGGACGACTTTCAACCTCTCTTGCAGTTTATCGATAGCTTCAACAATCTCCATTGGGTGCATATCAGATGGCCTCCTCAAATCTATCTTAAAAGTCTTCTGAGCATTCCAGATGAGTCTTTTGAGATTAACAGGCATAGGCCATGTGTTATCACCAGTAGTAGCAATCTCCGTCCCCAACTGAATACGATCAGCTTCTAATTTTTGAACCTCCGCCTCAAAAACATTTCTGAACTCTTTAATTGATTTTAGATCATCAACATGCTCTGGCAACATGTAGCCCGGATTCCAATTCTCACCATCAATCTCATATTTGAAAACATTGTCAAACTCCGACTTTTTCATCTTCAAGGAATCCAGTTTTTGGGATTCGATCCAAACGGAATCCATACCATCCTCTCCGTAAAGGAATTGGATAACATCTCCCAAGGAATTTCTCACCGTACCATCATATTTGACCATTATGTCCTCCATAGCCTTCACAAGACGCCGTTGAATATATCCTGTTTCAGACGTTTTAACAGCAGTATCGATCAGACCTTCCCTACCACCCATAGCATGAAAGAAGAACTCCTGAGGTGTTAAGCCACGAAGGTAAGAGTTCTCCACAAAACCACGACTTTCAGGACCATAGTCATCCTTCGTGAAGTGAGGCAATGTTCTACCAATGAACCCAAAAGGGATTCGTTTGCCCTCCACATTTTGTTGCCCGACACAAGCAGTCATTTGTGAAATGTTGATAAAACTACCCTTTGAGCCAGCTGTGACCATCGCCTTAAGATTGTTACTCTCGGATAAGCTCTTCTGAGCACTGCTCCCAGCATCATCACGAGCCTTATTCAAGACCTGAGAATGAAAATACCCATTAAGAATACATGTCTAATGGTAGTTAAAAGCTACCAATGCTAATATAGACATGCACAAGATTAGCACCTGGTTCACTCTATTTTCGAATGATTCCATCATGGTCCGCCCAGGCTCAGCTTCCAACTGCTTCTCCTGTGCAAGCTTGATAAGTTCTTTCACCTCATTTTTGGCTTTTGAAATTGTCTCGTTAATCTTTTCCATGGTTGCCGCATCAGCGATTGTATCACCAATTCCAATACTAAAACCATTTTGCAAAAGCCAGTAGTTGACAAGCCACTGGGTGTGGCCCAAAAACTTGCGAGCTGCATCTGGCCCAACCTCTTCCCTGCAAACACTCACATGAGTAAAAATTACAGAAATATGTTTCGTGAGCAGCAACCTTCTGAAGTCACATTGAATATTCTAGGCTTACCAAATGACATGAATAAGACTTCCTGTAGATGTTCCAAGGGTTTTTTTGCACAGAGTACCCGAAAGAAGTTCTCCTTTCTCTATCCGAACAAGAGTATCGCCAGGGGTAATAAATCCAGTTTCGGACTCCAAGTGCCATGCTGAAGTTCGAATTAGATTTATTTGCTTTGGGATGATAAGATTGAAAACCTGCTTCCCTGTCCAGAGAGGTCTAGGCTTTAAAATGGCCGGGGCAGGAACCTTCCCATCAAAATCTTCCCACCACATCAAGATGTTCATAAAAACATCCTGTAGCAGCAAATACAAACATTGCAATGTTCAGAATCAAAATAACAAATCATTTAACACTGGGTACTCTAAAAAATACATCACCTTTTCAATGAATGTATCTCTTTTAGTAATCTTTCTACAGCCAAGAAGAGTGTCCTGGACAATCCCCATAACAGGTCGATTTGATTGAGGTGAGACGATGCATTTTGGCACCATCATTAGCTCCAAAACTTCTGCTCTAGTTTCGAATGATTGAGGGACATGCATGTTCATTTCATCTCCATCAAAATCAGCATTATAAGGCGAAGTAACTGACAAGTTCAACCGGAAAGTTGAGTATGGCATAATTTTAATGCGATGACCCATAATAGACATTTTGTGGAGACTAGGCTGACGATTAAAAAGAACATAGTCCCCATCTTGCAAGTGCCTCTCCACCTGCAAACAGAAAAGACATATAAATACAGACAAGCTGTAAAATGCCAAACAAAAAAATGTAAGCAAAATAGATGATCGATATCTCAGAAGAAAATAAACCTTGTATCCAAGTTCCAGATGCTGATCACTGCTTTTTTTCAAATATCGGAGATCAAGCCTTTGACCATCTTCCCTTATAATGTATTTTGCACCAGTTTTGCCAGGAGGAGGATGCGGCCCGTATTCAACAAGCTCCTTCAATCTATGAGTAGCAATGAATTTTTCATAAGCCCCCACTGGAGACTGTAAAGGTGTCTCAGAAAACATATACAATACTGATAAAGAAGCATATTTACCTCTCAATGTTATATGGAGTTACAGTTTCTGGGTATGTTAAGTTCAACGCTATACTCCATGGTACTCCCAGTTCATCAATGTTTATAGTTGGGTCAGGTGTGATAACTGTTCGAGCTGAAAAGTCGACACGCTTACCCATCAAGTTACCTCTAATTCGACCTTCTTTTGCCTTAAGCCTGCTACATATAGATTTGATGGGTCTTCCTGATCGCTGTGTGGCCTGCAGATTTATAAATATAAATTTGCTTAGTAAAACCAACAAAATATAAAAGTTAATACGGCTTATGTCAAGGACATGACATACCCTCGGCTGCCCAGGAAGCTCATTATCAAAATATGTTGCGATATGAAACTGCAGCAATTGAGCAAACTCTGTTATTATGTGAGCTGGAGCACCATTCCTCTCTTGCCTTCTCAGATTTTCATTATGTCTAATTATCATTGCCAGCTGATGTGTCAGATCATCCTGTCCATATACAATAAAAACATTAGAACTAGATATTGTGTAAGAGACGCCACAATTTTCTCAATTTTCATTCAATGAAATATCAGAGGACATAAGGAAAATTAGCTTACCTCACTTCTAGAAGAGGTATCCATCATTACAGAAGGCCTCACAGGAGGTGGAGGAATTGGAAGAACTTGCAATATCATCCAGTCAGGACGGGCATATTTAGGGTTTAGACCTAACAATAGACAGTCCTCATCGCTGATCCGCTTAAGAACATTAAGCACCTGGAAAGTAGTTTCTTTTGTAAGCCATGAAAAACCCAAAATAACCCTTTTAGTAGAAGTTCAAGCCAAAGAAAGCTACCCTTTCAGCAGAGAGAATTTGTTTTCTTTCGACCGGTTCCGGAAGCTGCTCTTGGTCATCAGATTTCTTCTTTGGAGCTTTGAATTCTGCAACCATTTTCATACCATCTACAGTGATGTTTGGCTGCTGTGCACCGCAACCACCTCGGCTTTTCTTTACTGGTTCATCTGTATCTTGCTGACCCTGAACGTCAATATCATCACCGCCAGCACATCTCTTCTTGCTTTTGCAAGCATCATATATTCTTTTTAATCTATTCTTTGGATTTCTAATTTTTAATGCTTGCTTGAATCGAGTATCATCCTGAAAAACCATCAATGTTGTGAGATATACTGTGGTAATCACAGAGAATTGAAACAAATTGATCCAGCAGTTGGAATGTAAAAATAGGATAACAGTATTAATATTACCGAAGACAAGCTAGGCAGTGGAAGGTTACACAAATATTGCTTCTTAAGAGCAAAAGTTGATAAAGTATATATATAAGAATCAAAGAAAATCAGTAAAGTTGCTCTATATTAAGGAGAAATGCACTTGAATCACTGAAATGGATGAAAATAAAACTACTTACATGCAAACGGAATACCAATCATCTGAATTTTAGAGCCACCAAATAACTATGAACTTAAAGCTATTACAGGTCTTCCAGGACATTTTCCATATTCCTTAGACAAAGTATAGAGATAACCTTAACAAAGACAACTTTATCAAAAGAAATGGCTACCTTCTGTAGCTTCCAGCAAGTTTCACTCTTCTACCTCCAAAATTTGCTACCAACTCTTCAATCTATTATTCAAGATATTTCCTCATTGTCAAGCGAACCTAACAGGCATATACATGTGCTAAACACTTCTGAATTTCTGACCAAGTATCTTCTAACACTAATTTCAGGAACCTACTCTTACTCCACTAGATCTCGTAAGCACATAATCAAGCAAAACCTGCTTCAATTCTACCATAAGTTATAGGACATTTTTGTGACCTAAATAGAAGGTAGAGTACTGTAGCAACACAAGTAAAAACGAATGGCAACCACGAACCAGATAATTTAATTCATTGTTGTGATTTGATCGAAAGAAAAAAGGCGAAAAATGTATGATCACACCCCCTCAGTTATAGGCCATTTTAAACAGGTTCCCAATTTTTTTTTGGACGAACACCTCCTCGAAGTTTTTTTTTGGATTGACATCCCTTCAACTTTTATTTCTTTAAGTTTGAGTTATTTTGTTCAATAGGATTGGGAATTACATTGTGCTAATCAAGTAGTTCGGTCAAATTTCGCCTCTTAACTGCTTGCTGAAAAGTTGATTTCTTTAAATTATTAATAAGTGACAAATTTTACTTTAACTAAAACAAATGAAAATTGATGTGATGTTAAATCAAAGAAAAAAACGAAGTTTAGGCACCCATTTAAAATAAGCTTTAGTTGAAGGAGTTGCCTGCCATACATTTTTAGTTTTTTTTTTTTTTTTTTAACCGAAAAGGAAATGTATTCCCTATCAAAAAGGGGCTGTCAATGAAGGATCAACTGTGAAATCCTACTATGGAAGCTGCGGATTTGGAGTTAAAAGAAAGCATTGGTCTGTACTGCAAAGCCCCGAAAGCTGGCTTGATGATCCACTCAAAGTAATGATACTAACATGAACTTCCCACGCTATTCCTGACAACAAGAATAGGACGAATTGTTTTTCATTTTTTTCGTTCATTTAGCCAAGTACGTGGGTTAGGGCATGTTTGGATGCACGTAACTCAGAGCACATATATCCCACTCAGAGTTTTGTGCGCTCGACATCACACCGGCCCAGCGTGATGTCAAGTTCACACTCCATTCGTTTTGTAAGCCCACATCCCATTCACAAAATCCAGTGCATCTTCAACTTCTCATGCCAACCAAATACCTAGAATCACGACTTCATCGGCCCTTTCTCGAGGGAAGTAAAAGCATCCAAACATGCCTTAAACTCAGCAAACACTTCAACTTTTTTGTTTCTTTTTTTTATTTTCATTTTTTTTGGGTACCAGAACATTAATTCTAAAAAGTTAGATTCACACCTCCTTCCTCACCTTCCAGTCAATTTTCATTTTGCTTTAGGGCATATGCATAGCAAAGGCTTGCGAGAGGGAGTACCTCATCAGCAAGGATCTTAGAGCAATTGAAGCAGACGCATCGCATGATGGCGAGAACGGTCTTGAGGAAGCCGATATGGAACATGGGCTTGGCGAGCTCGAGGTGCCCAAAGTGGCCCGGGCACTCCGCCATGTTGGCCATGCACGTCTCGCACTTCATCTTCCGATCAATGGTCCCGAGCCGCGGGTCGCTGAGCCCCCCGGGCTTCGGCTTCCCCCGCTCCATCGTCTCCGAGTGCTCGATCTGCACCACCGACATTTGCCTCTGCCGAAACAACCCCAAATCACCATCAATTCACGGCGGAATGGAAAGAAACTGAACAGAAACAAGCGATTAATTGTGGAGAAGGGGATTACGATCTCGTCGGGGCTGAGGATGCCGAACTGGACGGTGCGGACCTTGGCGACCTCCGCCGGGGAGTAGGGGAACCGCATGTCCATGGCTACGAACGGAGGTGGGATCCGATCGAAGAACTAGGGTTTCGATTGCGAAACTAGGATTTTGGAGAAGGGGGATGAATCGATCGGGGCCGATTCCACTTCGTTTCAGTGAGATTTGGGATTCGGAATTTGGATTTGATTATTGGCGGGGAGGGGTTTCTAGAGAGAGAGAGAGAGGGGGGGCGATCTCGCCTCAGAGGACAAGCGAAGGCGAGAGAGTTCCTCTGAGACGAAAAAAAAAGGGAGACGGGGGGGGTTGGGGTTCTATTTATAGACGAAGAAGAGAAGGGGCGCCGCCTTAGGGTAAAATGGACGGACAGGATTGGCCGATCGAGATTGCCGAGATAGATTGTGGCCGCCCGATGCGCGACCTGTTGTCGATGAACTATTGGGAGACTCTGGGAAAAGAAGGATCGTTGGGAAGAGTTGGTCTACCACGTCATCATTAGACCAGCTAATCAGAATGCACCCAATGGTTAAAGCCGTTCCTGCACTAAAACCAACCAACGTGCACCGAGTTCACTAGTTTCTTTTTTTTATTATTATTTAATCTTTTTATGCTTCTATATCATCAAGCAAATACAAATGCGTTTAACGAATAATTTTTCAATTTCAAACAAATGTTCAAAATTTTAACCACAATATGATGTGTATTTTATTAATAAACTACCAAATATGGAAAGCAAATTTAGTAATCGCTATTTGAAATCAGCTCTATTTGAACTTTTTAAAATAAAAAAAATTATAAATTACATATGATTTAAATAAAAAATATTATTTATTTAATATTTATACCTAGTAGATTTTAAAATTTTGTAGTGATGCATCATAAAATATGGGCCATTTGGAGTTTTTATTTATTTATTTTTTTTACGGTATTGACATATTTTGATTTCTCTTCGAATATTATTAATTAGGAGAGAAACCAAAATAATATTGTTCCAATATTATTCTCCAAACATAAATAGAGTTGGATAGAAATAATAATTCACATATTCTTTAAACAAATTAGTATAATAACAAAATTATTGTTCCATTTTTTTTTTTTTTACGAAACAAACTTAATTATAAATAATAATTTTAATTATTATTATATTAATTTTTTTAATTAATTTAATATTTTGACTAATTTAATTATTTTATTAATTAATTATCTAACTATTTAATTATTAACTACTTGGTTCATTAATTTATTAGATTATTTATAGTTAATTAAATTATTAATTAATAATATTTATTATAATTATTTTATTAATTAATATTTAAAATTATCTAGCAGTAACTAATTAATTTTTTTTTTTTAAAAAATAATTAAATTTTTATCCGAGCAGGAATAAAGCGTTCTTATTTATAGAAATGAGAATATTTTTTCACCCAACAATCTCTTATCGGACTCGGGCAAAGCTTGTTTGGCCACACTAACTCCCATCCAAGTCCGAGTCCAAACCCATTTCATGAATCGAACCTCAGATCACATCTCTCTCTCTCTCTCTTCCCAGATCTATTTTATTCTCCTTTTTCTCTCTCTTATTATTATTATTATTATTATTATTATTATTCCCTCCACTGCTACTTATTCTCTCCACCATTATCACTGCTTCGAATCGAATACCTCCTCCACCGAGCAATCACCACAAAACCCTAACTTCTTCGTGGATCGGCGCAGGAAACCCTTCGATTTTTCGATCGAGATCCCTCCTTTGCGGTCGAAACAAGGTAAAACATTCGCCACATCTCTTCTCGTAATCAATCGTCCCCTTCGATTTGATCCAAATTCATGTAGTTTTGCTTCGATCCTCACCAGAGAATGGAATGCGATCGCTAACGATGGAGGGGGAGGCGCAGCAACGCTCGCTGTCGCTGAGAGCGTCTCGGAGAGCGGATCGGAGCGATCCGAGCAAAGGTAAAGAGGAGCCGATGAAGTTGCGCTGTTGTTGGGGGTTTTAGGGTTTGGGATCTGAAGGGTTTGCTTTTTTCTTTTTGATTCAGGTGATGAAGGTGGTATCTTTTCTCCGGGGAGGGTTTCGCAAGATCCATTGAGGATGGTTTGGAGGAGGGGCTTCATTCGATTGGTGTTCGTCTCCGCCATTGTCTGGGTGTTGCTCATACTCGGCGCATTGCTGTTCCATTTGTGGTCTTGCCACTCTTCTATCAGCTTCCTCTCAGGTACCTAAAAAAAAGGCTCCAACTTTTTTTTTTTCTTGTTCTTGGATCAGCTATATTTATTTTTATGTAATTTCCTTAAAAAGAAAAAAAAAAAAAAAGAAAGAAGCTTTCTTTATGTAGGTTTACTTATGCTCCGCTCGCACTGAGATAATACCATAGGAAAATACTCTGTTTGTTTCTGTAAATGATAACACGCGGTACAAATCACACCAGTTCGGTTAAGATACGATTTTACGCTTGCATATATTTACATATGTTTGTGTTTCGCTGAAAACTAAGTTATTTGCCACCTATTATTTGATTTGTATTATCCATTGAAGTAATGCATCTCACATTATTGTTTTCTTGTTTTCTTTTTAATGCTGATTGATTCGTGCCAAATTGCGAGCGGAATAAGCATATTCTATTAAGTCATATCTTTTTTTGCGATCCTTTAAATCAAATAGAGCTTTTTAGTTCATATTCCTTTCCTGATTTGTTGATTAAAATGCTAAATGACATGATTTGCCATCATATGTCTGCAGCTCTTTGTAGCAAAGACAGCAAAGTGCTTCTCATGTTAGACACTATGGGACTCGCACCAAAACCACTTCATCGTAAGGCTATTTCTGTACAAACTATGAAAAACGTGTTCAGTAGCTCCTTTTTCTAACTATTGTTGCATGCCAATAGGTTGCTCAATACCTCTTGCGGATGATCCAGATGCCATTGTCATTCCAGAGAGAACGCCTGATAATATTATAAAAAGTTTGTCGTATATATCGGTTGATGAGCATGGAGATTCAAAAGCCAAGAACTCTCCACTGTTCGGAGGACATCAAAGCTGGAAACAGAGAGAGGAGAGTTTTAACTTAAATACCACTATGAAGGTAGACATCTTGTGATATATGTGTGCTGATATGATTTTACTATCTGCATAATACATCCAAGTCTTGTTAGTTTGGGACCTTATTTACTCATACATCGCCTTATACCTGTTGAACAACCTTGATATCTGTAGAATTGTCTGTCCCTTTCTCTCTCAAGTATGTTTTTCTGAGGTTGCGTGCTCTTGCTGTGTCATGTAAAATTTCCACCTCGCTGAACCAGTCAACAGCTTACATGTTTCAATTGTCACCATTGATTATTTGTTTGTAGGAAAATTGCTAGCCTATGTTGATTTGCTAAATGATTATGACGGGTAACATTTTGGGACACCTATATATGGTATGTTAGTCTAAGAGAAACTAACTTACCTGGCTAATGGAATATAATGAGTTAATTTTACAAGATTGTTTCAGGGAACTTTTTGAATAGCTATACATTGCATGTAATGCATTAACTTTGAAGCTCATGTTGTTAAGCACTTTTGAATTACGTGCTATATAAGCTTTCCGTGCTGTGTTGTTACCACATTAATATTTAACATTTCTCTTGTTGTATTACTTAAAGATGGTTTGCTTTCTCCTGCTGTTCTCTTTAGGTACATTGTGGGTTCATGAAAAATGGTGGTGCAGAAATGGATGACGTAGATGTAAAATACACACGTAAATGTAGATTTGTAGTTGCCTCTGGCATTTTCGATGGTTATGATATCCCCCATCAACCGTCGAACATAAGCCTTCGTTCCCAGAAGCTCTTCTGCTTTCTAATGGTGGTGGATGAGGTATCCCTCGATTTCATAAAACAAAATACAAGTGTCAGAGAAGACAGTGAAGGAGGCAAATGGGTTGGCATTTGGCGCCTTGTAACCTTACATAACCAGCCGTATGATGAACCTCGAAGGAATGGGAAAGTCCCAAAGATATTAACTCACAGATTATTTCCTCAAGCCCAGTATAGCATTTGGATTGATGGCAAAATGGAGCTCATTGTCGATCCCTTGCTTGTTCTTGAAAGGTTAGTTTTCCGTGTTAAAGAACCATTTTGAACTATTCTGATCCACATAATAATGTAAAGAGAGATTACTTTTTATATACGTGCAAAATCTATTTCATAATCATAATTCATTATGCACCCTTGTACTCACCGAAAAAAATAGCTCTTTAAACAACCCTTGCTAGTATGAAGCCAACTTCCATGATTTAGATGACTCCCCATCTAAAATAACAATACATTTTGTGCAATTTGTTGTTTCGAGGGGTATGTATTATTTAGATTTTATGGAGATATATGTGTAAAATAGGATGAGTTTGCAGGGTTTTGCAGGGGTTGTGTAAGTAAATGCCCCAAATAAAAATGTATCTCTAACAGCTTATGTTGTGGCAGATACCTTTGGCGGGCAAAGCACACATTTGCTGTTGCTCGTCATAAACATCATAAGAGTATTTATGAGGAGGCTGATGCTATCAAGCGCAGAAAACGATATGCTCGGCCACTAATTGACCTTCACATGAAAATTTATCGTTACGAGGGGATGGAACCATGGAGCCCACGAAAAGGGACCGCCAGTGGTAAGCTTCAGTCTCAATTTATTGTATAGATGAGGTCGCGCCAAGCAGTAGTTACATACTCAAGTAACTGAATATTTTTATAGAAGTAATTGCATATTAATATTCCTTCAACTTGTCATAGACGACTTTATACACCACTTTATATACCACTAGGAGAAATACATGCATTGAATTAGGTCAAGCTGCTTGTGAAAGGACCATATTTCTCTTTGAGCTTAAGCTGCTAGAGATTGGTGTTTTAAGAATTTTGTATTCATTATGACTTGTGGTAAGCCCCAGAGAAAATCAAAATGAGACAAGGAATTTGATACGACTTGAAGTCAGTACCTGTTAATTATGCGAGCACCATTTTTCTCTAAAAGTTTAAGCTAGTTGAGAGCAGTTTTCTAATAATTTTACACTCAACACTCCTGAATATGCTAGATACCTTTTTATTTTATTATTATTATTTTTAATCATAAGCAATGATAATAGCAACCCCATACTACTGTATTTTGCTAATAAAAGTTCAAAACTATAACTAAATGCAGATGTACCGGAGGGGGCAGTACTGATTCGAGAGCACACAGCGGTGAACAACCTGTTCAGCTGCCTCTGGTTCAACGAGGTGAACCTCTTCACACCTCGGGATCAGCTTAGCTTCGGGTATGTCGTGTATAGGTTAGGGGATGCATTCAGATTTTTCATGTTTCCGAACTGCGAGTACAATTCTCTCTTTATATTGCATAGACACACTAGGGAGCATTCTTCTGTTGTAGAGTGGGTTAAATCCCTCGACGAATTTAAAGGAAACAATACCGGATTAAAGGAGAGTAGGGGAGGATTAGGGCTTTGGTCTCCGTATCCCGGAGACCTCCGCTCTGTCCAGCTCCCGCCTGTTACAAGAACATCGCCAGCTGGCTGATCTGATAATTTAGTTCAGTTTTGTTTCTTCGTCTTCACAGGATTGATGGTTTTCTTTTTTGTGCTTTGGTTATATTCATTTATATATTCTGATCTGGAATCAAAATACACCCCCCCCCCCCACCCCCCAAATTTAAGCTTGGCAACTGCTAGTCCTCATCCTGAGTTTCTAATATGCACCTTCCACTAGCTGGTCTGGCACTTTAGAGTATGGCATATAATATAGTAGTTGATGCAGATTTATTAGTCAGGATCTTGTGGTTTTATTTGCATGCTTCTGCTGCCTTTTCCTTTTTCTTTTTCCGTTTTGGGGTGGCTCAATTGCAGAAACTAAGGATAGTTTCAGCATGAAATAGCTCAGAAAATTACCCCCATACGTCGTGTACTTTTCCAGCAAAATAAGCCCAATGTATCTTGGGATCTGTTTGGTATTAGAGACATGCTTCTGTATTTTTTAGGGTGAAGGCATATAGAACATGAGGTTATGTACAAAAACAAATATAATTTTATTTTTTAATCGTATTTTTTTACTGTATGTAACGCAATCTACCCAGACACTTCCAATCAGAGCCTTTATATATGCTGATTGTGTGAGATTACAAAGTTTGGCTTTAAAATACTGATAATCTAGCAGCAATTGAGACAGATTTGCATAGATATAATAGAGGCAAAAGATATACTAGTTTTTCATCCTCATACTGGTACAAAACATGGCACAAACAACCAAAATTTAATAAGGGCAATGGCCAGTGCTGTTGTATCTAAGCCAATATGGAATTTTAGCCTTCTGAAGGGTCCGTTTGATATGATATTAAGGCCCATCCGACGTTAGCAGACAAAATAGAGTTGAAAGGAAAGCATATCAAACATATATTGTAACAGAATAATTTTTCATCTTACATTCTTCTCACCGTACATAACGCAATCAATTTACAATTCCGGAACCTAAATCTTAATTTCAGTTGCAGCACGCTACTGTTTTTCTCGGCCATGTACCGGAAATGAGTATTTCATCATTATATAAGCATGTTAAATACAAGAATTGCAAGCAAAATAACAAAAGGAGTTTCTCAGAGTGCAAGTACTGTTCCATACAAAATCCTCACATGAATTCGCTGTTTCTTCTGCATTGGCTTTCTTCTTGTGCTGTGACATCAAAGGCACGAATCTGCATCTCAGCAACTTCGATTAGCTTATGATTTTTCTTATAGTTGCCTCGGATACGATTCCCTCTTCCTTTCTTTAACTTACACGTAGTTGCATCGGTAAACTTTCTTTTTAACTTCAGCCTAGTGTTTATTGCACGCGGATGTGTTTATGCTTCGAAGCAGATCGACTACTTCAGAAAAATCATCAGGTGGAGGGCATGAGAATTTTAGGAATTCTCCCGTGTGGGGATGTTTGAATCTACAAGTGGAAGCATAAAAATGTTGATTGAAATTATTGAAGCAGGAGGCATCATAATGAAATGTGTGGTGGGGCTGTTCTTACCCAAGAGACAAAGCGTGGAGGCATGGTCTATCTAACTTAGATATCATGTGTGAAAGATGGCCGTGGGAAGGAGTTCTAGGCTTTAGCAGTGACAAGGCCATGCTTTTGGTGCCTCCGTACACTTCGTCGCCCAGAAGGGGAACTCCCAAGTACTTTGCATGTGCTCGAATCTACTTCAGGAAGGCAATGCAAATAATGCAGGAAAAACTTCATTAGACAGATATAGCGAAGTACTAGATAACTGGTTTTTCCGAACAGAAAGATTTCCAGTTTGAGAAGTATAATGTTATGATTAGTGCTTACAAATGAATAAACAAGAGAATCATTACTCTTTTCTTTTTGCATTTTGAAGGTAGTAAGATTAATATTGGTTCTAAAACATTTCAAAATTGCAATGCAATTTCGAAAATTTTACAGCATCAATGCAAGATTTGACATGAGTTAAGAGGCAATAATTACAAAGCAATTTCTGTAATTAGTAGTTTACCCTTTTGCATTTAGGGGGCTATGTAAGAACTTATGGTACCTGGTGAGTCCGCCCGGTCTCTAATCTCCACTTCACAAGTGCAGATCTACCACCGGCAAGAACCTCGATCACTTCGTACCTGACACGATTAGCAAGTCAACATCTGAATTATGCCCGTAGAAAGTAAAATTCACTCCAAATTACTAGTGAAGTTTCCAATCTGGTTGTTACAAATTAGATCCATGCGCAGGGATAAGCCACCAAACTTGTGATGCGGCCAGAGCTACCTACACTGAGGCTCAAGTTTTGATGCCTGATATAGGCAGAGTTGATGTGTTTAGGGCAACAAGGACCCGATTTATTTATTTACTTTTTATGTAGTATCTTAACAGGGCAACGAAGAAATTGCAGGTATAACTAAAGAGGTGCGGCCATACTTTTAAAGGTAAATTGAATATAATTGTTTGTAATTTTTCTGTAGTCTTTGTACATCACAACTACCTAATGGAGATTTAAGTATCATGTGGAAAACAAGAAAGGCATAACAGATGAACATAAATCACCTACTAGCAGCAAAACGTGCATGCCTATGATTTGATCCAGAAATAGCAACCATACGAACTCGGTTATTGGGATCACGAGCAATTGGGATCTCAATCCTTGCAGAATATGGATTGGGCACGCCAGTTGTAAGACTGATATATACTCTACTGATGGTATGTTGCTTAAACTGTTCCGCTAAGTGGGCATGAGAGTGCTCGTCCTGTCATCAAAAGGAAATAATTACAAGTTACGAATTATATTGTGACTATGGCAGGGAAAATGATCATGAAATTGGATATTCATCTAAGATACTAGTATAGAAAAAACAGTTTTTCTTACTAACTGTTTGGCCTGGATTTTGAAACAAAACTTTAAAAAGCAAAAGCTTTCGAAAACCAAAAGCTTTCGAAAACCAAACGTTTAACTAACAAATATCGGAGGCTTTTGCTATGGTGGGAAAGCTAGAATGAGTTTTCCTGCCCAAAAATTGAAGCTCCAATTAGATGCCTCTGCTTCAGCTGGAGAGAAGAGTCGTGGAGGAGATTCTAACGGAAGTAAATGATAAATCTATCCATTATCAACATGACAATGACTACTTACCTTGGCTACAACAAGCAGTCCGCTTGTCCCTTTGTCTAGTCTGTGCACGATACCTGGGCGGACAAGAGCTTCACGTACATCCGAACTTAGTTCTTCTGAAGAAAACTGATCAGCAAGAGCTTCACGCACCTCCGAACTTAGTTCTTCTGAAGAAAATTGATCAGCATGATAGATATCAATCTCCTCGCCAAAAGAATCTAGGAATTCATCCGATTCCGACATTGTACTATCATTTACGCAGGTAACCATTGGAAGCCTACAATGATGAAGAATAGCATTTACCAAGGTTCCATTGGCATTTCCAGGTGCTGGGTGAACAACCTAAACGAAACCAGTAAATAAGTTAGCAATCAGTTATGAATCACTTATTTTTTATAGCTGAACATTTCAAGTGGGTATATTTACAAACATATCCACTTCAAAAAACTTATTCTGTCTTATATATATGTTCTTGTACTAACAGAGCTGCCGCTCTTCAGAGAAATTTTCCCTAATTTTCTGCCTGCAAGTGATTGATCATTCTCATAGAACTAACTTCTTTACTGTCCATAAAGCTAGTTCATGTTGAAAACCCAAGTTCCTTTGAAACTTCAAGCCTTGTACCTTTGACAGGCGATTCACTTTCAGTTTCAGATTGAAGTGATATTGCACTAAAATTTGATAGCTCCATCAAAAATTTCCATTATCAATATAACAATAACAACTCAGTATTCTGTACTAGAACAGATCTGCCTGGGTGGCACAATAATATCTCCTCACTGGTAGAGAAATAATTCTCCAATGCGCCATGCTTAATTCTACTCCTGTTCTAAAACACATCATTCATAACCCTAGGGCATGAATAGAGATCTGACGAAACTACGTATTATGACAACCAAATTTGGTCTAGCATAATAATGTCAGCAAATATTGCGCTATGAAATTTGAATATTCACAATATTATCTCATGATTAAGCTATCTTGCGAAAGAAAGTGGGGCAGCAGAAACCAAATACTACTGATGCAGTAAATGCAAGAAAATATTTTACCATATGTGCAGGTTTGTTCACCACGAGAACATGGTCATCCTCGTATACTATATCTAGAGGTATATCTTCTGCTTCAGCCCTCAGAGGCTGCAACTCCGAAACTGTGCAGCTAACCATGTCACCACCTTTGATCATATGCGAAACCTGCAAAAGATTAGAGAATTAAGTCGATTACAACATTGGTCACCAAACTTATTTTCTCTTAGGTCACAACAATTTGTTGTTATTAAGTCGCAGAACATCACTGCCTGTTTTGATCCGGCTCAAATTGTATTCAACTTTTCTATTTATCTTTTCTAATAGAGGAATGATATCGCAGTTAACTCTAAAAAAATGATGTGAACCAGTACGAATTGTCACATCTATATATAATAATATAATAACTAAATCAGCTGGTACATCATTACTCATTTAGTTTAACTATCCAATCTTTTACCATTTTGATTTAAGTACTGAACCTTTATTTTTTAAAAAATTTTAGTCATTTTATGACTCTTTCGATGTAAAATTTAAGCAAACTGCTTACTTAAATAAATTTTTTGTTGTATGAATTACATAAAATATACAAAGTAAATCTATAAAGATAAACATCATATTTGAATTTTAAAGTGAGTGATAATTGAGATAAATTCAATACATTTATACCTTTGAGAACTAAATGGAAACAAAAGGGGGTTGTAACATACAGATCAAATCTTTTATTCATGATCTACGTTCTTAAAAAGCACCCATTTATATATAATAATCCGCCATTCTAATGTTCTCAAATCACTAAATTTCCCGTAGAAACCACAGCGAAAAACCCTAATACGGATCCCGAACCTTGTCGACGGGTCGGCCATTGACGGCGACGAGCCCGGAGCGGATGCTCGACTGGATCCGCGCCCGGCTCACGCCGCGGATCCGAGAGGCGATCCAAGCGTCGAGGCGCGACCTCCCCGACCCGACCTCCACCGCCTCCTCGAGCCGAGCCCCGGCGTGGCTGCTCCGGAGCCGATGCGAAGGGTTTGGGTCGGGATCGAGCATGGAGGAGGAGCACAGGGCGCGGAGAACCCTGTATCTAGGGTTTCTACGGAGAGATGAGAGGGAGAGGGAGAGGGAGAGGGAGGAGGAGGAGGAGGCGGAGGCTACGTAGAGCATCTCGGAGTGGTGGCGGCGGTTGAGGAGAGGGGCTTTGTTTGGCGATTGCGATAACGAATTTTGCGATAAGCAAAATTTTAAAATTATACATTTGTTTCAGCAAAAATAATTATAATTCTAACCGCATTTTTTTTCAATAAATAAAAATTTATAAATAAAAAAAATTATTTATAAAAAATATATTAACGGAACTATATATATATATATATATATATATATATATATATATATATAATATATATATATATATATATATCGTTGACACTTCCGCCGCCATTGCTATAGACTTCGTCAGAGTGCCAATGTTTGACGGCCCGCTCGCTCTCGCAATGCTCGTGCCTGCACCTGCGCTCACGCCCACACCAAAAAAAAAAAAATAATAATGAATAAAAAAATTATATATATATATAGAGAGAGAGAGAGAGTCCGGCTAGAATACTATCGATAGCACCAAGCAATTGGTGCTATTAAGTTTTCAGCCGTTAGATAAAAAGATATGTGGTTGGAATTATAGTGGTCCCATAAAATTTTTACTATTCAACCAACCACTTAGTAAACCCTAGGGGACCACTATCATTTTAACCACACATCTTTTAATCCAACGGCTAAAAACTTGATAGCACCAATGACTTGGTGCTACCGATATATATATATATATATATATATATATATATATATATATATATATATATATATATTTTGAAAGTTCATTATTATTACTGTCATTACAAGAAAAACTAAGAATCAGAGAAAAAATAAGATGATGATGATGATAAAGTTGCATTGTTAAGATAAAATTATATTGTTTCAGAAAAATGCTAAACTGTTTGAGACAAAAGTTATATTTTTGAGGCAAAAATTATACTTTTTAAGACGAATTACACTATTTGGTTGAAAGTTGTACTATTTGAACAAAAGTTATACTATTTGAGACGAAAATTGCACTATTTAAAAATTACACTATTTGATGGCTCAACTTTTTCAAATTCGTCGTCTCGCTCCCTCGCCCCGCGACCTTCGCCTCGTGCGACATCCAAGCCATCGTTGTTGTCGTTACCCTCGCTGCCTCTATGAACCCTGCTGGAGTGCCGTCCCTAAAAGCCGGAGCCGAAGACGGAGACAAAGGGGGTGGATGGTAGCGGCGGCGGCTCTGATATAGTTTTCCTGTGATAGACTTGAGGATGAGAGGTTTGCGGCGGGCAAGGAAAACGGCATGGCTCCAGCGGGACTGGCCGCGGGCAGTGAGGGTGAAGTCAAAGTCAGCAACCTCCTTGACTGCTCGGGCGCCAAGTGGGGCGGCGATGAGGAGGTGACGGTTGTAGGCACGCTACCGAGTGTTGGTGGACCACTTGATCTCGCCTGAGAAAGAAGGGAGCGGAAAAGGATCGGGTCGGAAACTGCTGGTTTTTTTTGTGGACCGGGGCGCGAAGAAGGAGGGGAATGATGGTTCGGAGGAAGAGGAGGAGAAGATGGAGACCATGATGATAGTGATGATGATGATTCAATAGGGTTAGAAAGATAGAGAAAGAGAAAGGGTGATAACGACGTCTACTTCGGGCTCCAAAGAATGCATGCAATTTTTGCTTAAACAGTGCAAATTTTGTGTAAAAAGTGCTACCTTCAACTCAAAGAGTATAATTTTCGTTTCAAATAATATATTTTTCGCTCAAACGGTGAAACTTTTGCTCGAAGAGTGAAACTTTCGTCTTAAAGAGGGCGATTTTTATTCCAAAGAGTGCAACTTTCCTCTCAAATAGTGCAACGTTTTTCTGAAACAGTGTAACTTCATCTTAACATTGCAAATTCATATTTTTCTTCTTTCTTTCTGGTTCTTGTAGCAGCGACAATACATAATGATCTTCGCAAGAGAAAAAAATATATATTTTTTATTTTTTATTTTTATTTTTTTTCTATCCTCTATTTTTTTTTCTCTGTTGCCGCCCTCGTCGCCACCATAAACTCCATTGGAGCACCGTCCCTCAAAGTCGCGCCCGCTCCCATCGTGCTTGCGCTCGTGCTCGCGACGTTGTGCCTATCAGATACGTGTGAGCGTGGGCGTGAGTGCAGGCGCGGTATTGAGCGCTCCGGCGAGATCCATAGCAGCGACTGGGATAGTGGTGGCTTGGACGTCACGCAGAGTGTAGGAGTGAGGTGGCGAGATCGGGAAGGAAAAGAGGAGAAAAACGAACCACAGGTGGAGAAAAGAAGAACGAGAAAAAAAAAAAGAAAAGAAGAGAAAAATGAATAAATTCAGACAAAATTTGCAAAAATAAAAAATCTGGTCCATTTTTGCCAAAACTCAAAATCGATGATTTTTTAATGTAAATTGTTCAAAATAATTTAATTATGATATATATATATATATATATATATATATATATATATATATATATATATATATATATATATATATATAGATAGAGAGAGAGAGAGAGAGAGAGAGAGAGAGAGAGAGAGAGAGAGAGAGAGAATTAAGCTCCTATACTTTTAAAAGTAGCAAGTCATTGGTGCTGTTAGGTTTTTAGCCCTTGGATGAAAAAATGTATGGTTAGGATGATAGTTGGTCCTTTGGGTTAAGTAAGTGGTTGGTAAAAAAGAATGATTTTAGGGATGAAATTAATCAAAGAGCTCGATCTAACGGTAGAAAACTTGCAAGCACCAATTGCTTGGTGCTTGTACAAACATAATAGCCAAACTATATATATATATATATATATATATATATATATATATATATATATATATATATATATATATATATATATATATATATATATATATATATATATATATGAGAGAGAGAGAGAGAGAGTCCGGCTACTATACTATTAATAGTACCAAGTTATTGGTGCTATCAAGTTTTCTACTCTTAGATCAACCCCTTTGATCATTTTTACCCCTTAGATTTTACTATTTTCCCAACCACCTATTAAACTCAAGGGGCCCACTATCATCTCAACCACACATATTTTAATCAAAGTGTTAAAAACTTAATAGTACTAATGACTTGGTACTATTAATAATATTCCAGCCTAACAGACACTCCCTCTCTCTCTCTCTCTCTCTCTCTCTCTCTCTCTCTCTCTCTCTCTCTCTCTCTCTCTCTCTCTCTCTCTCTATATATATATATATATATATATAGAGAGAGAGAGAGAGAGAGAGAGAGAGAGAGAGAGAGAGAGTAGAGCTTATATACTATTAAAAGCACAAGGTCAAATATGTTTGTGATTTTTCTACCATTGGATTTGCATTGAAATTCATGTTATTATACTTTCTCTTTCTCTCTCTTTAGTTGACTTTATAATAGCACAAATCTCAATTACAAAAATCAATGGTAAAAAAATTATAAGCATATTTGGGCTTATACTTTTGAAAGTATATAAGCACTACTATATATATATATATATATATATATATATATATATATATATATATATATATATATATATATATATAGTAGGGCTATTATACTCTATTGAGTATAAATCTCTTTATATTCATAAGTTTTCTGCCCTTGGATGAAGGGATATGCGGCTAAGATTATAGTGGTTCCTTAGGGTTTAGTGGGTTGTTGGTGAAATTGTGTAATCTCTAGGGGACCACTATGATCCTAATCGCACATCTTTTCATTCAAGGACTGAAAACTTATGAGTACAAAGGATCTATATATACTCATAAGAGAATAGCAACCGAACTCTCTCTCTCTCTCTCTCTCTCTCTCTCTCTCTCTCTCTCTCTCTATATATATATATATATATATATATATATATATATATATATATATATATATATATATATATATATATATATATATATATATATATAAAATTGGTGCTTTTAAAAGTACAAAGTCATTGGTGCTTGCAGATATATATATATATATATATATATATATATATATATATATATATATATATATATATATATATATATATATATATATATATATATATATATATATATATAATTGAGCTCCTATACTTTTAAAAGTACAAAGTCATTTGTACAAAGTCATTGGTGCTTTTAAAAGTACAAAGTCATTGGTACAAAGTCATTGGTGCTTTTAAAAGTACAAAGTCATTGGTGCTTGCAGATATATATATATATATATATATATATATATATATATATATATATATATATATATATATATATATATATATATAATTGAGCTCCTATACTTTTAAAAGTACAAAGTCATTTGTACAAAGTCATTGGTGCTTTAAAAGTACAAAGTCATTGGTGCTTGCAGATATATATATATATATATATATATATATATATATATATATATATATATATATATATATATATATATATATATCTGCAAGCACCAATGACTTTGTACTTTTAAAAGCACCAATGACTTGTACAAATGACTTTGTATATATATATATATATATATATATATATATATATATATATATATATATATCTGCAAGCACCAATGACTTTGTACTTTTAAAAGCACCAATGACTTTGTACAAATGACTTTGTACTTTTAAAAATATAGGAGCTCAATTATATATATATATATATATATATATATATATATATATATATATATATATATATATAATTTAGCTCTTATGCTTTTAAAAATACAAAGTCATTGGTGTTTGCAGATTTTTATCTTTTGAATGCAAGGGTGTGTATTTAGGATTATAGTAGGCCCCATTGGGTTTAGTGGGTGGTTGGTAGAATAATATGATTTAAGATGTGAAATTAGTTAAAGGGATAGATCTAACGGTAGAAAACTTATAAGCAATTGGTGCTTTTACAAGTATAGTAGCCGGACTATATATATATATATATATATATATATATATATATATATATATATATATATATATATATATATATATATATATATATTGAACTGGAATACTATCGGTAGCAAATGGGCTCCGTTGCTACCAATTTGATTTCGTTGATGGACCTTCCAAATCGATAATCCGCTAAAAAATGGATAGTATACAAGTATAAAAAATTATTCATTCAAGTTTTGGGTATGATCCGGATACTTTATATTTATGCCCAACTTGAATTTGATCCGAACCCAACCTTTTAATGCGTAAGGCTCGAAATAGTTTTCAAATTTAGACCAGAATCCACACCGAAACTCGGTGAAATACCTGATAGTAATACCCGTGGAATATGATAGTTTTTTTATTGTTCTTGTACTTATGAAAAGTGTTGTCTTTCTTATATTGGAACATTTTGTTTTTTCTTTTAAACGAATTTTATTGGACGAGATGCAACTTATTAGAACACGAGTTTTCTATAATGTGAGGTTTATAGTTTGCCCATAAACTATTTAATAAAGTCTATAAAAAAATATATGTTTACAACTAAACCCGATCCGTATCAAATTTTAAATGGATAGAAAATGGATAGTATGTGGATAATCACTACTAAGATCCGTTCAAATAGACCCAATGTATATATTAGTAACTTAAATATTCAAACAAAAACCTGACGCGAAATTAAATGGGTAGGGTACATATATATGTTTTTTACTCACTTTTTTTAAAATACAAATACAGTATATCAACTATCTAAATCCGATTCGATTCACGAACACTTTTAATGTAAATCTATCTACAATAAATTGATAAATAACTACTTTTTTATTCTTTAAATAATACTTAGCTTTTAAGGACAGTAGGTTTTCATATGAACAACCTGTATTCTTCAATTAATGAGCCATAGGCCACAAATTTTTCCTTTCCAATGTGCAGTATCTACTAGATGAAGCAAATGAAGCATCACATTCACCAATTATTAGTGGAGGACCCACATACATTAGAGGAGGAAACATAAGATTCAAATAATTCTTGATTGCCAATTGTAATATTAATAGAGCTGATATTTTTATGGGTATATATAAGTATACACCCCTTTAGAGGTGTATATCTCACACCCCATCTTATTCTGGGGTGAGATGAATTCCACTCGTCACTCGATGTGACGAGTGAAATAATACCCACCCCAGGATGGGGTGGGGTGTAGGATGTACACCCCTAAAGGAGTGTACACCTAGCATAATTTTTCTCTCTATTTTTAACAATAGAGAGAAAAATTATAGTTTTTCTAAATTTATTATTTTGTGCTATAAGTTAATTGAAATTAAACTGATTTGGAAGGATAGAATGTTGATATGTGACAATTTATTTGTTACTAGGAGAGAACCCGCATTACGCTGTGGATAAATAAATTATAATTATTTATGCTAATATTTATACTAAATTTAAATTCAAAATATTTTATATTCAAACAACATGCAGTACTAAAATTAACAATTATAAATATAATTCAATAGTAATATCAGTCATAGGCATAAAATAATTTTTAACTCTCAATTATTCATAATTTTTTTTTAAATAGATAAATAAATGATATTTATATAAGTGACTTTAAATTTTTAGCTTAATTAGTTTTGTGTAAAAAAAATACAAAATATATATTTTTTAATTGCAAATATATAGATAATTTTATTAATAAAAATATTTAATAGGGTGTATTTTAAAGTATGCATACTAAAATAGTAATCCACTTTGTTTTTTTTTTTTTTTAGGGTGCTCTTTCTTGCTCGCGAAGCAAGAGAGACATGGGCTAAGCAATGGCCTCGTCTTGGGTGGTGGCAGTGGCTTGGACGACGACGATGATGCCTTGGGCCGCGACGGTGGCCTGAAGCATAGGGGGCGACGGCGGTGGCCTGAGGCTTGGGCAACGATAGCGGTGGCCTGAGACTTGGGCAACGACGGCGATACCTTGGGCGGCGACGACGGCGATTGGCACACGACTGTTAGAGATAATGCTAATTAGTTAATATATTTGATTGTTTAAATTGTAATAAAGATAAATCTAATTAGGTATGATATCTAATTGGAATAGAATTTTGTGTAATAATCTATAAATAGAGAGACCGTAGCTATTATAGTTAATAAAGCCGGAGCCGTCTTAATTAATTAGTGAGGCCCAAAGAAAGACGTGAGGGGATGAAGTTAATTTTTCAATAAAGGTAAGTTTAGTTTGCTTCCATCAAAACGTACCAGATTCTTTTATTATTTGTTTTTCTCTCCTCTTTTCCATTTTATTTTTTGTGGAGATTTCTATATACCATAACAAGTATATAGAAAATATTTGTTGGAGGCTCACCGGCGTAACAAGTGGTATCAGAGCCCTATTTTCAAGAGAAGAAGATACCGATGGCGTTTAACAGTGCCAACGGAGTTGCACAAAGATTCCCAATATTCAAAGGGGACAATTATAATTTTTGGTGCGTGAAGATGTGGATGTTGCTGCGGTCCCAAGATCTATGGGATTTTGTTGAAAAAGTTTGTAAAGAAGCAACTGGAGAAAAGCTGAAAAAAGATGCGAAGGCACTTTTCTTTATTCAGCAATCTATTGACAACTCAATATTTTTCCACATCGTCGGCGCTACCCGATCGAAAGAAGCATGGGATATATTACAGAAGGAATACCAAGGTAACGAAAAAGTACTCAGAATTAAAATTCAAACTTTAAAAAGAAAATTTGAGACTTCAGAAAAAGAAAATATTCATACATTTTATTCTAGAATTATGGAATTAGTTACCTTGATGCATACCTATGGTGAACAAATTACTGATCAAACAATAGTTGAAAATTTTTTAAGAAGTTTGACGAAAAAATACGGTGATGTAGTTTCTGCTATAGAAGAAGCAAAAGATTTATCTAAATTGTCTTGTAGCGAACTACTTAGTTCTCTCTTAATACATGAGGAACGAAAAGATAGAACGGAAAATTTTTCTGAGCATGCCTTTCAAAGTGAATCGAAAGGCAATGAAAAAGATAAAGCAGATACTTCTAATTGCCAAGCTTCAGCATCTGGAGACCATGGTAGAGGTCGTGGTCGTGGTTGTGGCCGTGGTAGAGGTCACGGTGGTAGATCGGGTGGATACAATAACAGTAACGGTGAAGGATCAGGTAATCAAAATCAGAGAACCTATAGAGATAATGATCAATCCCATAATTATAAAAATATTCAATGTTATTATTATAAAAAATTTGGCCATATCGAGCGGTTTTGTCGATTGAAACAACAAAACGCTAATTTTGCTCAAGGAAATAATTAAAACGATAATGTACTTTTTGCATGTCGTTCATCGGAAAAAGCTGCTAATAATATTTGGTATGTCGATAGTGGTTGTAGCAGTCACATGACAGGAAAAGAAGAGAACTTTATTAATTTGGATAAATCTATTAAAGGCCGAGTGACAATGGGTGATGGCTATGTTCAGGACGTGTATGGAAGAGGTACATGGAAGAAGTACAATTGAGGCAAATATTTTGGAATTCAAAAAATAAATAATGTTTTATATGTTCCTGGATTGAATTCTAATTTTTTAGTGTGGGCCAATTTTTGAAAGAAGATTATTCGCTTATTTTTGAAGATTCTAAGTGCACTATTTATAAAGATAAAAATAAAAGGGATTTATTTTTTGAAGTTCCGATGACAGAAAATAAATTTTTTCTGTTCATGTTGCAATGAAAGTAGTGCTAGATGAAGATTGGTTATGGCACTATAGATATGGTCACTTGAGTTTTAAGGGGCTTGATTTGTTACATAAAAAGAATATGGCTGATGGTTTGCCTTTGGTGAATAATAATGGTTCTGTATGTAAAAATTGTATGCTAGAAAAGCATCACAGAGACTCTTTTCCAAGAAACAACAATTGGAGAACCAAAGAACCATTAGAATTGATACATACTGATGTTTGTGGGCCGATGCAGACACCGTCGCTCAGCAGCAATTATTATTTTGTCATTTTCGTGGATGACTACAGTCGGATGACTTGAGTTTATTTTATTAAAAATAAATCCGAAGCTTTTGATGTTTTTCAAAAATTTAAAAATTTGGTCGAAAACGAATCCAGTTATTATATTAGGATACTCCGTATAGATCGAGGGAGAGAATTTATTTCTAAGAAATTTGAAAATTTTTGTGAAACGAATGGTATTCGCAGGCAGTTGACAACCAGTTACACGTTTTAATAGGATGACGTTGCTGAACGCAAAAATCGAAGTTTAGTGGAGATAGCAAAAAGTATGTTGAAAGAGAAAGGACTTCTAAATAAATTCTGGACAGAAGAGGTATCTACTGCAGCATACATTCTTAATAGAAGCCCAACTTTAGTGCTGGATAATATTACACCTTATGAAGTATGGACAGGTTGGAAGCCGAAGGTAAAACATTTTAAAATTTTTGGATCGGTTTCTTTTGTTCATATTCCATCGCAAAATAGACAAAAATTGGATAATAATAGTAGCAAGTGTATTTTTGTGGGCTATAGCGAAAGAAGTAAAGTCTATCGATTTTATAATCCTGTTACTAACTTCTTAATTATAAGTCGTGATGCTATATTTGATGGACAAAAAGGTTGGGATTGGAGTGCAAAAGTACAGAATAATCCACTTTCGATGTTTGGAGATGAAACTATTATTGAGAATAAGAATAATGGTGAAAATACTATAAGTACTGAAACAACACCACATGCTTCACCACGAATTTTACCAGAAACTTCGCCTGAGGCGACACCAAGAAAAGTAAAATTACTTAGTGAAATATATGAGCAGCGCATATACACACAATGTGGAGAACCACAAACTTTCGAGGAAGCGACAAAATCTGATGATTGGTGTAAAGCTATGAATGAAGAAATTGCAGCGCTAGAGAAAAATTATACATGGGAGCTTGTTGAACCATCCACAGAGAAGTTATCGGGTTGAAATGAATATACAAGGCAAAATAAAACCAGATGGATCGATCCAGAAATTAAAAGCACGTTTAGTTGCAAAAGGTTACTTACAGCAAGCAGGTATTGATTTTAATGAAACCTTTGCACCCGTAGCTAGATTTGATACTATCCGAACTGTTTTGGCTTTGGCTGCACAAAATAAATGGAAAGGTTTTCAATTTGATGTTAAATCGGCTTTTCTTAATGGATTTTTGGATGAAGAAGTTTTTGTTGAGCAGCTGTAGGGCTACAAAATTAAAGGACAAGAAGATAAAGTCTACAGACTACGAAAGGTGTTATATGGATTAAAACAGGCACCAAGAGCCTGGTATAGTCAGATCGATTCACACTTTATTCAAAACGAATTTTCTAGAAGTGAAAGTGAACCCACACTTTATATCAAATCTCAAGGTATGGAGATTTTGATTGTTTGCCTTTATATTGATAACTTAATTTACACTGGAAATAGTACAGAATTGATAAATAATTTTTTAAAAAATATGATGACTGAATTTGAGATGACTGATCTTGGCCCCATGAGTTATTTTTTGGGTCTAGAGGTAAAACAAGAAGATAATAGAATTTTTATCTGTCAGAAAAAATATCTTGATGATTTACTTGAGAAGTTTAATATGAAAAAATACAATCCTGTGCAAAATCCAATGGGTACGAATATGAAGCTATCATTGTATGATGGAGAAGAAAAAATTGATTCGAGTTTGTACAGAAGCCTGATTGGAAGTTTAATCTATATTGGTAAAAGTAGACCGGATATTATATATGCAACATCTTTATTATCGAGATTTATGTAAAGCCCAAGTAAAATCCATTGGGGAGCGACGAAAAGGATATTGAGATACTTGAAAGGAACAAGAGACCACGGACTGTAGTATACTAATGCTAACGATTTTTATTTTTTTGGTTGTTCTGATAGTGACTGGGCAGGTTCGGTAGATGATCGACGAAGCACGAGTGGGTTCGTCTTCAATTTTGGTGCAGGAGCAATATGTTGGTGTTCCAAAAAACAGCAGTCGACGGCTCTATCATCTTCAGAAACCGAATACATAGCAGTTACGACTGCTACATGTCAAGCAATCTGGATGCGGCGAATCTTAACAGATTTGAAGTACGAGCAAAAAGATCCAACTGTAATTTATTGCGATAATCAATCGACTATCGCAATGGCGAAAAATCTAGTTCATCACAGTCGAACCAAACACATTGAACTGCGACATCATTTTATTCCTGAACAGATCGCTAACGGTCAAGTCGAGTTGATACACTACTCTACCAAAGAACAGATAATCGATATTTTTACAAAGACGCTTGTCACGCCCCGGGTGTAAACCGGAACCCGGGCTCGCCAACAAATCCGCCATGCACACGGGATTTCCCGCATACACGAAGCGCTGGTAACCTGCTCAGATATAATATGAACATAACAGAGCATAATACAGAGCTGAAATAGAAGAACCACATAGTACCTCAGACTAAAAATACAAATAAAACTGTAATAAGTACAATAATCTCCCAGTTCACCAAATAGTACAACCGCTGGCGGAAGCCAGACCAAAAAAAAGGAGAATCCACAGTCTGAGTGAAGGGTACAGCATCTATCTACAGCTCTCAGTCTCACAGGAGATCTATCTATTCGGCGATCCCCTTACCTCGATCCGCTGCCGAAGGCCTAGCAGCTCCCGCAGATGACTCTGCAAAATAAAGGAGAAGAAAGAAACAGAAAACAACAATGGGGGTGAGAACTACCAGATAAACCAGCAGCCTCCCCTAGTGGGTAAAACCTCAACTCTGACGCACCCACTAGGACTACTAGAGGCAAAAGGGAAAAGGAAAGTGGTAAGATACATAAGATGCTGAAACAGGTAAACTACCACTATTATGCTGTCAAAACTGTATGCATGCATCAGAAATAGTATCTGTCCAAATAAACCCAATCTAGCAACCGATACACGATCGGTATTGCCCGCTCAAGAATCCAGTATCTGATCGGCACACGGCACGATCCCATAATATCCAATCGACCGGCACACGGCTCGGTCCCTAAGCCTACTCCGGAGTGGCACTCGAGGGGAGCGACCCACACGAGTAAAGCATCTCTGTATCAAGCACCTCTGTAACCATGTCTCACAATAGCAGGACTGGATCATGAATATGATCAAAGTGGGAAACTCCATCCACTACAGAAACCCAATCCCCAACTGATGCAATAAACCAGACTCAACCCCAATCTGATGCAAGGATAAACATCTGGTCAACCGCCTACTGTCCGCGGTCACCGCAATACCCCACAAATCCATAATCTGGCTACACTATCCCAAACCCCTGCTCATACTTGAGCGACAACATCTGAATGCAAAGGAAAGTGATAAAACATGCCAAGTCCCAATATGATAGTGTAGCACTAAATAGTGGCTAACTGGATGTCCAAGAAAGCATGCAGTTATTTAAAAGCTGTAGAAAAGTGTCAATATTTATTTTAAAAGAATATTGATTTACTGGAAAAAGTTATTGTAGCCTTTGTCCCAATCACAGTGTCCCAACATAAGTCATTATATCATCCGTGGGGTTATATCAAATTTTAGGAGAGTTCGTCCCAGCGGTTCTCATCAATTGTCATGTTAGTTTGTCCTGTTAGTTGTCCTGTTAGTTGTCCTGTTAGTTGTTCTGTTAGTTGTCCTGTTAGTAGTCCCAATGGTTCTCATCAATTATCATATTATTTTGTCCCAATTGTTCTCATCAATTAAATTTTAGGGGAGTTCCAGTAATCCCAGTGAGCTTGTCAAAAATGAGGTAAGCAACAACCGCCCACCTCGAACAGCTCACACCACACCCCAGGTAGTCTCCTGGTTGTCCACAGTCCTCAAATCCTGCAAATCAACGCTCCCGGTATAAATACAAATCCCAAAAAGCACAATATTTGCTGTTTTTCAAACAGCACAGGAAAAGAGGAGTTTTTCACCTCTATACAGTGCTTAGGAAAATCTAGAAAAATTACGGTTGCGTTCCTCGCGAAGAGTAGATCAAAATCGACTCTTTAAACACCTCGATCTGATGCTCCTACGCCAAGATAAAAATCGGAGAAGTTGACGCTGTCCAGAAATTTCCACAGCAAAAAGGGGGGTCAAAGAGGCCTTGGAAACCATGCCAAAAGTGCGAAATGGAGCAAAGTGATCAACACGGAAATCGAAGCCTTACCTCTTAGGAACACGCTGTAGCAAAAATCGTCCAAAAATTCCTTCCGGTTAGCACATAGGGAATTTCCGACGGAACTGCGACGGAAAATGGGCCTAAAAAGAAAATCGTCGCAGTGCGCCGCGTCGCAGATATCTTACTATCTGTAATTCCAGAAATTCTGAGATTTGGAGGAGAGAGAGAAGAGAGAGAGGAAGAATTTTCGTAGAGGCAACCTTCTCTGTTTCTCTCTCTAAGGCACGCAAAACGAGGTGGGAATGAGAGGGGGGGTGAGGACTCTTATATAGTGGGCCAAAGGGAATCTCCCACACGGGATCCGGATCCGAACAGGAAACACCGAAATTGGCCAACCAGATTGCGCCACGTGTCCACAAAACAGGAAACAGCCTGTGCAAGCCCAATGAAAAATCGCCACGTGGCCACGTGGTGCACGTGATTGCTCCACGCTCCGGGTTTTCCGAAAAATGTCGGCCTATAGGGGAGCGCCACGTGTCACCATCCCACATGCTTCTAGAAGCCGGCCCACCAATCAGAAGCTGCCACGTGGCAGAGGAAATTCTCGGTGCTCCCGGTGCATGGCAGGCCCGTGGACCGCGCACCAGCGCGCCCTGCCCGCGCCTGCCCGCGCCTGCCCGCTCTGCCCGCGCCGCGCGCCGCCGCCCTCTGCTGCGCTCCGCCGCGCTCCGCCGCCGCGCCGCCGCCTGCCGCCGTCCGCCGGCGGCCGCCGGTCGCCGGAACAGTAATTCCGGCGGCCGGAGTTACTGTTCCGGCATGAACAGTACCCAAGTGCCAAAAAAATTAAGTGAATATACCATTTTGACCGTTTTCGCGCGCTGAGTCCAAATCCGCCATCCGTTTCGCCAAATTCTCATCCGAAATTTTGCAAAAAGCTCCCAGAAAATCCCATTTGCTCCGATTTTCGCGCCAAGTCTATATTAAATGTCCAATTTCGATTCTACAAGCTCTGTTTCACCGAATAAGCTCCCCACAGTCACTGTTTAATGTTGCACAGTTCCTGCGGGAGTCCGGATCATCACATCCTCCCCCACTAAAAAGAGTTTCGTCCTCGAAACGAGACTAAACAATAATCCTCAGTCCGAGGTCTCGAATAAGTAGGGGTGAGCATTCCTCATCTCCGACTCGAGCTCCCATGTAGCCTCGCGCTCGTCATGATTGCCCCATTGGATTTTCACATAGGGAATGGCCCGATTGCGCAATTCTCTCACCTCTCGATCCAGAATTCGTAGTGGGCGCTCCTTATACCGCAAATCCTCGCTGATCTCAAGCGGTGTGAAGTCGATGACGTGCGATGGGTCGAAGACATACTTCCTCAGAGTAGAGACATGAAATACATCATGGACACCAGCAAGCCTCGGAGGAAGTGCAAGTCGGTAGGCAACTGGCCCGATACGCTCCAATACCTCAAAGGGTCCAATGTATCGGGGGCTAAGCTTCCCACGAATGCCGAATCTCCTGATTCCTTTGGACGGCGAGACTTTCAGGAATACATGATCTCCAACTTGAAATTCTAAGTCTCGTCGCCGAACATCGGCATAACTCCTTTGTCGGCTTTGGGCGGTCTGAAGATGCTTCGAATCACTCGGACCTTCTCTTCTGCCTCTAACAACACATCTGGTCCCAAGGTCCGCCTCTCGCCCACGTCACTCCAATAAAGTGGTGATCGACACTTGCGTCCATACAACGCTTCAAACGGAGCCATCTGAATGCTCGCTTGAAAGCTATTGTTGTACGCGAACTCAGCCAAGGATAAGTGTCGAATCCACCCTCCGCCGAAATCCAAGACGCAAGCCCTAAGCATGTCCTCCAGGATTTGTATCGTCCGCTCTGACTGCCCATCAGTCTGCGGATGAAAAGCTGTACTGAACCTGAGTTCAGTCCCCAAGGCTGTTTGCAAACTCCTCCAGAAATGCGAAACAAACCTCGGGTCTCTATCTGATACAATGGAGGCTGGTACTCCATGTAATCTCACTATCTCATCTAGATATAACTGGGCTAGTCGCTCGAGTGGCCAAGTAGTCTGCATGGGCAGAAAGTGCGCTGACTTGGTAAGTCGATCTACAACTACCCAGATAGCATCTGCTCCTCCCTGTGCCCTCGGTAATCCGACCACAAAATCCATCGTAATGTGGTCCCATTTCCACTCGGGAATTGGGAGACTTTGTAACTTGCCAGCTGGCACTCGATGCTCAGCTTTCACCTGCTGACAAGTTAAACACTGAGCCACAAATCTCCCGATATCCCTTTCATGCCATTCCACCAAAAGTGTGGCTTGAGGTCCTTATACATCTTAGTCCCACCAGGATGTAGGGTATAAGGTGTATAATGGGCCTCTCGCAATATCTGCTCTCTGATCTCCGCATCCACTGGCACACATACTCGGTTCCTGTACCTCAGTACTCCCGAGGCATCCACCGTAAAGTCCCCAGACTGATTACTAGGAATCTGATCTCTAATCCTGATCAAGTGGGGGTCCTCACTCTGTTTCTCCCTGATCCTGTCTAGCAGAGTGGGCTGCAAGACTAAAGATGTCAGTCTAGCAGTGACCCCAGGGGACACAACCTCCAACTCGAGTCGTCTCATCTCCTCTAATAGCGGTGCCTGGTCTGTGATCAACATAGACAAACTTTGCACCGCCCTTCTACTCAAGGCGTCAGCGACCACATTAGCCTTGCCTGGGTGGTAGAGAATATCTACATCATAATCCTTTAATAGCTCTAACCACCTACGTTGCCTCAAATTTAGCTCCTTCTGCGTGAACAGGTATTTTAGGCTCTTGTGGTCGGTGTAGATTTCACAGTGCTCTCCATACAGATAATGACGCCAAAGCTTTAGTGCAAACACTACAGCAGCAAGCTCTAAGTCATGGGTAGGGTAATTCTTCTCATAATCCTTGAGTTGCCTTGATGCATAAGCAATTACCCTCCCTTCTTGCATCAACACACAACCAAGTCCGCTGTGTGATGCATCGCTGTAGATCACATATCCTTTTCCCATAACAGGAAGGGAAAGGATAGGAGCGGTCATCAGTCTATTTTTCAGCTCCTCAAAGCTCCTTTGACAGTCCTCACTCCAGATAAACTTCACTCCCTTACGCGTCAAGCGAGTGAGGGGTGTGGAGAGCTTCGCAAAGCCTTCCACAAACCGACGGTAATACCCAGCTAAACCCATAAAGCTACGTACCTCAGAAACCGTCGTCGGTCGGGGCCAATCACGGACTGCCTCAATCTTCGCTGGGTCCACTGCCACACCTGCGGCAGAAATCACATGGCCCAAGAAGACTACCTCCCGAAGCCAAAATTCGCACTTTGCCAGCTTGGCATACAACTTCTTCTCTCGCAGAAGTTGCAGCACGATCCTTAAGTGCTCCTCATGCTCAATATCACTTCGGGAGTAAATCAAGATATCATCAATGAACACTACTACGAATCGATCCAAGTATGGTCGGAAGATCCGGTTCATTAAATCCATGAATGCGGCAGGGGCATTAGTTAGCCCAAAAGGCATAACTGTAAATTCATAATGCCCGTACCGTGATCTAAATGCCGTTTTCGGAATATCCTCGGCCTTCACCTTCAACTGGTGGTAACCGGACTGTAGATCTATTTTAGAGAAGACACAAGACCCTTGCAGCTGATCAAAAAGGTCATCGATGCGCGGCAAAGGGTACTTGTTCTTGATGGTCACTTTATTTAATTCTCTATAGTCCACACATAGTCGAAGTGACCCATCTTTCTTCTTCACGAATAGCACCGGCGCTCCCCAAGGCGACACACTCGGCCTAATAAAACCCTTATCCATCAAATCCTGAAGTTGCGCCTTAAGCTCTCGCAGCTCAGCCGGTGCCATCCGGTAAGGAGCCTTTGAGATTGGCGCAGTTCCTGGAACTACGTCAATCACGAACTCAATTTCCCTATCTGGCGGCATGCTAGTCAGCTCAGGTGGGAAAACATCCGGGAACTCGCGGGCAATAGGGATATCCCCGAGTCCCGGCGCCGCCGTAGGCCCCTCAACAACACTAGCCAAAAAGGCTACACATCCTCGATGGATCATCTGCCTCGCTCGGGAAGTCGAAACCATAGAGGCAAAGAAAGCACTCTGACATCCCCGGTATACCAACATCTCCTGGCCTGGCTCTCTAAAAGTGACAGTCCTTGCGGCACAGTCAATAGTCGCGAAATACCGAGCCAGCCAGTCCATCCCGAGAACCACATCAAAGTCCTTAGCTGTCTCAAGACCAACAGGTCTGCTGGCATAATCCAGGACTCGATTTGCATCGGGCAGGACCAACAGCACTCCTCCACGTGCAAAGTGTGATCGGGAATCTGAACCTCTCGTGCACGTGGTAAAAGTCCTACCTCTATCCCATGTAATGATGCAAATGATTTACTAATAAAAGAATGCGATGCTCCAGTATCAAATAAAGTACGAGTCCTAATGCCAGAAAGTAAGGTGATACCTGCCACCACGTGATCTGCTGCCGAAGAGTCCTCTACCTGCGCAGCATACACTCGCCCACTCTGAGCTGGAGGGCGATAATCCGTGGGATGGGAAGAAGATGGCCTGCTTGCTGGAGCATATGGCCGCTGAGCCGTCGACCGCTGCTGTGATGAAGATGGAGCAGATGCTGAAGAAGGGGTGGTGGGGGCTGAAAAAGGGCACGAAGCTTTAATGTGCCCGGGCTGTCCACATCCATAACAGCGACCCCACTGCTGGTCGCAGGTGCTGGGAAAATGCTGACCTCCACAGAAAATACAATTGCCGGGGGCCCGTGGTTGTCGTGATTGCTATTGAGACTGCCGCTGTCGCTGAGGCTGCCGCTGCGATCCACGCTGCGACGCCTGTGATCTTTGCTGCCGCTGTTGGGGCCTCTGGGATCCACCAGGCCCTCGTCGCTCGGACCGTCCTTGGCCGGGGAACTGTGGCTGCGGCGGTCGTGGTGGCCTCCACGAACTAGATTGTCCCCCAACCTCCGGTGCTGGTCGTTTCGCCCCCGGGATCACTACGGGAGCTGGAGCTACCTCCTCCATCACTACCTCCCCGCACTCAACGTAGAGTGCCTGCTCCATCGAGGCCTCCAAGGTCTGCAACCTACGCGAACGAACTAATTGAAAAAGGTCTCGGTGCAACCCTCGCTCGAACATGTAGATCCGGTGCGCCTCATCCCTGGCCACGTTCGGTACACATGCCAACAATTGATTGAAATTGGCAATGTACTCGTGTACGGGCCGATCTCCTTGGCGAAGGTTTTTCAACTGCTCCTCTAACCTCTGCCGGACGCTTTCTGGGAAGAAAGCCCCGAGAAGGAGATTGCGGAACTCCGCCCAGGCCAAGAGCTGAGCCCCAGGCGGACCCGCTGGTCGAACACACCGCCACCAGGCCTCGGCGTTGCGTTCCAAAAAGTTCGTTGCTAATAACACCTGATATCGCTCCTCGATGAACAAAGTCTCAAAACGTCGCTCCATCGCCGTGATCCACGACTCTGCCTCCCACGGCTCTGTATTTTGCCCCGAGAAATGGGGTGGGTCAAACTGGCGAAACCTCATCAACAAGTCAACCATTTCCCGCTGCTCTGCCGGGGTCAGAGATCCCGTCAACCCAGACGATTGTCTACCAGTACCCCGAGCAACAGGGGATGCCGGGGTCACTGGTACAACAGGGGGATTCACAGCAGGGGAAGAAGGTACGGGAGAATTCTCTGAAGGTGCTACAACAGGCTGAGCCCTCTGCTCTAACATTTGCGTCAGCCGACCCATAGCCTCCTCCTGACGCCGAACAGCCTCTGACATCTGGGCCATCTGAGCCTGCAGCTCTTGCACCTCACTCTGCTGGCCCTGCCCGGACTCCTCCTGATCGGGTTCAGGGGAATCAGGCTGAGAACGCGTCAACATCCTACGTCGCGGAGGCATCCTACCACAAGAAACCACACTCAGTATCATAACTCCACACGACCCAATCTAGCGAAAGTCAAAGACATCCCCCTATTTCTGTGACTTTATGTTGTCTGCAGCCAACATAACTGTTCACCAGAAATTGGGTATGTCGATCCCTCTTCTCTCACTGGAAGAGTCAAACAATAAATCAACGACTTTCGCAAAATGTCTCGTCTCTCACGCCCATATAATCCTAGGGTCTGCCAAAAGCCTAGGGTTTCCTAAGTCCCAACTGACCTATCCCTAAGCTCTGATACCAACTTTAATCTGTCACGCCCCGGGTGTAAACCGGAACCCGGGCTCGCCAACAGATCCGCCATGCACACGGGATTTTCCGCGTACACGAAGCGCTGGTAACCTGCTCAGATATAATATGAACATAACAGAGCATAATACAGAGCTGAAATAGAAGAACCACATAGTACCTCAGACTGAAAATACAAATAAAACTGTAATAAGTACAATAATCTCCCAGTTCACCAAATAGTACAACCAGCTGGCGGAAGCCAGACCCAAAAAAAGGAGAATCCACAGTCTGAGTGAAGGGTACAGCATCTATCTACAGCTCTCAGTCTCACCGGAGATCCATCTATTCGGCTATCCCCTTACCTCGATCTGCTGCCGAAGGCCTAGCAGCTCCCGCAGATGACTCTGCAAAAATAAAGGAGAAGAAAGAAACAGAAAATAACAATGGGGGTGAGAACTACCAGATAAACCAGCAGCCTCCCCTAGTGGGTAAAACCTCAACTCTGACGCACCCACTAGGACTACTAGAGGCAAAAGGGAAAAGGAAAGTGGTAAGATACATAAGATGCTGAAACAGGTAAACTACCACTATTATGTTGTCAAAACTGTATGCATGCATCAGAAATAGTATCTGTCCAAAGAAATCCAATCTAGCAACCGATACACGATTGGTATTGCCTGCTCAAGAATCCAGTATCTGATCGGCACACGGCACGATCCCATAATATCCAATCGACCGGCACACGGCTCGGCCCTAAGCCTACTCCGGAGCGGCACTCGAGGGGAGCGACCCACACGAGTAAAGCATCTCTGTATCAAGCACCTCTGTAACCAATGTCTCACAATAGCAGGACTGAATCATGAATATGATCAAAGTGGGAAACTCCGTCCACTACAGAAACCCAATCCCCAACTGATGCAATAAACCAGACTCGACCCCAATCTGGTGCAAGGACAAACATCTGGTCAACCGCCTACTGTCCGCGGTCACCGCAATACCCCACAACTCCATATCTGGCTACACTATCCCAAACCCCTGCTCATACTTGAGCGACAACATCTGAATGCAAAGGAAAGTGATAAAACATGCCAAGTCCCAATATGATAGTGTAGCACTAAATAGTGGCTAACTGGATGTCCAAGAAAGCATGCAGTTATTTAAAAGCTGTAGAAAAGTGTCAATATTTATTTTAAAAGAATATTGATTTACTGGAAAAAGTTATTGTAGCCTTTGTCCCAATCACAGTGTCCCAACATAAGTCATTATATCATCCGTGGGGTTATATCAAATTTTAGGAGAGTTCGTCCCAGCGGTTCTCATCAATTGTCATGTTAGTTTGTCCTGTTAGTTGTCCTGTTAGTTGTCCTGTTAGTTGTTCTGTTAGTTGTCCTGTTAGTAGTCCTGTTAGTAGTCCCAATGGTTCTCATCAATTATCATATTATTTTGTCCCAATTGTTCTCATCAATTAAATTTTAGGGGAGTTCCAGTAATCCCAGTGAGCTTGTCAAAAATGAGGTAAGCAACAACCGCCCACCTCGAACAGCTCAAACCACACCCCAGGTAGTCTCCTGGTTGTCCACAGTCCTCAAATCCTGCAAATCAACGCTCCCGGTATAAATACAAATCCCAAAAAGCACAATATTTGCTGTTTTTCAAACAGCACAGGAAAAGAGGAGTTTTTCACCTCTATACAGTGCTCAGAAAAATCCAGAAAAATTACGGTTGCGTTCCTCGCGAAGAGTAGATCAAAATCGACTCTTTAAACGCCTCGATCTGATGCTCCTACGCCAAGATAAAAATCGGAGAAGTGACACTGTCCAGAAATTTCCACAGCAAAAAGGGGGGTCAAAGAGGCCTGGAAACCGTGCCAAAAGTGCGAAATGGAGCAAAGTGATCAACACGGAAATCGAAGCCTTACCTCTTAGGAACGCGCTGTCGCAAAAATCGTCCAAAAATTCCTCCCGGTTAGCACACAGGGAATTTCCGACGGAACTGCGACGGGAAATGGGCCTAAAAAGAAAATCGTCGCAGTGCGCCGCGTCGCAGATAACTCACTATCTGTAACTCCAGAAATTCTGAGATTTGGAGGAGAGAGAGAAGAGAGAGAGAGGAAGAAATTTCGTAGAGGCAACCTTCTCTGTTTCTCTCTCTAAGGCACGCAAAACGAGGTGGAATGAGAGGGGGGGTGAGGACTCTTATATAGTGGGCCAAAGGGAATCTTCCCACACGGGATCCGGATCCGAACAGGAAACACCGAAAATTGGCCAACCAGATTGCGCCACGTGTCCACAAAACAGGAAACAGCCTGTGCAAGCCCAATGAAAAATCGCCACGTGGCCACGTGGTGCACGTGATTGCTCCACGCTCCGGGTTTTCCGGAAAATGTCGGCCTATAGGGGAGCGCCACGTGTCACCATCCCACATGCTTCTAGAAGCCGGCCCACCAATCAGAAGCTGCCACGTGGCAGAGGAAATTCTCGGTGCTCCCGGTGCATGGCAGGCCCGTGGACCGCGCACCAGCGCGCCCTGCCCGCGCGTGCCCGCGCCTGCCCGCTCTGCCCGCGCCGCGCGCCGCCGCCCTCTGCTGCGCTCCGCCGCCGCGCCGCCGCCTGCCGCCGTCCGCCGGCGGCTGCCGGTCGCCGGAACAGTAATTCCGGCGGCCGGAGTTACTGTTCCGGCGTGAACAGTACCCAAGTGCCAAAAAAATTAAGTGAATACACCGTTTTGATTGTTTTCGCGTGCTGAGTCCAAATACGACATCCATTTCGCCAAATTCTCATCCGAAATTTTGCAAAAAGCTCCCGGAAAATCCTATTTGCTTCGATTTTCGTGCATAGTCTATATTAAATGTCCAATTTTAAATTTACAAGCTCTGTTTCACCGAATAAGCTCCCCATAGTCACTGTTTAATGTTGCACAGTTCCTGCGGGAGTCCGGATCATCACAACGCTACCATTGGAAAAATTCATATTTTGCCGAGAGAAGATCAGTGTGAAGAACATTAGCATTATGGGAGAGTGTTAGAGATAATGCTAATCAGTTAATATATTTGGTTGTTTAAATTGTGATAAAGATAAATCTAATTAAGTAGGATATCTAATTGGAATAGAATTTTGTGTAATAATCTATAAATAGAGAGACCGGAGATATTATAGTTAATAAAGCCGGAGTCGTCTTAATTACTTAGTGAGGCCCAAAGAAAGACGTGAGGGGATGAAGTTATTTTTTCAATAAAGGCAAGTTTAGTTTGCTTCCATCAAAACGTACCATAACAAGTATATAGAAAATATTTGTTGGAGGCCCACCGTCGTAACAATGACGACAGCAGACACGATGGCAGCGACGGATAGGATGGCAACAGCGGCTTATCGACGAAAGGCATATGGAGGAGTATCTTCCTTCTTCATTATTCTTCACTCTTTTTTCTTCGTTTTTTTGTTACTTCGTTTTGTGAGTAGCAAAGAGCTCGTAGCACAATTTATTTTTCTGTAAAAAAAAAATTTGTAAAATAAATTAAGGAATTGATTTTCAAAGCCACAGTGTGGTGAGCCTCCTCTTGGATTGCTTTGAAGCCATATTCTCTTTGGATCTCCTCTCGTTTGTTTTTCATTTATAGACATCAAGAGTTAGATATTTTAAATCTTACGCACTTGATGATGATGATGGCACGAAATTTTTTCAAATCGGACGAAGATTTTGTAATGATTCTTGAATTTTTAGAGGACAACCTAGATGGGAAAGAAAGAGAGAGGAGAGAAAGAGAGGAAGGGGAGAGAAAGAGATAGATAGAGAGAGAAAGAGAGAGAGAAAAGGCGGAGAAAAAGAGAGAGAGAGAGAGAAAGGTGTTAATTAATTAAGAGAGAGGGATGCCCAAATATTTGTCACGCATATAAGGAGAGAGAGAGAGAGAGAGAGAGAGAGAGAGAGAGGAAGGTGTTATTAATTATTTAAAAGAGAGGAAGCCCAAATAGTTGACAAGAAGGTGTCAATTAACATAGTGTATAGATTAAAATGACATCCAATTTTTAAGATACGAACCCATTAACTAAGCTTGGATATACATATGTATTTCTTAAAACCTTTTATTCTTTTGATGTCAACTAGTTGATGAGCTCATTTATGATCCACCAAACTTAGGTCCCATAATATAAATTTTGAAGGACCAGTACCACATTATATATGTCCTAGTTAATCTCGACCCAAGATATTTTCTTCTACTTTTATCTATTTCAAGTTAATAATATTGGATTACATTTTCATCCAACAAAGGATAAAAATATTCCGGAGTCCAACTTATATGCATTTAGAAGCACAAATACTTTCATACTACCAAGCCATTTTCGGTACCAGAACTTTTAAATCGACGGTCGACTCCGTCAAACCTAATTTAGAGTATTTAAAGTATTTAAAAAAATAAATTTTATAATTTTTTGATATCATTTATCTAGTGATTGAAATGACTCAATATCATTAGTTGAAAATACAAATCTTACAAAAAGTGATGATATGATACTAAAATTTTAAATTAAAAATATTGAATTTATTTTATATATTATAAAAAAATTTCTATCAAAATTTTATGTGATTTAGATATTTCTACATCGTTAAATTTGCAAATGACTATAGTAGTTCTAGGATGGGTGACCCCCTAAAAAGTTGGAGCATCACAATCTTCTTTTTTCGACGTCGTGTGGCGGAGCCCAACGGCTAGGCTCCAGAGGAACAATCTCTTGAGGGTGTAGGGTGTTACAGAGGAAGATGGAAGCAACTTGTGGGTTTTCGTTGCTGCTTCTTCTTCCCAACCTGAAGTCTAAAGAAGAAGATGGTTTCCTTCTCCCTTTTTCGGCGAAGTCAGGCGGCGGCTGGCGGTGGCATTGCTCGGGAACGACCATAGAGGAGAGGAAGAGGCGTGGGGGGAAGGCTAGAGTATTTGGATCATGTTGCTAGGGTTTGATAAGTGAAACCCTAGAATCAACCTATATAGTGTATGGCAAATTGCCTATAAGTCCCTATAACCTATGATTTTCACTTCAGTCTCACAGAAGATAAAACATACTAAAAGGTCCCTCCCTATGCGATTGCACATAAATTCATGCATAAAATATCAGCAACTTTGCATAATTACAATATAAATCACTGTTTTTCATGTCTTTCGAGGCTTTTGGCTCGCCGATCATAAAATTGGACATCGCACGATGTTCAGCTCGACAAGATCTATTAAGTAGTGATTTTGTTTCGTCGCGATTAGGTCTCGTTAGGTTGCATTAGTCAATTCTTCAGCGAACACTACTCTTTTGCATGTTTTACGATATTTTTGGCTCGTCGAACATAAAAACGGACGATACCACATCGTTCAGTTCGACGAGACAGATCAAGTGGTGATTTTATTTTGCCAAGTTCGGATCTCGATAAGTTACATTGGGCACTTCTTCGTGAATACTCCGAAATCCAATTTTTCGAATATAGAATTTCTAGAAATTCAAATTCAAATTCAGATTTTGAATTTAAATTTCTCGGGTATTGCAAAAAAAAATGGTGAAATAATTGTTCCAAACTAATACCAGCTTTTTTCAGAGAGACAAAAATTATTGTGCTTACTCATAGCCAAACGCGCTTGGAGAATAAGACTGAAACAAAAGTCTTATTCCCCAACCAAATGCTGTTTGATTGCACCAAAAACACATCGCCAACTCTCTCTGTCACGCCCCGAGGTCGAAACTGCGACCCGTGCCCGCCAACAGATCTGCCGCCCATACGAGATGCCCCGTATAGATGAAGCGACTAACCTGCAAAAGATACTACTAACCACTATACAGATATAAGAGCAGAAAGTAAACTACAAAAATAAAAAGGGGTACAACTCCAATATAGTACAAATCTGATCCTCACAATACAAGAGTCTCTCCAAAATACAACTCTCAGAAGTAATAATAAACAAAGTCCAACTCCCAAAAAGTAAAAAAAAAAAAATACAATAAGATCCAGACTGCCCAAAATAATAAATCAGTCTACCGAGGTACCACTATAACTCTCCAAGTGCAGGGAAGGGAACTACTCGGCCACGTCCTTACCTTGATCAGAAGAAGCGGCAACAGCAGGGGTAGGAACATGAGTAGGTGCCTCTGTAATAACACCGTAGCGGGTGTGAGAACTACATCAACAATAGTTCTCAGTGGGTACCGTCTCCAAGACTACAGTCTGCCACTAAGTCTTCTAGAGGCATAAGATAACAATGCAGTAAAGGTGATAAATAAACTACAAATAACTCTACAGCTATTATGCCTTTATCTATCATGCTCAAAGAATGATACATATGATAAAATGCATCTACTTGATATGCTCAGTCAACCCAATCATACGGACTGCCATATAGGGTCCAGTCAAACCTGCGCTAGCTTACTACCACACATCCCCACGGGGACGAAATTTACGTAGGGGGTCCCACTCGGATTGCGTCGACAAGTCGCTATAGTAAACTAACAGGCTCAGCTCTGGAGCGGCACTCGAGGGGAGCGAACCCCCCGAGGAAGTATCCGCACATCTCTGTCGAGCTCCATACGGCTCATGCAGGCTATAGTCCAAATCCACGATCAATCAGATCGATAATAACCACAATCGACCACTAACAACATCAGCCGAAAACTCAACAGCTCGGGATCACCGTCTACCCACGTCTCCCTAACTCTAGTACTGATCCTACCTCAGCTACCAGACTCCACTCAGCCCCCTAGCACGAGCGCAACATGCATTCTACACTATCCCAACCACTCGGCACACTGTCCGGGCGAGGAGAAACACTATGACTAGGAAAGCAATAAATGTGTGTAGGGATGTCAAAATACAACTAGTCCAAGTGAGGGTTTTCTACTAGTATGGTCAACATCATGCAATAAATGGCGGGATTCTAGTCAAGTTCCATCATTCCAATAATAACAAGATATATCAATAATAGCACCTATACTAGCATGCTGAGTTCTATCATACTAGAATTAGCAAGAAGTCCGCAGATTTGGAGGAAAATCCAACCCACCTGAATGCGCGTGTCGGTCCGGAGTCCAGATAAGCCGAAACTGGACGAGCGTGATCCTCAGGTTCCTACGATTCCAATGCAACAAAAGTCACTCAAAAAGTCCACTCGGTCACCGAGATATGAGTCAAACACTGCGGTAAGTCCAAAATCAGTAAAACGACATCATTGTCGCATATTTGTCCACAAAATAGTAAATTTTACCTGCAAGATGGCTTCCAAAAATCCCACGAAAAATACGACTGCGATCATGGTGAAGTTTAGATGTCGATTGAGTCCTCATAGGCTGAAATCTGATAATCGTGCACCAAAATAAAAATCGAACAATCTCAGCTGTCCAGAATAATTCCACAGCAAGGAAGGGGTTTAAAAATGATCTGAAAAACCTACTAAAAACCCAAAACTGAGAGGAACAATAAATATAGAAATCGAAGATCTACCTATTGTGGAATTGCTGCCACAGAAATTGGGTAAAAATTCCCTCAGGTCAGTCTAGGGGAGCCCACGGACGAAACTGCAACGGAGAAAACCACCGAAAAAGGAAATGTCGAAGTGCGCCGAATCGGGAAAAACGTCGATGTTGCCAACTCCAAAAATTCCCAAAATCCTACAGAAGGTGGAGGACAAAAGAAAGAAAAGCTCTACCAAAGGAGGAGCTCCAAAGAATTTCCAATGTTCAAAAATAGGGAGAGAGAAGTGGTTAAATAGGCCAAGAGAGTCACTTGGCTAATACCAAATTCGGGCGCCACACGGGATCATGCCGAACAGGGGACAGCGACGCCCGCCAACTCCGGGGCGCCGCGTGTCCCATTCTACGCAACAGCGGAGAAGGCCCAATCGAGCTGCGCCACGCGACCCGCCCCGCGTGCGGGGGCGGCTGGCGCCCACCCAATCGCGGGGTGTCGCATGGTGCCAGCGTTTGTTGACGCGGGCGGCCGCCCGCGTGCACTGTACGTGCCGCCAGTCAGCACCCGACACGGTGCTAATTGCGGCGAATCGGTGCCCGCCACGTGGCATGCTACTGTGTTGGCTGCGCCCGGTGCACGCCCAATGGACCCGTGGACCGCCCTGCTACGAATTGAGCCTATTTGACCCAAATAGCCATTTTTTATCGTTTTCGCGTGCTGAATCTATTTTTGACGTCCGTTTGACGCACAACAGGCTCGGTACACCAATAATAGGTGTTTTCACACCGCCGACGACCCAGTCAAGCCGCACGACAGGTTTAAGATATCACATCCTCCCCCACTAAAAGGAAGTTTCGTCCTCGAAACTAAGAAAACGAAAAAAGACGTACCTCAGCCAGAAACCTCGAACAAGAAGGGATAAGTCTCCATCATCACCGTCTCAAGCTCCCAAGTGGCCTCACGCTCCTCGTGATTGCTCCACAAAATCTTCACGTACTGTATAGCCCAGTTGCGCAATTCTCTCACCTCTCGAGCCAGAATCCGCAATGGGCGCTCCTCGTACCCTAGATCCTGACCGATCTCAAGTGGAGAGAAGTCAATCACGTGCGAAGGATCAAAGACATATCTCCTCAAAGCCGAGATGTGGAAAACATCATGAACTCCTGCAAGGCGAGGGGGAAGTGCAACACGGTACGCAACAGGGCCCACTCTCTCAAGTACCTCAAAGAGTCCAATGAAACGAGGACTGAGCTTTCCATGAATGTCAAATCTCCGGACTCCCTTCGAAGGCGAGACTTTCAAAAATACATGATCGCCAACCTGAAACACTAAATCTCGTCATCGAGTATCAGTATAGCTCCTTTGTCGACTCTGGGCGGTCTCAAGATGTTTCCGGACTAATCTGACCTTTTCCTCTACCTCCTGCAGTATATCAGGTCCCAAAGTCCTTTTCTCACCCACGTCACTCTAATACAGGGGCGACTGACACCTGCATCCATACAACGTCTCAAATGGAGCCATCTGAATGCTCGCTTGAGCTGTGTCCCTAAGGCCGTCTGTAGACTCTTCCAAAAATACGAGACGAACCTCGGGTCTCTATCTGATACGATCGAGGCAGGTACACCGTGTAACCTCACCACCTCGTATAGGTACAACTGGGCAAGTCGCTCCAATGTCCAGGTCATCTGTACTGGTAGGAAGTGCACAGACTTGGTGAGTCTATCCACAACTACCCATACCGCGTCTGCTCCACTCTGTGCCCTTGGTAGTCCCACAACGAAATCCATGGTGACATGATCCCATTTCCATTCAGGGATTGAAAGACTCTGTAACTTGCCAGTTGGTACACAATGTTCAGCCTTTACTTGCTGACAAGGTAAGCAGTGAGCCACGAATCTCCCAATATCTCTCTTCATACCATTCCACCAAAAATATGCCTTGAGGCCCTTATACATCTTAGTCCTATCAGGATGAATGGTATAAAGTGTATAATGAGCCTCTCTCAAGATCTGCCCTCGAATCTCTGAATCCACAGGCACACAAGCTCGATCCCTGTACCGCAGTGCTCCCTAAGTATCTACTGAAAAATCCCCTATCTGATCAGTCTGGATCTGCTCTCTAATCCTCGTCAAATGGGGGTCCCTACTATGTCCCTCTCTAATCCTGTCCAATAGAGTGGGCTGCACGACTAGAGACATAAGTCTAGCAGAGACCCTAGGGGATACCACCTCAATTTATAGTCGCCTCATCTGCTCAATCAGCGGTGCCTGCTGTGTGATCAACGAACCCAGACTCTGTACTGTTTTTCTGCTCAAGGCATCTGCCACCACATTGGCCTTACCGGGATGATACAAAATACTCACATCATAATCCTTTAATAACTCCAACCACCGGCGTTGCCTCAGGTTCAGTTCCTTCTGAGTGAACGGATATTTCAAGCTTTTATGGTCGGTATAGATCTCGCAGTGCTCGCCGTAGAGATTGTGCCGCCACAACTTCAGAGCAAACACGACCGCTGCCAACTCTAGATCGTGAGTAGGGTAAATTTTCTCATAGTCTTTCAATTGCCGTGAAGCATAGGCAATTACCCTACCGTGCTGCATCAGTACTCAACCTGTCACGCCCCGGGGTCGAACTGCGACCCGGGCTCGCCAACAGATCCGCCGTCGATACGGGAAGCCCCGCACCGACGAAGCGTCTAACCTGCAAAAGATAGAACTACAGCTATACAGATATCAGAGCGAAAATAAAAGCTGCAGGAAAACTGAAATCCAATCACTGTACAACTGAAAATAATATAATATCCATCTCCCAAATACGATCCTACGAAAAGTCCTCTGATACAAAACTCAAAAGAGAGATAACGCCAATAAATACATCAGTGTACAAGCTCTCAATACAACCATATCCTCACTACATCAGTCTCTCAAACTGTAAAATAAAATACAACTCTATACCTCACAACAAAGGTCTCTCAACAAGAAACTCTCAATATATAAAAAAGGCACATCTACCACACTCTAAAGGAACTATGCTGGTAGGGAACTATCACGCGACTCCCTGTCCTCGGTCTGTCAACCCAGCTCGGGCAGGAATGGAAGAAAAGCCTCAGCAACCTGTCACCGACAGAGGGTATGAAAACTACATCCTACAGTAGTTCTCAGTGGGTACCGTCTCCAAGACCCACGGTCTGCCCACTAAGTCTACTAGAGGCATAAGATAACAGAAAAAGACTGGGATAGGAAAACAAAGCTGGATAAGTATCAACAGCTATCATGCCTCTATCTACTATGCTCAAGGGGAAAAACACAGATGATGGTATGCAACCACTCACTACTGACAATATGTCAAGTACAATGCTCAAAGAAAAACTCACTAAGACATATGATATGCATACTCTCTCACAGTAACCCAAATCTCAGTGACTGCCGCATAGGGTCCAGTCAAGCCTGCGCCAAACCTACTGCCACTACGCCCAAACAGGACTTGGTCTTACGTAGGGTGTCCCACATGGACTAATTCAATCTCAAGCGAACTCTAGTGTATCAACTAGTCGCATCATCGCAGCCTCGTCAGGCTCGGTATCATCATCGCACCTGGGGCGTAGCTCGAGGGGAGCGACCCCACCGAACTCAAGTATCTCAAGTATCTCATAACTGACATAGAATGCCAGGCTCAGCAGGCTATAATCCTCGATCAAACAGATCGGTACTCAATGCTCAACTAGCATAACTCAGTCGAAAACGAACCTCGACTCAAAAATGAATAGCTCAACCACTCTCACAGCTATGTCGGAGAACCCTCTACAACTCAAGCTCACAACGCCAACTCACTAAAAGAAAGTACTACACAACTGGGACCGCCGTCACTCCAAACGGCTCCCACAACAACACCCCACTCATAGGCGAGAAGAACCGACTGACGCGGCAAAGATCTGAAAATCCTGATAGACCGGTGCCTAGAACCCCAATCAAACAAGAACAGACTCTAGGCTCAGCCTATCGAAGTTCTCGATCCTTTACCGTTCAGGGATTCGGCCCCTCTCGGTTAAAGTGGAAAACTATCTCTGTGATGATCCGGACTCCCGCAGGAACTGTACAACATTAAATAGTGACTGTAGGAAGCTTGTACTGTGCAACGGAGCTTGTATAAACGAAATTAGATATTTTTAATTGACTCTGCGCGAAAATCGGAGCAAATGGGATTTTCCGGGAGCTTTTTGCAAAATTTCGGATGAGAATTTGGCGAAACGGACGTCGTATTTGGACTCAGCGCGCGAAAACGATCGAAACGGTATATTCGCTTAATTTTTTCGGCACATCGGCACTGTTCACCGGAACAGTAACCCGGCCGGCCGGAATTACTGTTCCGGCCGGCGGCAGCCGCCGGCGAGCGGCGGCGGGCGGCGGCGCACGGCGGCGGGCAGCGGCGCAGCGGCGGGGCAGCGGCGGAATGAGGAGGCGCGCGGCGCGGGCAGGCGCGGGCAGGCGCGGGCAGGCGCGGGCAGGGATCCTGGTGCGCGGTCCACAGGCCTGGCGTACACCGGGTGCACCGAAGACTCCCCGTACCACGTGGCGCTTCCTCAGTGGCTGGCCGGCTTCTAGAAGCGTCTAGATGGATGACACGTGGCGGCACCCCGTTGGCTGACAGGATCCGGAAGACCCGGCGCGCGACCGGCCATGTGCACCACGTGGGACACGTGGCAGCCTCCCAGTGGCCCTTGCACCGGCTGTTTCCTGTTCGGGCAACGCGTGGCGCGTTTTGGTTGGCCCGTTTTGGTGTTTCGTGTTCGGATCCGATCCTTTGTGGGAATATTCCCTTTTTGGCCCATTATATAAGAGAGCCCCCCCCCCCTCTCTTTGCACCTTGGATTCCGAGCCATAGAGAGGGAATCTGAGAAAACTCCCTCTAACGAAAGTTTTTCCTCTCTCTCTCTTCTTTCTCTCTCTAGAATCTCAGGAATTTAGGAGTTACAGATAGTGAGATATCTGCGACGCGGCGCACTGCGACGATTTTCTTTTTAGGCCCATTTCCCGTCGCAGTTCCGTCGAAAATTCACTGCGGGCTAACCGGGTGGAATTTTTGGACGATTTTTGCGGCAGCGCGACCGTAAGAGGTAGGGCTTCGATTTACGTGTTGATCATTTTGCTCCGTTTCGTACTTTTGGCACAGTTTTTAGGTCCTCTTTGACCCCCCCTTTTTGCTGTGGTAATTTTTGGACAGCACCGACTTCTCCGATTTTTATCTTGACGTAGGAGCGTCAGATCGAGGCGTTCAAAGAGTCGATTTTGATCTACTCTTCGCGAGGAACGCAACCGTGATTTTTCTGGGATTTTAGGAGCTCATTTTAGAGGTGAAAAACTCCTCTTTTCCCGTGCTGTCTGAAAAACAGCAAATAATGTACTTTTTGGGATTTGTATTTATACCGGGAGCGTTGATTTGCAGGATTTGAGGACTGTGGACAACCAGGAGACTACCTGGGGTGTTGTTTGAGCTGCTCGAGGTGGGCGGTTGTTGCTTACCTCATTTTTGACAAGCTCACTGGGATTACTAGAAATCCCCTAAAATAATGTGACAATTGATGAGAACCATTGGGACAAACTAACAGGACAACTAACAGGACAATTGATGAGAACTATTGGGACATACTAATATGACAATTAATGAGAACTATTGGGACGAACTAATATGACAATTGGGACGAACTAATATGACAATTGATGAGAACTATTGGGACGAATTAATATGACAAATGACAAGGACCGCTGGGACAAACTCCCCTAAAATTTAATATAACCCCACAAATGATATGATGACTTATATTGGGACACTTTGACTGAGACAAAGGCTATGATCTCGCATGCAAATGACTTTTATTCAGTAAATCAATTGTTTTAAACCTTTGACACTATTTTACAACTTTTTAAATAAAGACAGTTGCATGCATGCCCGGACATCAGGTAAAGGCCACTATTCATTGCTACGCTATCATATTGAGATTTGAACATGTTTCATTGTTGTCCTTTGCATTCATATGTTGTTGCTCAAGTGTGAGCAGGGGTTTGGGATAGTGTAGCCAAGGTTGTGCTAGAATGTGGACTTGTGGGGTATTGCGGTGACCGCGGACAGTGAGCGGTCGACCAGATGTTTGTCCTTGCATCAGATAGGGGTTGATTCTGGTTTATTCTGCATTAGATTGTGGATTTGTGGGGTATTGCGGTGACCGCGGACGGTAGGCGGTTGACCAGATGTTGTCCTTGCATCAGATAGGGGTTGAGCCTGGTTTATTTTGCATTAGCTGGGGGTTGGGCTTCCTCTAGTGGATGATGTTTCCCACTTATTGAGTACTATTGCATCTGATTGGGTATCAGGCTTCTTTAGTGGATGGTTTTTCCCACTTTGATCATAGTCATGATCCAGTCCTGCTTTTGAGACTTATCATACCGGCGCGGTTGTTGCCCGGTGAATTTTGAGACTTATCATACCGGCGCGGTTATTGCCCGGTGGTGCTTTACTCGTGTGGGTCGCTCCCCTCGAGTTCCACTCTAGAGGCTGGGGCCAGACAGTTATTGACAGTTTTGCTATCACGTCGGCGCGGATTTTTGCCCGATGATGAGAGCGGAGCAGGCAGTACCGATCGTGGATCAGATGACGAATTGGGTTATTTTGGACAGTTCTGTTTACGGATGCATGCATACAGTTTTTATAGCCAGTACCGCAGTAGAGGCATAGTAGTGGTAGTTTTACTGTTTCAGTACCTTACTTATCTTACCACTTCCCCTTTTGCCTCTAGTAGTCCTAGTGGGTGCGTCAGAGTTGAGGTTTTACCCACTAGGGGAGGCTATTGGTTTATCTGGTAGTTCTCACCCCCATTGTTATTTTCTGTTTCTTTCTTCTCCTTTATTTTTGCAGAGTCATCTGCGGGAGCTGCTAGGCCATCGGCAGCGGATCGAGGTAAGGGGATCGCCGAATAGATAGATCTCCTGGGAGACTGAGAGCTGTAGATAGAGGCTGTACCCTTCACTCAGACTGTGGTATTCCCTTTTATTTTGGGTCTGGCGTTAGCCAGCTGGTTGTACTATTTTGGTGAGCTGGGAGATTATTGTACTTATTACAGTGTTATTTGTAGTCCCAGTCTGAGATACTATGTGGTTCTTCTATTTCAGCTCTGTATTATGCTCTTTTATTGTTAGATTATATCTGAGCAGGTTACCAGCGCTTCGTGTACGCGGAAAATTCCGTGTGCACGGCGGATCTGTAGACGAGCCCGGTTTCCGGGGCGTGACAGATTAAGTTGGTATCAGAGCTTAGGGATAGGTCAGTTGGGACTTAGGAAACCCTAGGCTTTTGGCAGACCCTAGGATGATAGGGCGTGAGAGACGTGCTGTTCTTAGGCGAAAGTTGGTGGTTGGGTTATTTGACTCTTCCAATGAAGGAAGAGGGATCGACATAGCCTACTTCTGGTAGACTGTTATGTTGGCTGCAGACAACATAAAGTCACAGAAATAGGAGAATGTCTTTAACTTTCGCTGGATTGGGTCGTGTGGGGTGATGATACTGAGTGTGGTTTCTTGTGGTAGGATGCCTCCGCAACGTAGAATGTTGACGCGTTCGCAGCCTTCTTCCTCTGAGCCCGAGCCGGAGGAGTCCGAGCAGGGCCAGCAGAGTGAGGTGCAGGAGCTTCAGGCTCTGATGGCCCAGATGTCAGAGGCCGTGCGGCGTCAGGAGGAGGCCATAGGTCGGCTGACGCAGATGTTAGAGCAGAGGGCGCAGCCTGTTGTTGCACCCCCAGAGAGTTCTCCCGTACCTTCCTCCCCTGCTGTGGCTCCCCCAGTTGGACCGGTGACCACGGCATCCCCTGTTGCTCAGGGAGCAATTCGGCCATTGACTCCTGCAGAGGAGCAGGAGTTTGCTGACAAACTTACTCAGTTCTGTAAGCGGGGACCGCCCAGGTTTTCAGGGCGGAATACTGAGCCTTGGGAGATTGGGACTTGGCTTTCGTCAATGGAGAAGTTATTCCAGGACTTCTTCATAGACCAGAAGTACAGGGTACATATGGCTGTACACTGTTTAGACGGGGATGCTGATGCATGGTGGCGTCGGGTGGAGCCCCTGGAGTTTCGGATCACTCGACAGCTACCCTGGGCAGAGTTTAAGAAGATGATTCTGGATACGTACTTTTCCACAAGTGTGAAGAAAAAGCTAGAAGATGATTTGAAGAATCTTCAGCAAGGCGACCGGACGGCATTGGACTACTTTCAGGAGTTCAGGCGGTTGCTCAACTGCGTACCCTATGTCGCCAGGGACGGACCGCACCAGGTGGAGCTCTTTGAGTCGGGTCTGCGCCCCGAAACCTATACTTTGGTGCACGCTCAGCGGCTGCAGACCTTGGAGGAGGCAGCAGAGCATGCACAGTGGGTTGAAAGGGGAGACCACGTCATTGCCAGACGTGGGGGCTTGGTCGCTCAGAGTTCTGACAAAAAGCGTCCAGCACAGCACGACGAGGGACAGGCCAGTTCCTGGAGGCCGCCCCGACCGCCACCGCCCCAGTTCACGGGCCGTGGACGTTCGGAGCAGCGAGGGCCTGGTGGATCCCAGAGACCCCCGCAACATCAGCAGCAGCAGTCGGGACAGCCACGGCTTCGCGATAGAGACAGATGTATATTCTGTGGAGGACCTCATTTGTCACACACCTGTGATCAGAGGTGGGGTCGTTGTTATAAATGTGGACAGTCAGGCCATGTTCGAGCTTCATGCCCCTTTTCGACCCCAGCAGCATCTTCTTCAGTTTCGGCTCCCTTCGTATCTCAGCAACGGTCGTCAGCTCAACGGCCTTATGCTCCAGTGAGCGGATCCCCATCTTTTTACCCTACTGATCACCCGCCACCAGCTCAGAGCGGTCGGGTTTATGCCGCTCAGGTGAAGGACTTTGCAGCAGCCGACCATGTGGTGGCAGGTATTATTAATTTTGTTTTTTTGGCATTAGATTTTGCATTGTATTGCACTTGAGCATGCTAGATATGCGTTAGGAGTACATTTACTTCATTGTATGGGTTAGGGGTAGGACGGTCACCTTATGCACGGGAGGTACGTATCTTTTAGCGCATGGAGGTGTGTCGTTGGTCCTGACCGGTGCAGATGAGTCCTGGATTATGCCAGTAGACCTGATGGTCATGACTCAGCTGCGGGACTTGATCGTGGTACATAGATAAACTGGCTGGCTCAGTATCCCTTTTCGCGGCGGTTGATTGTGCTGCGAGGACGATCTTTTGGGGAGCCAGGCCAGGAGAGGTCTGTGTGCCGGGGGTTGCCGCGGGGCTTTCTTTGCCTCTGAAGTTTTGACTTCGCTAGCGAGGCGGATGTTTCGCTTTGGGTGCGGAACTATTTTTGGCTAGCATAGTTTGGGGCCTACGGGACGCCGGTGCTTTTTGAGATGTAGGAAGTAGGTTCACTTCGGCATTGTAAGGGATTACCGGGAATTAGATAAGGGATCATTTGGGGGATTTTTTTTAGGAACCTCAGGAGTACAAAGGTACTCGGATCGAGTATCTGTGCCCGTAGACATGAGGATTGGATTACCAGGTGCCCTGGGAGGAGCGGATGCATTTGCTGGTGTAGACTACTTAGTCACTTGAGCGGTTAGTCCTGTTGTACTTAATTGAGGTGGTGCGGTTATCTAAGAGCCCGCCTCTATTTTGTATCCGTTAGAGACCCAAGATTTGAGCCTTGGGGACTAAACTCAGGTTTAGTAAGGTTTTCCTCCGCAGACTGATGGGCAGTCAGAGCGGATTATGCAGATCTTGGAGGGTATGCTAAGAGCATACATCTTGGATTTCGGCGGAGGGTGGATTCGACACTTACCCTCGGCTGAGCTCGCGTACAACAACAGTTTTCAAGCGAGCATTCAGATGACTTCGTTTGAAGCGTTGTATGGACGCAAGTGTCGGTCACCCCTTTTTTTTTGGAGTGACGGGGGCGAGAGGCGGACCTTGGGACCAGACGTATTGTTGGAGGCAGAGGAGAAGATCCGAGCGAGTCGGAAGTATCTTCAGACCGCCCAAAGCCGGCAGAGGAAGCTATGCCGATGTTCGGCGACGAGACTTGGAATTTCAGGTTGGAGATCATGTATTCCTGAAAGTCTCGCCGTCCAAAGGAATCAGGAGATTCGGCATTCGTAGGAAACATAGCCCCTGATATATTGGACCCTTTGAGGTATTGGAGCGTATCGGGCCATTCCTTAGGTGAAAATTCAATGGAGCAATCATGACGAGCGCGAGGCTATAGGGGAGCTTGAGTCGGAGATGAGGGACGCCACCCCTACCTATTTGAGACTTTGGACTAAGGACTGTGGTTGAGTCTCGTTTCGAGGACGAAACTCTTTTTAGTGCGGGAGGATGTGATGATCCGGACTCCCGCAGGAACTGTACAACATTAAATAGTGACTGTAGGAAGCTTGTACTGTGCAACGGAGCTTGTAGAAACGAAATTGGATATTTTTAATTGACTCTGCGCGAAAATCGGAGCAAATGGGATTTTCCGGGAGCTTTTTGCAAAATTTCGGATGAGAATTTGGCGAAACGGACGTCGTATTTGGACTCAGCGCGCGAAAACGATCGAAACGGTATATTCGCTTAATTTTTTCGGCACATCGGTACTGTTCACCGGAACAGTAACCCGGCCGGCCGGAATTACTGTTCCGGCCGGCGGCAGCCGCCGGCGAGCGGCGGCGGGCGGCGGCGCACGGCGGCGGGCAGCGGCGCAGCGGCGGGGCAGCGGCGGAATGCGGAGGCGCGCGGCGCGGGCAGGCGCGGGCAGCGCGGGCAGGCGCGGGCAGGCGCGGGCAGGGCTGGTGCGCGGTCCACAGGCCTGGCGTGCACCGGGTGCACCGAAGACTCCCCTTGCCACGTGGCGCTTCCTCATTGGCTGGCCGGCTTCTAGAAGCGTCTGGATGGATGACACGTGGCGGCACCCCGTTGGCCGACAGGATCCGGAAGACCCGGAGCGCGACCGGCCATGTGCACCACGTGGGACACGTGGCAGCCTCCCAGTGGCCCTTGCACCGGCTGTTTCCTGTTTGGGCAACGCGTGGCGCGTTTTGGTTGGCCCGTTTTGGTGTTTCGTGTTCGGATCCGATCCGTGTGGGAATATTCCCTTTTGGCCCATTATATAAGAGAAGCCCCCCCCCCCTCTCTTTGCACCTTGGATTCCGAGCCATAGAGAGAGAATCAGAGAAAACTCCCTCTACGAAAGTTTTTCCTCTCTCTCTCTTCTTTCTCTCTCTAGAATCTCAGGAATTTAGGAGTTACAGATAGTGAGATATCTGCGACGCGGCGCACTGCGACGATTTTCTTTTTAGGCCCATTTCCCGTCGCAGTTCCGTCGAAAATTCACTGCGGGCTAACCGGGTGGAATTTTTGGACGATTTTTGCGGCAGCGCGACCGTAAGAGGTAGGGCTTCGATTTCCGTGTTGATCATTTTGCTCTGTTTCGTACTTTTGGCACAGTTTTTAGGTCCTCTTTGACCCCCCTTTTTGCTGTGGTAATTTTTGGACAGCACCGACTTCTCCGATTTTTATCTTGACGTAGGAGCGTCAGATCGAGGCGTTTTAAGCGTCGATTTTGATCTACTCTTCGCGAGGAACGCAACCGTGATTTTTCTGGGATTTTAGGAGCTCATTTTAGAGGTGAAAAATTCCTCTTTTCCCGTGCTGTCTGAAAAACAGCAAATAATGTACTTTTTGGGATTTGTATTTATACCGGGAGCGTTGATTTGCAGGATTTGAGGACTGTGGACAACCAGGAGACTACCTGGGGTGTTGTTTGAGCTGCTCGAGGTGGGCGGTTGTTGCTTACCTCATTTTTGACAAGCTCACTGGGATTACTAGAAATCCCCTAAAATAATGTGACAATTGATGAGAACCATTGGGACAAACTAACAGGACAACTAACAGGACAATTGATGAGAACTATTGGGACATACTAATATGACAATTAATGAGAACTATTGGGACGAACTAATATGACAAGGACGAACTAATATGACAATTGATGAGAACTATTGGGACGAATTAATATGACAAATGACAAGGACCGCTGGGACAAACTCCCCTAAAATTTAATATAACCCCACAAATGATATGATGACTTATATTGGGACACTGTGATTGAGACAAAGGCTATGATCTCGCATGCAAATGACTTTTATTCAGTAAATCAATTGTTTTAAACCTTTGACACTATTTTACAACTTTTTAAATAAAGACAGTTGCATGCATGCCCGGACATCAGGTAAGGCCACTATTCATTGCTACACTATCATATTGAGATTTGAACATGTTTCATTGTTGTCCTTTGCATTCATATGTTGTTGCTCAAGTGTGAGCAGGGGTTTGGGATAGTGTAGCCAAGGTTGTGCTAGAATGTGGACTTGTGGGGTATTGCGGTGACCGCGGACAGTGAGCGGTCGACCAGATGTTTGTCCTTGCATCAGATAGGGGTTGATTCTGGTTTATTCTGCATTAGATTGTGGATTTGTGGGGTATTGCGGTGACCGCGGACGGTAGGCGGTTGACCAGATGTTGTCCTTGCATCAGATAGGGGTTGAGCCTGGTTTATTTTGCATTAGCTGGGGTTGGGCTTCCTCTAGTGGATGATGTTTCCCACTTATTGAGTACTATTGCATCTGATTGGGTATCAGGCTTCTTTAGTGGATGGTTTTTCCCACTTTGATCTTAGTCATGATCCAGTCCTGCTTTTGATACTTATCATACCGGCGCGGTTGTTGCCCGGTGAATTTTGAGACTTATCATACCGGCGCGGTTATTGCCCGGTGGTGCTTTACTCGTGTGGGTCGCTCCCCTCGAGTTCCACTCTAGAGGCTGGGGCCAGACAGTTATTGACAGTTTTGCTATCACGTCGGCGCGGATTTTTGCCCGATGATGAGAGCGGAGCAGGCAGTACCGATCGTGGATCAGATGACGATTGGGTTATTTTGGACAGTTCTGTTTACGGATGCATGCATACAGTTTTTATAGCCAGTACCGCAGTAGAGGCATAGTAGTGGTAGTTTTACTGTTTCAGTACCTTACTTATCTTACCACTTCCCCTTTTGTCTCTAGTAGTCCTAGTGGGTGCGTCAGAGTTGAGGTTTTACCCACTAGGGGAGGCTATTGGTTTATCTGGTAGTTCTCACCCCCATTGTTATTTTCTGTTTCTTTCTTCTCCTTTATTTTTGCAGAGTCATCTGCGGGAGCTGCTAGGCCATCGGCAGCGGATCGAGGTAAGGGGATCGCCGAATAGATAGATCTCCTGGGAGACTGAGAGCTGTAGATAGAGGCTGTACCCTTCACTCAGACTGTGGTATTTCCCTTTTATTTTGGGTCTGGCGTTAGCCAGCTGGTTGTACTATTTTGGTGAGCTGGGAGATTATTGTACTTATTACAGTGTTATTTGTAGTCCCAGTCTGAGATACTATGTGGTTCTTCTATTTCAGCTCTGTATTATGCTCTTTTATTGTTAGATTATATCTGAGCAGGTTACCAGCGCTTCGTGTACGCGGAAAATTCCGTGTGCACGGCGGATCTGTAGACGAGCCCGGTTTCCGGGGCGTGACAATCTCAACACACAAACTCACGGCTGGAGATGCTCCACAGCCAGATCCGCGAAGGGTCCGAAAACCCCGGGGGACTAATACCTACTGCCCCAAGAAAGAAAATCAGCCCTTAGAACCCAGATCACTCGAATCATCTCGGGTGGATAAGTTTATAAGAAACAGTGACGTTTATTACAGAAAACCATTTGATCTGAGAGAAATCTATCTTTTTAATAATTTTTAGTCTTTTTGGAAAATAATTTGAAAGCAAGTTTTATATCTAAACCTCGAAGAGATAATGCCCACGTCCTATCAAACAAGAACAGACTCAGGCGACCCTGCGAAGCTTGGAAGAAAACATTGGCTGACTAAAATTATGTGTTCGTCCAAAAAGGTTCTGGGTTCAAGGTCCTGCTAACACACGTGCACCACGATCACAACATGGTAGTGACGAGAAGAACAGCGAAAACTAAAAACCCGGGACCACCGTTTATCTGAAACGGTTCCCAAATCACCAACACTGGCCTAACCCAGCCACCAGACCCCACTCGGCTCCCAGGCCCGAGTGCAACACCCGTCCCACAACACCCTGACCACTCGGCCCACTACCCGGGCGAGAAACTCTATATCCAGAAGGATATGCAATGTGTGGGGTGTCTAAAGCATAAAAGAACCTAGCCCAGATTAAGGTTCTCTATTGGTCTGGTTTAAACACATGCAACATATGACGGGGGTGCTAGTCAAAGTTCCAATGAAACACTTAAACTAGCATGCAAAATCCTATCATAATAGAATTAGAAGGAAGTCCGTAGACTTGGAGAGAAAAACTAACCCACCTCGGTAAGCCACCAATTGCTCGTAGACACTTGCAATTGGCCTCCACGCAATCCGCACGCAAAACGATGTCCGCTGCCGGAGTCCGCACGCAAAACGGTGCACGCCGCCGGAGTCCTCACGCAAAACGGAGCACTGTGCCGAAACTCGCGCGCAAAACGGAGTCCGCACGCAAAACGGTGCACGCCGCCGGAGTCCGCACGCAAAACGGAGCACGGTGCCGAAACCTGCGCGCAAAACGGAGTCCGCACGCAAAACGGTGCACGCCGCCGGAGTCCGCACGCAAAACGGAGCACGGTGCCGAAACCCGCGCGCAAAACGGAGTCTGCACGCAAAACGGTGCACCGCTGGGGTCCGCACGCAAAACGGAGCAGTAAAAATACGGTCCCTAACACAGATAAGAACAAGGGGTCAAACCAAGGTCAAAAGAACGCCCCAAACTGTTCTAAAAAATACCGCAAAAAATAACACGCGGGACCTACCACGACTGCGCCGCGCCGCCCAATCGGCTCATTGGAACACCTCGCGCGTTCCACGGGATCGCCGACGCGCCGCCGCACCCCACGAACTTCCCTCTCTCACTCTCCCTCTCGCGCTCGGTTGGAGAAGAAAAGGAAAAGAAGAAGGGAAATGGCGCGGGGGAGAAGGAAGAAGAAGAAGAGAAAGAGGAGGAGGGAGGGTGGTCCACGGACCCGGTCCACGGCGGCCACCCAATGGGGAGCCACAGAGCGCGGTCCACCAAGCCGGGGCGCGTGCACCGGGTCCACGCACGCGCCCCGCCGCCACGTGGCGCGCACCCAAGCGAGCCACCCGGGCGCGCAGCCCGCGCGCCACACGGGCGCGTGACACCGCGCACGTGCAGGCGCGGGACACCCAGCGCGCCACACGGGCGCGCATCACCCTCGCCCGCGCGGGCGCGAGTGGGGGCCCGCCACGTGGCGGCCCCCGCGCGATCAGGCCCGAAGCGCGCTTCCCAAGTGCGCACCAGCGCGCCCCTGCTGCGCCTCGAGCCGCGCGCCGCCAACGCCTCAATTTTCGTGCCGTCGCCTCGCCTCGAGATTCGTGCCGCGTCGTCTCGAAAAACGCGCAAATCATCCGGGCTCCAAATCAAACAAGTAGATAGTCCATTCTCAACGATTTCGTGCGCTGAATCCAAAAACGATGTCCGTTTCTCCAAATTCTCATCCGAAAATTTGCCGAATGCCCCCGGATAACCCACTTGATTCGATTTCCGCGGCGGGTCCAATTTTGAAGTCCGATTTGCCAAATTCCAACTCTAAAAATTCCCGAAGGCAACCGAAAAGGTAAATTTTTATCCAGACTTCGCCCGGAGTCTAAATTTGACATCTACGACACGCGAAACCACCTCTAAACACTCGACGGGTCCTCCAATTCCCACGGGATCTCCTTTATAAGCCCAAAGTCCAACACTTGTGTCCAAATTACGCGCAAACACCACCGACACACCACGTAGGCCTCCAGTGATGCAAACTAAAACCCAATTTGCATCACTAATCTAATTCTCGGGCCCGACAAGCGCACAAACACTCCCAACGGCCACTAAAAGCTGCCCAACAACCAACAAACCTTACGCGGGGGATTTCGGGACCTCACACAACCCAGCCCGCTGTGAGAGGCGTCGCTGTAGATCACAAACCCATCTCCCATCACTGGCAATGCTAAGATCGGTGCTGATATCAGTCTTCTCTTTAGCTCCTCAAAGCTCTGCTGGCACTGCTCTGTCCAAGTAAATCTAACCCCCTTCCTAGTCAGTCGGGTAAGGGGAGTAGAGAGCTTTGCAAAGCCCTCCACAAACCGATGGTAATAACCTGGTAAGCCCAGAAAGCTCCGGGCCTCAGCAACCGTCGTAGGTCTAGGCCAATCCCAAACGGCATCAATCTTCGTCGGGTCCACTGCCACTCCTGCGGCTGAAACCACATGGCCTAAAAATGGGACCTCCCGAAGCCAGAATTCGCACTTTTTAATCTTGGCATACAACTTCTTCTCTCTTAGAAGTTGCAGCACTATTCTCAAGTGCTCCTTATACTCCGCATCACTCCAGGAGTAAATCAAATATCATTAATAAATACCACGACAAAACGATCCAAGTACGGCTGGAATATCCGGTTCATTAAATTCATGAATGCGGCAGGGACATTAGTCAATCCAAATGGCATCACTGTGAATTCATAATGCCCATACCGGAATCTGAAAGCTGTCTTGGATATGTCCTCGGCCCTCACTCTGAGCTGGTGGTAACAAGACTGAAGATCGATCTTTGAAAACACCGAAGCTCCCTGCAGCTGGTCAAACAAATCATCTATCCGCGGTAAGAGATACTTGTTCCGGATGGTCACTTTGTTCAGCTCTATGTAATCCACACATAATCTAAGTGAACCATCCTTCTTCTTCACAAACAAGACCGGCGCTCCCCACGGAGATACACTAGGTCTAACGAAACTCCTATCCATCAGATCCTGCATCTGTGCCTTCAACTCTCTCAACTTGGCAGGTGCCATTCGATAGGGTGCCTTCGAGATTGGCGCAGTTCCCGGAACCACGTTAATCACAAACTCTATCTTCCTCTCCGGCGGCATAGTCGTCAGCTCAGGGGAAAACACATCCGAAAACTCGCAGACAATAAGAATATCCTCGAGTCTCGGCACCGCCGTAAGCACCTTAACAATAGTCGCCAGGAAAGCGGTGCAACCTCTACTCATCATCCGTCTAGCCCTCGCCGAAGAAACGGTTGCTGCGAACAGCATGCTCCGGCAGCCTCTGTAGATGAACTCCTCCTGTCTGGGCTCTCGGAGAGTCATCGTCCTCTCTCTGCAGTCGATGGTAGCAAAATACTCCGACAAACAATCCAAACCAAGTACAACGTCGAAATCCTGAAGTTGCCGTAAGACAAGCAAGTATGCTGGCAAGATCCAAGATCCCAATTGCACTGGGCAAGCCCTACAATACTCCTCGACATGCAAAATATGATCTGAAATTCGAACCTCTAATGCATGCGACAATGAATCTATCTCTAGACCATGTAGGGATGCAATTGCTCTACCGATAAATGAGTGTGAAGCGCCGGCATCAAAAAGAGCTCTGGCGCGAGCAGCGAAAATCAAAATAATACCTGCGACGACGTGGTCTGCTCTGTAGCATCCTCGACATGTGCTACGTAAACTCGCCCACTCGGCACTGGCGATCGTCGCTCCGGCTGTCTCGAGGAAGAAGCTCGATCTGGCATGCTGTAAGTCAAGGGTGGTCTGGTCATCTGGAGTGGTACAAGGGGAGTTGAAGCTGTCGATCGTGACTGGAGTCCTGCTCGGGGGCAAGCGGATTGGAAGTGCCCGGTCTGATCGCAATGATAGCACCGACCCTGTCCCTGACTACACTGCCGCGGTGAATGCGGTCCTCCACAGATGACACATCTGTCCTGACGCCGCTGTTGCTGGGGGTGCTACTATAGTGGCTGTCGCCGCTGTTGCTGACAGGATCCACCAGATCTCTGGCGCCCCTAAAACCCACGACCCTGAGAGTGGAATTGTGGAGGTCTAGGAGGCCCCTGAAGGCTCGTCTGTCCCCCGTCAACCGGTGTTGGCCGCTTCGCCCCTGAGATCTCTGCGGGGGCAAGGGTCCTCTCCACCATAACTACCTCCCCGCGCTCCACGTAGAGCGCCTGCTCCATCGAGGCGTCCAAAGTCTGTAGCCTGAGTGACCGCACAAACTAATAAATATCCCTACGCAGTCCCCGTTCGAACATATAGATCCAGTGTGCCTCATCCCTGGCCACGTATAGTACACTGTTCAGTAGCCGATTGAAATCCATAATATACTCCTGCACCGAATGGCTTCTCTGCTGGAGGTTCTTCAGATCCTCCTCCAGCTTCTACCTGATACTCTCGGGGAAAAAGGCTCTAAGAAGTAGGCTACGAAACTCCGCCCACGTAAGCAACTGGGTCCCAGGCAGATCGGTAGGTCGCACTTGGCGCCACTAGGCCTCGGCATTGTGCTCCAAAAAGTTTATCACCAGAAGCACCTAAAACCGCTCCTCAATGAACAGGCTCTCGAAAAGTCGCTCCATAGCCGTGATCCAAGACTCTGCCTCCCACGGCTCCAAACTTCGCCCAGAGAAACGAGATGGGTCAAGCTGGCGGAACTTCATCAAGCGGTCCACGTCTTCCCTCTGCTCCTCTAGGGATAACTGTCCTCCGGTCTCAGTGCCTCTCCACTAACGGTCGGTCCAGACTGCGCCACAGGCACTACTGGTACAATAGGGGGTATCGCTGTAGGGGAAGAAGGAACTGGTGAACTCTCGGGTGGTGCTATAACTGGCTGCGCCCTCTGATCCAGCAGGCGCATCATTCTGTCTATGGCCTCCTCCTGGCGTCGGATTCCTGACGTCGAATAGCCTCCGACATCTGCTCCATCTGGGCCCGTAACACCTGGACCTCACTCTGCTGGTCCTGCCTGACTTCTCCCACTCAGGCTCATCGGAGGATGAAGGCTGAAAATACGTCAGCATCCTGCGTCGTGGAGGCATCGTGCACATCTGTGACAAAAGAAGAAGATAAAAACCAAAATAACGCTCGACCTAATCTAGCGAAAGTCTAAGTCATGTCCCTCTTCCTGTAGCACTATGTTGTCTGCAGCCAACATAGCCGCTCACCGAGAGAAGACATGTCAATCACTCATCCCATCCCTTGGGAGAGTTAAGAAACTCAATCAGGACTCTCGCTAACAATCACGGCTCTCACGTGAGTCATCCTAGGGTCCAACCACAAGCCTAGGGTTTCTAAGTCCACAATCTCCAACATCCTAGGCTCTGATACCACTCTAATCTGTCGCGCCCCGAGGTCGAAACTACGAGCCGGGCCCGCCAACAGATCCGCCGCCAATACGGGGTGCCCCGTATAGACGAAGCGACTAACCTGTAAAAGATACTACTAACCACCATACAGATATCTGAGCGGAAAGTAAACTACGAGAATAAAAAGGAGTACAACTCCAATACAGTACAAATCTGATCTTTACAATACAAGAGTCTCTCCAAAATACAATTCTCAGAAGTAATAATAAACAAAGTCCAACTCCCAAAAAGTAAAAAAAAAAAAAATACAATAAGACCCAGACTGCCCAAAATAGTAAATCAGTCTATTGGGGTAATACTATAACTCTCTAAGTGCAGGGAAGGGAACTACTCGGCCACGCCCTTACCTCGATCAGAAGAAGCGGCAACAGCAGGCGTAGAAACAGGAGTAGGTGCCTTTGCAACAACACTGCAGCGGGTGTGAGAACTACATCAACAGTAGTTCTCAGTGGGTACCGTCTCCAAGACTACGGTCTGCCCATTAAATCTACTAGAGGCATAAGATAATAATACAGTAAAGGTGATAAATAAACTGCAAATAACTTTACAGCTATCATGCCTCTATATATCATGCTCAAAGAATGATACAGATAATAAAATGCATCTACTCGATATGCTCGATCAACCCAATCATACTGATTGCCACAGAAGGTCCAGTCAAATTTGCGCCAGCCTACTACCACACATCTCCACAGGGACGGAATTTACGTAGGGGGTCCCACTCGGACTGCGTCGACAAGTCGCGATAGCAAAGTAATAGGCCCAGCTCTGGAGCGGCACTCAAGGGGAGCGACCCCACCGAGAAAGTATCCGCGCATCTCTGTCGAGCTCCATACGGCTCATGCAGGCTATAGTCCAAGTAAAAAAAAATGACTAAGAGCCCCTTAACTATAGGCTATTTCGAAATAGACTCTTAACCTTTTTTACTTGTTACTTAATTTTTGTTCTTTTGATTTGAAAAATTGGTGGATAATGAAATTGGGTGTTTAGTTAATTAAATCATAATTTTATCAAATTACAGACGAGATTGCCGATTTTGATAACAATTAATAATTAATTAGCTAAGAGAAGCTATTAACTTTAGTAGTATTCCTACATCCAGGGACTAAATAATTTAAATTAGAATAATACAAAATTAAGAATGTGCTAATTAAAAAGTAAAAAAGAAAATGGCAAAAAAAGAGCTGCACATTTGACTATCTAGCTTAACAGATGAATTAATCAACAAAATAGGAACCAAATTATTCTTCAAATGGTGAAATTTAAAGTTTGAAATTTAAAATAGCAAATTATTCTTCAGATTGTTATCAAATTATTCTTGTAATTTTTTTTTAATATTAAAAACTAAATAAATTATTTAAATTCTTAAATTGAGAGGTGTACAATTTACAGTACTTTTTATTTTTCTAAAAAAAATAAAAAATTTGCACCACCTATACTTTACCGAAATTGAAATTTAAATTAAAATAAACTTTCAAGTAAAAAATATCTTTTATTTTTGTTTATTTTATAGTTGTAGAAGTTTTTTTTTTTTATTTTTGCTTTTTTTTGGTAAAAAAATAAATAATATAAAAATTAAAATTTATCATCATTTATATTTTATTATCTTTTGCTTATTTTTTTATAATTAATTTCGATATAATACGGTAAATGAAGTAATGAAAATAAATATTTACGATCAAAAATATTTTACCCCTCTTTATTTTTGGGTAAAACAAGCGCACCCCAAAAAGGGTACAAGAAATAATAATTAACAAGGAAAGAGAGAGAGAGAGAGAGAGAGAGAGAGAGAGAGAGAGAGAGAGAGAGGAAACTTAGTAGTTAAGAGAGGAAACTTAGTAGTTAAGAGATGGTCTCCCTTAAGAAACACAGAAGAAGATGAGGGAAAGAGCACTAAACCCCAACTACCCCCACGCAATGAGAGGGAAAGAGCACTAAACCCCAACTACTCCACACAATTCAATGCAAGTTCAATGCAAGTATACACCCCTTTAGGGATGTATATCTTACAACCCATCCTATTCGGAAGTGGGTATTATTTCACTCGTTATATATAGACTGGAATACTATTAATAGTACCAAGTTATTGGTGCTATTAAATTTTCAATTCTTGAATTAAAAAATGTGTGGTTGAGATGATAGTGGCCTCTTGGGTTTAATAGATAGTTGGAAAAATAGTAAAATCTAACAAATAAAAATAATCAAAAAATTTGATCTAAAGATAGAAAACTTAATAATACTAATAATTTGGTACTATTAATAATATAGTAGATGGACTCTATATATATATAGCTAGGCTGGAATACTATTAATAGTACCAAGTTATTGGTACTATTAAATTTTTAACCGTTAAATTAAAAAATGTATGGTTGAGATGATAGTGGACCTCTTAAGTTTAATAAGTGGTTGGAAAAATAATAAAATTTAACGGATGAAAATAATTAAAAAGATTGATCTAAGAGTAGAAAACTTGATAGCACTAAATACTTATTGGTACTATCGATAGTATAGTAGTCAGGCTCTATCTATCTCTCTCTCGCTCTATATATATATATATAGAGAGAGAGAGAGAGAGAGAGAGAGAGTATTTAGCTTTTATTTTTTTAACAAAATATTAATTCAGCGGTGTTTATAAGTTTTTAATCTTTGAATGAAAAGATGTATAATTAAGATAATAATATTCCCTTGAGTTAAGTAGATAGTTGGTAAAATTAAATAATTTAAAAATAAAATTAGTCAAAGTGATAAATGTAATGGTAGAAAACTTACCATCATCAAATCTTTGATATTTGTATAAATATAATAGTCCGACAAAAAAAAAAAAAAATATATATATATATATATATATTCCCCTTAATCCCCAATTTTCCCTGAGCATAGGGAGAGAGAGAGAGAGAGGAAACATGGAGGTGCTCAATGCTCTCTCATTTGGTTCTTCCCCTACCTCCCCTTCCTCCAATTCCTTGTCCCCCCCTTTGCTCCGAGGTGGGTTGGGGAGGGCGAGGAGCGCTTCCACTGCCGAGAGGATCATCCGTGGCTTGCTCACCTGCGTCTTCGCCATAGGTCTCTTCTTTTCTTTTTTTTTTTTTTTGTTTTTTTCCCGCATCTTCCTTTTGTTTGCTTTGTTTTGGTCGTGATCGAGCTAACATTAGGGTTTTTTTGTTGGTGTGATGCAATCCGTGGTGCTCGCGTGGGTTCGATTGCAAATTTGTGATGTGGGTTTTTGTTTTCTGTAAGAGTTTTGGGGTGCCAGGTGTGAAAGTTGGGATCTTGGAGTTTGATATTGTGTTATCTTAATTAGAGAAGAGAATCACGGGATTAGGGTTTGGTTTGTGGATAATGAGGCCCCTTTGTTTCCCGATGTCGGATTTATTGCACAAAAGATCAGGTAGGGAACGCGTTATTGCTCACATGTGTGGTGGGGTGAATCATGTCGCGTGTACTAAAAGAGAAGGAGAGTTCGATATCACGTGTTTGGTTTATAGATATCAGGTGAATCATGTCACGCGTAATTGAATCAGTAGTAAAAAGAAAAAGAGACTTCGATATGGGGAATTGAACTCACAAACTTTTATTAAAAGTTTAAACTGAGGGGGTTTAGGATTGTCTATGTGATCATATGATTGAATCATTATGTAAAAAGCACTAGCCAACTTATACACAAAAAATTATTTCATAAGTATGTTTACTTGTTCAATGTTAGCATGATTTTCGTTGAATTTTGCTTCTTGGGTTTATCATTCTCTACTTGTGAAATGTGATTGTCTAAAGTGGGGTGTTCTTCGCCTTTGTTTGTCTTCTCCTCATGTTACGTTGACGATGCAGTGGGCGTAGTACTTGGAGCTGTCACCGGCGGATTGATTGGAGTAGCAACCGAGAGCGGCGTGTTCCGAGGGACCGGAATAGGGGCCATCTCGGGAGCTGTTGTATCCATGGATGTTGTGGACTCCTCCCTTGCTCTGTGGCGCTCTAATGAATCAGGGATTTGGATTGCTCTCTATGTGGTAAGGAACACTGTTGTATACTGTTAATTGAAATGCTGTAATCTTGTTTTGGGTAACTACAATTTTAGTTCGTGCAGAGTGGCCAGATTTTGACTTCATGATTAGAGTATTAATATTAAAAATTAATCCTGAAGTTTGGCACAAATATACGTGTAGTCGTCACACTTTTGACTTCAAAATGCTCGTTCTTCAATGCCTATCTCGATTTTAATTTCGTCCTAAAAGCTTTTATGATTCTGGTGACTTGGCGTTTTCAAGAAAACTGTAGACTAATGACTGAACTTATTTGTTATGTAGAACAATTCATAAGGCTATAAATTGTTACAATGGATGGTAAGTAGGAACCCAATTTGTTGTAATTAATCCATTGGAATCTGGGTTAGAGACCAAATTTGTAATTAAACCTCGTCCAGCGATAACCTGGCTAATGTTCTGCTAATTGAAATCTAATGGCTTTTTTTTTTTTTTTTTCCAGTTGGATGTAATATGTAGTCTTCTGAGTGGACGTCTTGTTCGCGAGAAGGTCGATCCAGCTGTGCAAAGTGCAGTGAGGAGCCAGGTTTATCTCTCAATGAACCTAGATGTGTAGAGGTTTACATCAAATTAATCAGTCACGAAGGTTTTAATACGTTTTGGTCCCATTTTTGGGCAGATGAATGCTGTAGATTCACCCTTCATGGAGGCTCTGGATATTTTTGAAACTGGGGGGACAGGAGGAATGCCACGGGCTTCTATAGATAAGCTTCCTGAGATCAAAATTACCAACGGCAGCAATGTAGATGCCACGGGGGAGGGAATTGGTTGCTCTGTCTGTCTTCAGGTTGAAACTCTTCTCTTTGTTGATCTTTTGCTGTTAGTTTGTTTGGAATACTTTAGAGACTCACTTATGGTATATGACTTGATTCCACTTTACATCCCCGTTGTTTAGGCTGTTTCAATTTACTACTCTAATGTTGTTATTCCAGCTGCTCATCAGGTAAAATTGAGCATGTGGCGAGTAAACGTTTGTAACTCTCTACTCTTAGTAGCAAAGTGTCTGCGCTTAGAAAACAATAATTCGAGAGCTTGTGCTATGGCAGGAATTTCTGTACTCAATAATTCAAGAGCTTAGAAAACAATAAGTCGAGAGTTTCTGGGCAAGTTTCAATGAGAAAGATTCTAAATTTAGACAGCTGTATTCAAAGAGCATTTCTGTAGAAGCTCTGCTCAAGCGCGGAACAAACGGCAAATTCTTTATCACGGTACCTTTAATGAGAACAGGATTTTTCACATTCTAAAATTTACCGATATTTTAACGGCAAGTACTAATGGGCAAGCGGAACGACGGCTCGATATCAGGCTATTACTCAAAAGTGATATGTATAAGCTTCTCAAATTTATTTCTTTTGATTGATTTGGTGATTAAATTGGCCTCATTATCCTTTTCAGGATTTCCAAGTTGGAGAAAGTGTGAGGAGATTACCAATGTGTCATCACATGTTCCACCTTATCTGCATCGATGGATGGCTTATCCGGCACGGTTCTTGTCCATTATGCAGGAGAGATATATAGATTACAGACTGCTTCTTTCTGTAGATAATAGAGGCTAACATCTAATCCATTTTGCTCTCTGATGTTTTTGCTTTTCTTATTTTTTAGCTCATTACTATGTAAAACTGAATGAGAGTAATTGGTATGAACCTCCAGTGTTTCATGACCTTCTAAAGATCAGTTTTGAAGTTTTACTCTCAACTATCTTATACAGTTTGGCTAACATTTTCTATGGATACAATTGTTGTGGCCACTGTACTTTTCACTTTAATTCTTTAGGTTTGATGGTCTAGGTTTTTTTTTTTTTTTTTTTTTTTTTTTTTTTTTTTTTCTAAAATAACTCAATTATTTTAGTTTAGTTTTTCGAACTGGTAAAATATTTTTCGTCCATTTGGTTTTTAGAAAAAGTAGGTTTTCTGTTGAAAGGTTTTTTTTTTTTTTTTTTTTTTTTTTTTTTTTTTTTTCAGATTTTGTGAAAAAGTGTTGTTTTTGTTCTTCGAATTTATTATTTAGAAAATGAAAAGTGCTTTCCAAGAAAAGCTCTTTTTTTTTTTTTCTTCAGAAAACAGGTTTTCATGCTTTTTTTGATGAATTAAGCACCACCTAAGTGAAAAGTGTGGTGGCATAGTTGTAAGATGGCTACAGTAGAGAGAATATCCATACATTTTATTGTATGTTTCATCAGATTTTAAGGTAAGAATTAAAATGTGTTAATATTGAAAAAAAAAAAAAGAAAAAAAAAGAACATTATATTTTAACATACTGAACTTTTCTGAATTTTAATTATTCGACCATTTTAAATTTTGATTTTACTATTCAAATTTTTAATTTTTTAATTTGTGTCAGTCAACGATTATTTTAACTTTTAAATTTAAATTAATTATTTATTTTAATAAGTTGATAGTTGTTAAAATTGCATAAAATACACTAATAAAATATGTAAAAATAAAATTTTAAACAGCATTATAGGAAGGCTCTCCAGTTTTTCAAAAATAATGCACACTTATTAAATCTTATACTATGGCCAAATTATTTATCATATTCTTTTAAGATTCCACAAACATTAGCCAAAGAAATATGGAAACTCAATGAAGTCAAACGGATTCATCATAATGCCATTTCCAGTTAGCCAAATTTAATTTGCTAGAAACACCATTTGCTCTTTTGCCATGACTCCTATTAATCATTATCACATTACAACACATCATGCTTTTCACTTTAAAAATTACTAAAAAAGATTTATCATTAATCCACAAAGCACTTCTAAATTAAGTTCTTAAATAATGAGTTAGAAGACCTTTCCTGAAGCTCCTTTTCTTGCTGTTCAAAAGTTGGTAGTTATGGCACATTTACTAACAACACATAAGAAACACAACTCTGAGAACAACTATTCTCTCTCTCTTTCTCTCTCTCTCTCTCTTTCTCTCTTCATATAAAAATGTCACAGTACTATAACATTAAACAGATAACAAAGTTTCTATTCTGTCCCTTTTACATCATTGAGGGAATGATCATCAAAGTCGACGAAATAAAGATTTAGTACATCTTACAGTGGCCGAGGAGAGCCGTTGGTCGGTTTCATCATGAGCAAGGTGCGAGAGAATTCCCAGGAACGGTAACACCGCCCCCTCTCAAAGAGAGAGAAGGTCCCCTGGATAAGCTCGCCCTACTAACGAGATTCGAATCGAGGAATACTACGATGACGGTTATGTCGTCATGGAAATGCCTGCGGACACCACGGTCAATCTTCTTGAGGTCGGAGTACCTCATCTCCCTCTTCTTCGCCGCCTCTTGCAGTGCGGCTTTGACGAGCCTCCGCGCACTTCCCTGCGAGGTTATTTTTGGCACATTTAATTGGTGATAATCTTTATTTCATATGAAGTTTTGAGTAAGGGTGAAAACGAATCGGATACAGATCTGATAGCAGCCGACTCATACCATGTCCATATTTTTCCTCTGATACGGAATGCGGATACTGATATGGGCATTAAACGGATAATACTACTGCAAATCACATTTGCTCAAAACAAATAAGGATTCAAATCGAGTATCTGCTACATTCATAATTGTTTACTTTGAAAATAAACATAATCCGATATAACACTATACTACAGAAAGAAAATGGAAAAAATGAATTAGAGACTAATGAAACAGCATTAAATTAAACATTACACTATATTGTAACATTCTACAATCCATATATTTGGATGGATTTTAGACAAATTATTTCAAACTACATCTGTATCCTCTGATTAATCTCAAACCAAGCTGAATCGGATGGACATTTAAGGAGAGGTATCTTATTGCTGAGGAGTAGAGTGCAATGACTTAAATGGTGTGCTCAGATGTTTTAGTTTATCAAATCAGAGAAAATTTGCATGAAAGAGGTCGGCACAAGGAACCTCAAACTAGTTAACAATTCAGGAGAATAATTCAGGTTCTGTTTTTATTAATACAGACAAAAAGATTATCTAAATCCATGCCTAAATTGATAGTGTATGCCAATACACCTAAAATATACAATTTCTTTCCAATTGCAGAACATATTTGTCCAACTTTATTATCGTCCTGTAGTGCATAAGTCGGTTCTGATCCATCAAATGCTACAGTTTGTCACAGAAAAGAAAGCTCTCATTTCTTTTTTAATTAAGGCAAGAAGTGTACTTGACCAATGATTAGAAAGTGTTGAGCAATCACGTCGATCTTAAACAAGATAGTAACTGTGGCAAATTGGAAGAGTCGTAATTTCCCCCACAGTTTTAACTAGACATGATTATTATATCAACAGTACAAGCTCCTGTGCAATAAACAATGCTCGTTCAAAATTTTCAGTACTCTATATTGTAAATTAAGCACTTAGCAATTGCCGTCGACAGCAAGGTAAAAGGCAAAATTAAGCCAAAGAGTAATTTACAGTATAGAGTATACAAACAAAGAAGTAGTATGGTCTAGTAAAAGCAGAATGTTCATGCATATTATTTACACGATATCGCTTCAAGAAAATCTATAATAGTCTACAACAGACACAGAAATCAGGGGGAATGGATAGATTATTGATATGCAAGTTAAGGGACTAAATAGATCATTGATAAAACTTGCATATTGTTTCCGACTTTACCACAATTCTGTTAACTTTTGTGCTTCAGTGCTTGTTAGTTGCTAAAATCAGATGCATGTATGAGAATTTTAGCCATTCAACCACAAGAATTTGATCAGAAATGTTTGGAGTGCTTCCTTTTGGTGTTTGGTGCATTATGGGTAATATATTTGCTTGTAGCAAGTAAATAAAAAAATGCACCAAATAATAATATTATTAAAGCTAATCAATGTAGGAGCACCTGGGCATCAAACTAAGAAAAGATTTAGGGCCTATTTGGATGTCCAAACAAGTTTATCCAGTCATAATTTGTACTGGAGCGAAGTTTCTGTAGATGATTATAATATAAACTTTGATGCTAGTCCATTTGAGAGTCCAAATAATCACAGTTTTTCCAGATAATGAAGTCCACCTAGAAGATTATCTATAATATCTTGAAACAGTAGGAATTACTTAAACATGCATCTGAGCAACAAACTATCCCTCGGCCCTTGAGTAAACAACAATAGATAGGCTGGATTAGTTATTCTAGCATCCAACCAGGTCCTAGAAATCTCGTTTTCTGACTGAATTTAGTCATTATGTAATTCGCCTCCAAGGCATATAATAAGATCTAATACCCGGATGAGAAACTTACATTTCGAGGATTGCCATGGACAATGTCAACAGCCTCTTGGTTGCTCAGGTGCTCCCAAAGCCCATCAGATGCAAATATGAGAAATTGGTCGTGTGGCTGTAGTGGTTGCTCGGAAATAGATGGTTCCGAACTTAGTATAGGTTTTTTGAAAGGTTCGCGAAGGCGGAATTTCGCATATAAGGGTTCCCTGTTGAATTCCGCCCATTTCAGGTATGCGTCACCAATTGACCTAGAAACCTGCAACGTACTCCCGTGCTTAATGAGATATGACGTGGTATTATATAGCTAAATCAGTAAGAAGCGCATCAACATCAAAGGAACCCGTACGATACAACTAGTAACTACTATCAAACATATTGAACTGATACATTCAAGTATCTATGTCAAATATAGAGCATTTTTGGAGCCTCACACAATCAGCATAAAGAAGAGGAGCTTAAATTGCAACTCAAGAAAAAAAGGAGGTTGGTTCGTCTTGAGATATAAACATAAAAGCTGCAATTCAGGACCTCTTTGGGCTGGTTGGAACTTCAAAAAAGAGTATTTTCTGAGCGGAGCCACTTGAAGAAGCACAAACAGCTTTTTGATCAAAATCTCCTCAGCAGCAGAAGCTTCAAATTGGAGCTTCCGCTCCACAACAGAAGCTCAATAGTTTTTGCTAGCCAAACGCCTACTTCTAGAAGCTTCCACTCTTCGGAGTTGAGAAGCTAACCCAGAAGTCGGGACAAAAAGGCGCTTATGAATGCTGAGAAGCATGAATGCGAAGATTCTGAACAATCATATCCAGAAAAGATCTTTCATGATTAGATAGTTGACTAGATCAGCGTGAAAGATTGTGATGAAACAATGCGTACCTGAATGAGGCCCTTCACACGCCAAACATTATGCTTTAGTACAACAATCTGTGAATCTTCAGGGTGCGTCGACCGCAACTCTTTTCTCACAGACTCGATTCCCGCATTATGCTCTGCCGACAGCTGGATGGCTAAGACTTCTCCTGTGGCTTTTACGTGTCTTCCTAGAACAACACGAGAGTCCCCCACATTAGCTACATATAACATACCGCCACAGATTACACCAACGAGACAGCATGCCCCAACTGCCGCGATCTGAGGTTTCATAGGCCATTGTTTGGTCACGAGAGAGAAGAAGCCCTCCTCGGTTGCTTGATATGCTTTCCGTACAACATCGGCTGACATGGACTGTTGTTCTGATGTAAATCCTGCTAAATGTAGGCACAATGTCACTTTATATGCCAATTACAATAACTACAGCAGAAGGACAATAGTAGCAGTAAATAAGTAAAAAAGGAGGCACTGGCGTTACGCTACAAAAATTGAAAGTAAGGGAAGCAGAGAAACAACAAAAAATAACAAAGATATTATGCCGTCATTAACTTCATAATCCAAGTACTTTTCCAGCAAAGCAGAGTCAGCTAACTCAAAGATAGGACGGCTCCGAACAAACAGTCACCCCTCTGAGAATTGGCATCAGAATCCCATCTGAAGTAAGAATCAGCTGAAAAGGGGATTTGGCGGTGAAGATAATCTACCTTCTTCGTTGCAAGCTAGGCTCATGCAACCTAAAAGCAACCTCCCAAAACCATCTACAGATAAGAATGATCAATACGATGGAGAAAATTTGTCTCTCTTCAGTCTCTTCTAGTTATGAAATTATCTTCATATCTATAGCACAGTAAAGCTTAGGAGACAAATAAGACTGAATGCGTATTCCAGATAGAGGAAATCAACTCGGCTGAATATACAACAAAGGCTTTTCACATAAGAAGTGTTTTTAATTTCTCACAGATCATGTTATTAAGTGATGACCATAGGTAGAAAGTAACTGGGACACTAAATTAAAAACAATTGTCATAATAACAACATGTTATAGCTTGCGAATAAGGCGGAAGCAATGATAGCTAGTGAGTTATAACTTGCATATCTAAGTGTGAACATTCCGCGCTTAGAAACTCACTCTTAAGATGGTGGAAGAGATGATCGTTGATATACCGAGACGTCTCGGGGCCCCCATGCCCGTCATACACCCCTACGAAGGTCCCATACGGGCCGGACTCGAGAGAGCTCAGCGAGCCCGACTCTATCTGGCACTGGTCCTCGAGCAAGCTGTTGGCTTGGACCACGGCCATCGAGAACTCCCCATTGACGTGCCGCCCGCAGTCCTTATACCACAGGAGCCCATCCTGCTTCCCGACGGCATCGTTTCCTGCGCTGGCATCGGACTGCTGCTGCTGACAACAGGCCCTCAGAAAATTCATAAATTCTCCAAACATCCCTCATCTCATCGGGAGCAGCACCGAATTCTCATCTTATAAAATCTTTGAGAAAACAACACTAATCAAAGAATTTCTGATGCTTCAATCTCCCTCGCCCTAATCTGCGAAAAGCAAAAGCACATGTATCAGAACAAAGTAAACAAAAACCACCAAAAATCAAACTTTGATTCATCAAGGGGGATATTATTATACACATGAGCGTGCTGCAGGAAACATAAAGCCCAAGGATCCAACTCTCTCTCCCACCACTTGTTTGTCTCGGATAAAAAATATTTAAAAAAAGGGAAATAGATGAAGAAAAGTTGTCTTTTTCCTAATGTTTCTTCCAAAATATAGACAATTCCCATGCGGTTCATAGAATGGAATGCAATAATCCAAAAAGTAGCATCAAACATCAACCCTATCCCCCCTAATTCGACACCAATTGAACACGCCGTTCCCCTTCTCGAAAACACCTCGCGCCGCCACGCCGAATCAGGCCAAATCGGGGACTAATTCCACAGATCCGTTTGAAATCAAACTCCTACAAATCAAAAGAGGGGGCGGGAGGAAGAAGAAGAAGAAGAAAGAGAAGAAGAAGAAGAAACCCCAATTCCCCAATTCCTACAATGAGGAAAACCCCAAGATGAAATTACTTTCGATCGACAAATCGGTATCGGAAGAGGGGAGGGGGGGCAAAAACCAGGGAAAAGAAAAACGCACCTTTACGCCGGGATTCGATCTAGCCGCGTCGGAATTGGGCGCCCCTATCCGGATTATTAGGGTTCGTCGCGGATTTAGGGAGGTGGGGAGAGGGGAATCGTCGGGGTCGAGATCGCGAATCGCGTTCGATGGGGCGATTTAGGGCGACCGAGAGAGGGAGACGGGGAGAGGAAGAAGCAAAAGGGCGAGGGGCCTCTCTCTCTCTCTCTCTCTTCTTTCTCTTTCTATCTCTTCTCTCTCTCTCTTAACCTCTTTTTCTCTCTCTCACAAAGGCCAAAAAAAAACACAAGGAAAGAGGAGAGAGAGAGAGAGAGAAAGAGAGAGAGAGGGGTTGAAGGCCAGCGAGACAAAGGAAGGGAGGCCGTGGGGCCCACCACCACAACCCAAGACGACGAGTGGGAGGAGAGAGAAAGAAAAGAGACAGAGAGAGAGATGTAATTTGATTTTTTTTTGGGGGGAGATATATATAGGAAAATGAAGGTAGATCTTATTTGGGGGTGTTAGATTTACATTCGCATTTATTTACGGATAAAAAAAAAATTTATTCATTATTTTAAAATGACAGATAAAATTTATTTTATTTTAAAATATAAATCGTACACTCCAAATAAGATATACAAGAAATACTTTCCATATATATAATTTAAGAATTGAGCTCATATTGTGATTTTAAAATTAAAATCGACAATTATAAATTTTTAGTTTTTAAATAAAAAGATATGCGGTTAAGATAATTGTGAGTTTTTTAAGTTTATTGCGTGGTTGGTGGAACCGTATGATACGTAAAATTAGTAAAAAAAAAAAAAAAAAAATTGATGTAATGGTAGAAAATTTATAAGCATCAATTGCTTAATATTTTTACAAATATAATAGCTGAACTTATAATTTAGAACTCGACTATAATATTATTAATAATATCGAGTTATTACTGCTATTAAGAAATTTGCAGGAGTTTAGCGGATGGTTAGTGAAATAGTATGATATAAGATATGTAAATGATAAAAAATGATAGATCTAAAAAGTTAATAGTACAAAGTGTTTGGTACTATTAATAAATAGCATTATAGCTGGACTCTAAAATTTATCTAAAGTATATATTATTTAAAATTGACTATTTAATTTTTAAATTTTAAATCTTATTATTTAATCTTTCAATTTGTTTGATTTGAGTATGTCAACGGCACAATAACTTTAAAATTTTGAGCTAATTATTTATTTTTAATGAATTTATATAGTTGTGAGGTAAAAATAAGTAAAATATTCAAATTTTAAAATTAAAATATTATTTATTTGATTTAAATCAGATAAATTAAAATATTAGATAGCAAAACTAAAATTTTAAAAAGCTGGGTGTTCCATTCAAAATGATTTAGTTATATATATTTTTATTTTTTAAAAAACTAATTTGCTATTTATTTATTTGTTTATTTATTTTGTCATAATTATTCATAAAAAAAAAAAAAAAAAAAGGGAGGTGAAATGATAAATTATTTAAATAAAATGCATTAATTTCCAAGTATTAGTCCAAAAACTTGATCTTGATTTTTAATACTTTATAGAATGAAAAATGTATGTTTGAAAGGAACTTTATCTTATTTATCATTTATTACTATTCAAAATTTTCAATCTTATTTTATAATTATCAAAATATTTTTCTAAAATTCAATCCTACTAGTAAATCATAGAATTTTTTTTTTAAAAAAAAAATTTGAAAATAATAAAAAATTTTGATTCTCCAGGAGTAAGTAAAATATTCTTAAAACTTTAAAGACATTAGATATTATCCCTTTTTGAAAAGTACATCAACTTTAAAATGATTCATTTGAAAAATCAATTTAGATTTTTAAATTCAAATTCGATTGCTTAATTAAATGAGTTATTCTCTACAATTCAAAATACAAATTCAAATATAAAGTATTTGATAAACGAGTTAAATAAATAAGTCTAATAAGAATTTAAATTTTACGGTTGTCTATCCCAAAAATATTTTTGTGCTAATACTATAATATAAAATATATATTTGGTAGCATCTCTGTATTCTAATTATTTATTAAATAAAATTTTGCTCTTTATTGATATAAATATTTACTAATTCGAAAAAAAAAAAAAAAAAAAAATCAACAATATCATCGGCACAAAAGTCGTATCGTAATAATATTTTATTAGCACGAAACAACATAAAGTAGGTATGGCCTACTTTGATTGGTACTTAAAACTTTGAATTGATTTATTTACAATCAAAACCTAACATAGGCCATTAAAAATTAAAAAAAGTGTGGAGCATTGCAATTCTGAAAGCTAAAAAGGAAAAAAAAGTTTTTTCTCTATCTAAGAATTATAATTTTTTTTCCTAAAATTAATTTTTTTAAAAAAAATTTACAAATTTGAATGAGCATATATAAAACTAACATGTAACAGCAGATCGAGAGCTTCCCGACGAGACGTGGTTGGAGAGAGGAACCAGTTTTGTCCACTGAAAAGCACATTTCAATGCAGAAGCACAGAAAAGAATTAAAATTTTATATTTAAAAACAACTAAATTTCTGCATTTTTTTTTTTTTTTTGTCACAGTCATGAAAGGTTTTTAATAGAACTTTTCTTGTGCAAAAACTCTTCTTTAAATATCTCCATTTGCAAGTGCAGGAACTTAGCCAAAATAGTTGCATTATTACTTTCTACAAATAAAAGCCTAAACAATTTAGAGCCAGTAATAAAATTAGCAAAGAAGCATGTCACTTTAATGCTCCTGCTAAAATGATACTACTTTATAAGTAGTTAATTATAGAGTTATTTTTGTCAATATATTTGGTCAAATTAAGTTAAGTATGTAATAGCTTTATAAAATATCATTTTGTTAATAATAATATAAGCTCCATTAATATCACTACCCACTTAATACACTAAAATAAATAAATAAATAAATAAATAAATAAATAAATAAATAAAGGTCTTAACAAATGATGAATAATGGTGTTAATTATTAGTATCTTTTCATTTTTTATTATTATTTTTTTTTTTCTCGTCTCTTCCTCTTCTTCTTTAATTTCATGAGTTTTAGAGCGCACGCACCGTAAAGATAGTTTAATTGAAAAAAAAAACAGTATTTTTTTTTTTGCTACATAAGATTATTATTATTATTATTTTTTATAATGAACAATTTGAGTATTTTTTTTGCAAATTTAAAATACAGAGTTTATAGTTAAAAAATAAAATATTTTGGATGTAAATTGAAAAGTAGGCCTTACTTTGTTGTCAAAAGACAGAAAGAAATAAAAAAAAAAAAAAAAAGAACTCAAACTCACAACTTTTTAAAATGAAAGAGACAACTTAAACTAACTCTAACATCGTGTTACCTAATTAATGTCGAATCGTTGACGTTAACCCTTGATCTCAAAAGTTCGAGCGGTTAAAAATACATAATTAATTTATAATTTAAAGCGTATAGATATTGCGTCTACGGGTCTCGATTGTGACTTGATCCAACTAGCCTCACACCATTTCAAACATGATTTGACCCAACTCAGTCTCACGTTATTTCGAACGTGACTCGACTCAACCCGACCTTCTGCCACAGGATAGGATGCTGATCTCTTTAAGCCAATATCTAAAAGATAAATCAAATATAAATTGAGTTTAGAAATAATCTTGATATTCAAATTGATTTTGCCGTTAAAATTATGACACTGGAGAACAAACTAGGGACTTAAACTAGAGACGATGGTGTCCTCTTAAGTTTGTATTTCGACGTCAAACGTCTATCTAATATTTTTTAAAAATAAAAGATTTATTTTAAAAGCGAAAGCGAAACCAAACTGATACTGAGCCACGTGCATATGCGGTAACAATAACATCGACCTAAATTGCTTTTGATCTAGCAAGCACTAGGTTGGCTTAACCTAATTATAGGGTTGTGAGAGAACTAATTGAGTTGGCAAAGCTACATAATTAAATTTATACATTTATTTATGGATGTACATCTTATACCTCCAGCAATTCACTGATGAGAATTTTTTCATCCATCACTTCGAAATGATGGGTGAAATTTACCTCATCTTTAGATGAATGGGGTGTAAAATATACACCCTTTTTGAGTGTACAGAAATATTTTGCTTTCAACAATGTAAAATTGTACAAGAACCCCTCGTCTACACGCTATTTTGAAATGGCCACCTCATCTTAACTTCCAATATTTCAGAATTGAGTAACTAATCGAAGTAATTCGGGGATTTCATCAAATTCGTCAATTATTTAATCAAATTATATGATTTTAATTACATTTTTAACGATTAAAAGACTTACTTTAAACGCATCAATTGAATTTAAACCCATCAAATCAAACAACTAATTTAAAATTTACATGTGCAGTTGCAAACCAAAAATCCATTATTCATTTGACAGCTTAGAACAATTTTTTTTTTTTTTTTTTAGAAAAAAATTAAATAGAAAGAAAAAATCAGAACTATGTTGACTAATCTTTGACCAAGTCCCCACATCATAGTAATTGTCGTGCATAAAATAATAATTTAATAATTAGAAGAGCATATATATATATATATATATATATATATATATATATATATATATATATATATATATATATATATATATATATATATATATATATATATAATTTAACTTTTTTAAACTTTTATAAGTATTTTAATTTAATTCATATGTAATAATACATCTACATATTATGATATATTTATTCTGAAGCAGCCCCTCAACTTTCAACTTTTAGTTTTTAGCTATTAATTATTCTTATTTTATTTGCTTAAAATAATTAAAACTATCAAATTTGATAAAAGCTTACTAAAAGTTATTTTGGCTAAATCTAAACGAACTTGATTTGATTTTTGTCGCATGTAATCGATCGTGTCTAAAGTTCAATTTTGAAATCAATTATTATGCGTTGGTGTATAATTTAATTCACTTTTAAAAATTAAATTTTTTTCGATAATATATATATATATATATATATATATATATATATATATATATATATATAGTGGATATTCGAATCCTACTATAATTAAAGATAATATATTATAATATATTTTAAAAATTAAATGTAAGATTAGAGATAATAAAATAATAATCGAACTCAAAATAAAAAAAAAAAAACCAATTTTTTAAAATTAATCTAAAAATATAAAAATAGCGCTAAACAGTTGAGTTTGACCTCAAATTTGGCCAAAATTATTTTGCACCTTGATGTGTAGATTTCGAAAAGTATTTTTTGAATTAAATTGCATGCTGAAAACAGACACCCAGCTAAAAAGCTAAGTAGTTTAAAATTTTTTTTTGGTAAAAATTGTCAAATTTAATAAAAATTTCGACCCATCTTTATTGAATAATGATTTTTCAAAAATTCTAACACTAAATTAGCCGCATCACGTAATATCAAAACTAGTCCCTGCACTTTTTTCCGATTCTAATCGAATCCGGTGAAATATGATCAACGTTAATATTTTTTTTATGAATTGATTAAGTCGGTATTTTTTTTTTTTTTTCTTTTTTTTGTGTCTCTCTCTTTCTTTCTATATCGCTTTTCTTCATCATAATATAAGTTTACAAAATTAAGCACAAATTAAGAAGGGACCAAAAAGAGAAAAATAAATAAAAAAAATAAATAGCAAGTTGGAAAATAACAACATTAATTCCACCCTGTTTCTTGAGCTAAGTTCCTATAACCTCCTATTTGGTATAAAGGAACATATGAACTAAATATAGCACATGCAAAATATGCCAAGTAAAGTTTCATAGGGGGAAAAGAAAATGGTCGCAATTCAAAAAAAAAAAAAAAAAAAAAAAAAAAAAAAAAAAAAAATTTCATTAAAAAAATAAAATAATAATATAGTAATAGATTGGATTTGAGACCTATTCATATAGGATCCAAATATATATGTATTCCATAAAGCTATGTAGAGGATCCGAATCCGTTACCTAAAAAAAATCAATCTAGTAAGAAATAGGTCCATGAAATATATATTAATATTTTCGCTCACATAAAATTAAAAGAATTCAGAATTAGCTCGAATACTATATTAATCAAAAATTAATTTAATAAAAAATAGGTTTACAAATACATATGGAATAATTGAATATGACTTTTGGTATACAACACTTACGCTGTTAGATTTATCTTTCCAAAAGTTCTTATTTCTAATATAATTTTTTATTATCAAAATTTAAATAATTAAAAGTTAATAAAACAAACCAAAGTTAACTAAGGGCTAAGATAACCTTTTTGCCACTTATACAAATTTGTATTTCAATATTAATTTTCGCCATGTTTTCTACTCTCTTCTCTTTATCCATGATTAGGAGTGTCAACAAGCCGAACACGAGCAAGCTGGGGTCGGCTCGTGTACGGCTCGTTTAATAAATGAGCTGAACACGAGCTGGCTCGTTTAAATATCGAGCTGAAAATTTTGGCTCGCGAACACGAGCTGGCTCGCGAACAACAAGTTTGATTTTCATTCATACTATTAGGTATAAAGTTGAAAGAAAGTTAAAAAATTAAAATTTTAATCTAATAATTAAAATTCATAAAAAATTGATAGCTTACAATCTAATAGTAATATATATATATATATATATATATATATATATATATATATATATATATATATATATATATATATATATATATATATTATATTCGAGTTATTATCGAGCCGAATACGAGAGAGCTGACCCAGCTCGTGTTCGGCTCGTTTATTAAATGAGCTGAAAAATTCGACTCTTGTTCGGCTCGTTTACTAAACGAGTTATTCGATCTCGAGCTCATTTCGAGCCGAACACGAGCTGGCTCGCGAACAGCGAGCTGGATTGCCACCCCTATCCATGATGATGGCGAGACCTACGATGGTGACGGCCGATTATTTATTTCGATTCTTATCCTCAATCGGCGATTATTTATTTCGATCCTTATCCTCAATCTTGATCGATTTTTTATTTCGATCCTTATTCAAAAAATCGATCCTTATTCTCATTTGGCTTGTAAAACCGATAATCGCTTATTTATCCTAACGGTCGATTCATGTCTACCCTTTGTTAGGGTTAGGTGTCTTTTTCGGCTCTTATTCCAATTTAGTTCATTCAAATTGATTGACTCGGGGATCGATTTGCACACCACTTGTCATCCGTTGATTCGGTTGAACCGACACGATCATATCAACGGTATCATTTGTTATGTGATGATTTTTTTGATTTCAACAACATCATACGGTACCTAAATGGGGTGTATGGATGGATATGATTGCTCTTATATATTTTTCTATATATTAACAAGATCCAATTGGTAAGATCCAATTCACCCCATGGAACCCTTAACTTTTTTATTTTTCAGAACTGAGTTTTTCAAGCCAAATAAATTAAAGTTTTTATTAAATTAATTGATAATACTATTAAATTTAATAGGTTAAACTACTTTGTAGTGAGTGAATAAAATTAAATTACTTAACTATTTAATAGCTAATGGAGTCATAAATTTAATAAAATTTTTTACTTAATTAAGTATTAAAACAAATATAAAAAAATTTCAGAATTTGAGGGGATTTCTTTTTTTTTTTTTTTTTTTTGGAAGAAACTAAATTACTTGATATGATAATATCATTTTTAGTCAATAATCAAAAGTTTGGTCAAAATGATATGTTAATATAATTTTTGGTCAATAACTAATCCCTAATGCATATAAACTACATCTAAAGTTTGGTCAAAATGATATGTTAATATCATTTTTGGTCAACAACTACTCCCTAAATTATATAAACTGCATCAAAAGTTTGGTCAAAATTAGATGACATGCACGCACGGGTGGAAGTGAATGACTCAGATATCAAAGCACACACATAATTAGACTGAAATATTATCAATAGCAAACGAACTTTATTGCTATAAATTTAGTTATTTTTTATGATGACGTTTCGAAAACAACGATTAACACCCTTGAATATGATCTAAATTATTTAAATTATCTAAAATTAAATTTCAAGTATTTTCGATATTTTTTTCTTGTCCATCAAGCGGTTAAAAAAAATAAATGGCCGAAAATAAATAATCTTCAAAAAGTGATGATAGGAGTCTTAAAATTAAAATCGAGAGTATAATTCTTATTTTAAACCGTTCAAAAAAAAATTTAATCAAAATTTAATTAATTTAGATTTTTTTACACCGTTAAACAAACAAAAAAAAACTCATATATACCATTAGAATTACAAAATTTGCAACATTTTGATCATTAGGTCAATGGTGTCGAAAAGATTTGAAATTTGATTTCTAAATACTTCTCGTGGTCTAGATTTTATTCAACGATACCGATCGTCAATTTGGAAGCTCCATCATCGAAAACAAATGGGTGGCAACAGAGCCCGTTTGCTATTAATAGCATTCCAGCTCAACTCTCTCTCTCTATCTCTCTCCTTATATATATATATATATATATATATATATAGAGAGAGAGAGAGAGAGAGAGAGAGAGAGAGAGAGAGAGAGAGAGAGAGAGAGAGAGAGAGAGAGAGGGAGATAGAGAGAGAGGGAGAGAGAGAGAGTTCAACTTGTGTGTTTTTAGAAGCAAAGAGGCATTCGTGCTCCTAAATTGTTTTCAATATTATGACGCCCCAATAGTCTCACATCGGATAGGAAAAAAGTTGTGATTGAGTAAATAAGAGACATGTATACTAGTAATAATAATTGCGCTTAAGCACTTTGGGTTGCAGTTTGAGACCAACGAGTTATTATTGCTAGTCAGTTAGGTCGATATATTTGGTATCAGAGCTAATCACCAGCTGGAAGTATGTGAAAAGTCTCGGCTGGGCTTGGGTCTAAATGACAAGACTAGCGAGACAAGTCTCACATTGCTGGGTGATTTTGGGCTGTATGTGTGTTTGGGCTAACGAGGACGTCATGCCTAAATGGGCGTAGTTTGTGACAGCCGATAGTCCCACATCGGATAGGAATGGTGTTATGATTGGGTATATAAGAAACATATACACTAATAATAATAATAATTGGGCTTTAGCCTTTTGGATTGTGGTTTGGCCCCAACGAGTTATTATTACTAGTGAGCCGGGTAGTTACTGATGTTGGGATTTTCGATGCGATTTTTCAATATCATTTACCTAGTAATCGAAAGGGCTCAAAATCAACGGTCGAAAATAAAAATCTCATAAAATGTGATGATATGACACTAAAATTTTAGATCAAAAATATTGATCTTATTTTATATAGTATAAAGAATTTTCTATTAAAATTTTACGTGATTTGGATATTTTTATACTGTTAAACTTGTAAACGGCTGACCAAAACCATTAAAATTACTAATTTTGAGCTCTTTTGATCACAAGGCAAATAATATAAAAAAAAAATTATGAAATTTATTTTCTAAGACTTTTAAATATTATAAATCAAGTTTAACAAAGCCGATTATCCATTCGGAAGTCGCAATATTGGAAACAACTTGGGAGCATGGATGCTTTCGTGCTTCTGAAAGCACATAAGCCTGCTCTCTCTCTCTCTCTCTCTCTCTCTCTCTCTCTCTCTCTCTCTCTCTCTATATATATATATATATATATATATATATATATATATGAGTAAGTCTCATGTACTTTCGAAAGTACGGGAACCTTCGTGCTTGCAAGTTGTTTTCGATGATGGAATATTCGATTCGACGATCAACTCCGGTAGACATGATCTACGCTATTAGAATTATTTAGAAACTAAATTTCATAATTTTTCGACATCATTTACCAAGCAATCAAAGAGTCTAAAAAATGACTATTTTAACGGCCGATGTGGCACGTTCGTAAATTCAACGGTAAAGAACAATCCAAAATAGGTGAAACTTTAATAGAAAATTCTACTTAACATCAAGAGTAAGATCAATACTTCCAATTTAAAATTTTTGTATTTTATTACTATTTTTTTATGAAATTTTTATTTTCAGCCGATCATTTTGAGGTTATTCGTTTATTATGCCAATAAAGTCAAAAAATTATGAAATTTGGTTTATAGATAGTTCCAACATTGTAGATCATGTCTAATGGAGCTGATCGTCGAATAGGATGTCCCATCATTGAAAATAACTTACAAGCACGAAAGACTCCATACTTTCGAAAGCATAGGAGCCTAGCTAAGCTATATATATATATATATATATATATATATATATATATATATAGTCTACTATGCTATCGATAGCATCAAGTCATTCAACGGTACCGATCGTCGATTTGAAGCTCCATCATAAAAAATAAATGGGTGGCAACGAAGCCCGTTTGCTATCTCACATTCCAGCTCAACTATCTCTCTTTCTTCCACTAAACCCTAGGGTAATGTTTGTGTAATATCCCAATAGTCTCACATCGGATTGGATTGCATGAGATTCTGATTTGATATATGAGATCATACACGCTAGTATTAATAACTAGACTTAAGTATTTTGGGTTGTGATTTGGGGTCAACGAGTTATTATTGTTAGTGGGTCATGTCGTTACATTTGGTATCAGAGCCAAGCACCACCCGGAAGTGTGTGACGAGTCTCGGCCGAGTCTAGATTTAGATGACAGGACTAGCAAGACAAGTTCACATTGCCTAGTGATCTTGGGCTGTACGTGTGTTTGGACTGACAAGGACGTTAGGCCTAAACGGGGGGGAGTCTGTGACACCCTAATAGTCCTACACGGATGGAAATGAGATTGCGATTGGATATATAAGAGACATTGACACTAGTAATAATAACTGGGTTTAAGTATTTTGGGTTGTGGTTTGGGCCTTACGAATTATTATTGCCAGTAGGTCGGGTCATTACATTTGGTATCAGAGCCAATCACCAGCTGGAAGCATGTGACGAGTCTCGGCTGAGCCTGAGTCTAGATGACAGAGCTAGCGAGACAAGTCTCATATCGCCTGGTGATCTTGGACTGTGTGTGTTTGGATTGACGAGGACGTCAGGTCTAAACGGAGGAGTTTGTGACACTGTCACGCCCCGAGTTTCAAAACAGCGGTAGAAATTTTTTTTTTTTTTTTTAAATCAGAGTTCAAACTTTAAACTCGATCAGGACGTGAGCAGACCGCCACATGCATAGAAAATTCTTTGTCCACACGGACAGAGTCTCTCCTATACATGCTCGGCTAGGCAAGTGCAGTAATACAATCAGAGAGCAATAATCAACAGCTAAATTCAAAGCATAAACTCTACAACTAATACATCCATCATGACATAATCCACAAATACTCCAACTCTAAATACAGAGACAACTATGATCATAATACTGTAACTGAAAATACTAGCACTGGACCACCATGGCCAATAGCAGGGGACAACTCTAGCGCGACAGCTCACTGGATCGTCCCAATCTCCCAGCACCCGACATGTATAGGGGAGACTCTAAATACAGACACCCCAATAGTCCCACATTGGATGAAATAGGATTGTGATTAGATATATAAGAGACATGGACACTAGTAATAATAACTAGGCTTAAGTATTTTGGGTTGTGGTTTGGGTCTAACGAGTTATTATTGCTAGTGAATGGATTGTTACATTTGGTATCAGAGCCAAGCACCAGCCGGAAGTATGTGATAAGTCTCGGCTGAACCTGAATCTAGATGACAGGGCTAGCGAGACAAATCTCACATCGCCTGGTAATCTTGGGTTGTGCGTGTGTTTGGGCTGACGAGGACGTCAGGCCTAAACGGGGGGAGTCTGTGATATCTCAATAGTCCCACATCGGATGAGAATGAAATTGTGATTGGGTATATAAGAGACATGGAGTCTATGACACCCTAATACTCTCACATCATATGGAAATGAAATTATGATGGAGTATATAATATAATCGAGGTTAAATATTTTGGGCTGTGGTTTAAGGCTCAACGAGTTATTATTGCTAGTAGGCCGAGTTGTTACAGTTTGGTTTGAGAACAAATTATTCTTGTTTATTCCTGAAATAAGTATAATTTCTAAAATAGACAGAAATTAGACCAAGTAATTATGATTGAAAACAAAAATTATTTATGTAAATAATAAATATTTAGATATTAATAAAATAATATTTTAACAAGTTAATAAATTAATTAATTAGAAATACTATATGAGACAATGAAGAATGACGTTAATTAGTGAATAATTATATAAATAATTAAATAATTAATATTAATTAATTATTTAATTATTTATATTTTTAATTAATACATTAATCAGATAAATTAAAATATTAAAAATTTAAATAATATAACTATTAGTTAATTATTGAATAAGCATATCTAATAGTTAATTACGTAATTAGATAATTAATTATGAATAATAAATTAATTATTATTTAAATATTTATTAATTTAATAAATCAAATGATTATTCAGTTAATTATTAAAAAATCAATTGCATTAATTAATTATATTTTATAATTATTTATATCTTAATTAGTAGAGGAATAAGATAGAAAATAATTTTATTTCACCAAATGTATGGAATTACTATTCTCTCCCCTCTTAACAGGTTATTCTGGAATAACTCGTTAAGAGGAGAATAGTAATTTCTAATATCGTTTGGAAGAATACAAAAAATAAATCTTTTATTCCTCCCTATTCTCTCTTTATCCTTTGAACTAAATATACTCCTAAGGGACCACTATTATACTAATCCTACAAATTTTTATCCCATAGGCACCATCATCGAATTTTCTTTTTATTGATTGTAAAATTATAGGTTTTAATTTGCTGAATACGGACAATAAATTTGTAGATATCGAGAACTAGAGCTACGAAAGGATTGTACATAAAACCTAAAAAAATTAAATTACTAACTAGCTATTACTATACTAAAATACTGGTTAATCAATTGTATTCGAGATAACTTGTGAGCTACACATACCATAAGTTGCACTCATCAAAGCACACAGATAGTTGAAGGGAGTTTTGGGGTGGGTGGTGTCTCTATCATTAAGTGCACATTGCCTCCCCCTCCTTTCATAAGGAAATGGAATGATTGGTGGGTGTAGATCTCAATCAATGGTGGTGCAGTGCATGGCATGCATGATATGCATGCCCTCTTTTTTTTTTTCTTCCTTACTTTTCTTTCCCTTCCTTCTTCTCCCTCCTAAGGTTTAGTCTCTCTAGGTGGCTGCACCAAACCCAATTTCTGATTGGATTAGGCAGACTTCCATAAGTCAATATGCATATGCATCCAACTGTATCATCAGAAGAATGCTGCTAGCTAGGGCAACCCTCAGAGGTCATCTTAAATGCTTCTCATAGTGAAAGTACATTTGATTACTTTAAAATTTTAACTTTTCCAATAACAGTGTTTTTCCGTTATCCAACTTATGTGCACGGCGAATATATCGTAGGTGAATCATGTCATGTACATATATTGACTAATTAAAGAAATAATATTGAAAAAAAAAAATAAAATAATAGACATAAATATTTGTCAAAAATAATGCATGTGATTCTTAAATTCGGAACCTCTTGCAACAGATGGTGCTTAGGATTAGGTTTGATACCAATTGCTTTAAAAACTTAAGTTGCTAAAGAATAATATTTTGATACTTTACACATAATATTCTCCTTAACATCTATCTTGAGACTTTTTTATTTAGCCCAAAATATGAGTTCAGATAAAATAAGAAAAAATTAAATAAGATTAAAAATTAGAAATTCAAATCCAAAATATTTTGCACTGGCATTATGTGCAACAACTAATTATTTTAAAAACTTAAACTAATAGAGAATTGTATGTTTAATACTTTATATCTAGTGCTTTTTTTTGAGAAAAAAATAATATGCTATTGTTTTATTTATTTAGAAAATAAATTAAGATACAAATTAAGACAACTGAAACATCAAACAAAAAATAAATAAATAAATAAATAAATAATACTATAAAGAATAACATGGCTCCCTCCCTGCTGGCTCTAACCAAGGATATATGATGAAGATGTATATATAAGTGTCCACCCTATAAGGGATGTACATCCGGTTAGGATTTTCATATATGTGGCCTAATTAATTATATTTAAATTTGAATTTACTATAGATAAGGTCAATCCTAAAAAATATAGAATTACTTGATATGGTATATCTTATCCCTTTCCCATCCATTTAAATTAAATAGAATCCTAATCAGACTTTGATGGGAAGTCGATCTGGAATCTATATAAAGGGGTACTGGTCCTGCCACCTACTCATGTGCATTCTGGTAAGATTATCCATTAAATCCACACCATACGGAAGAGTGCCTGAGAAAGGAGGAGAAACCAGATTACCTAGTTCGGTCGGTAATATTTAGTATTGCAACCGAATTTCTTGCTTCCGCTGTTTAATAAAGAATTTTTTCTCGATGACGCTGTAAGTTATTTTACAGTTTTATTTATGATCTTGAATGTTGGTATGTATTCGATTTTATTTTATACCATATAAATTCCATCAATTGGTATCAGAGCCAGTTAGATAAATTTAATATTGTATGCTTTATTAAATTGAATTGAATAATGATTAATTTATTTTTTAAAACGGATTTTAGACTTTGAATCTAATTATATGTAGTCAAGTTTTTTTTTGAAATATTGCCGTATGATTTGTTCATGGCCATCTTATTATTGTTGATGTGCTTTATTTTTCTTTTTTTTTTTTAATTTGAAAATCGTTATTTCTTAGTTTCCCAATTTTGAAAAAAGCGTCATTAGGCCACTCGGTTTTGTTTATGTGTGACCTTACAGTACGACACCACTGCATCATTATGGCTTGTCATAATTTTGGTACTCTATGGGTTGTTTGGATTAAATCCAATTAATTGAAGAAAAATAAATTTGTGGTTTGTGCCTCTTTTGGATCCGAGGCAATATAATTCTTACGATTGTGGCTATCTTTCTTTTATTGGACTTTAATCTGTTATTAAAAGTTATTTATTTGTTCCGAATTCATAAAAGATTACTTTTAATTATTATGTTTATTAATTCATCTTATTTCGATTCATTAGTTAATAAAGTATTGTGAACATAAAGAATCCGTTCACATAAGGATTTAAATTTTGCATACAATATTAATTTATCATAAATTCATTTATCTGATATTTATGGTGATATAATGGATATACATAATTTTTATGATTGTAATGTTATATTTTAAATTATTGCATCTATACTTATGTATATCATAAAGTGTTATTTTGATCGGACATAACATGAAAATTAAATAATCATAATTGTTGTTAGATTATTTAAATCTAGACGCTAAGTTAAATTAATTTATTATTTCGATTAATTAGGTGCAAGCCAAAGCGGCCCTAACTAAAGAATAATAAATTAATTTACTTTAAAGTAGCGTTCTTTTGGATAATTTTCATGTTAATTATACGGCACTAAGTCAAATTAATTTATTATTTTCAACTGTTCGGGTGCAAGCCAAAACGGCCTCGTTCAGAAGAAATAGTGAATTAATCGCTTTAAAGAAGTGCATGTAGAAATTGCACCCTATTATTTTTGTTTAGTATGATTCTAGACATAAAAGTATATGGGTGGTGTAGGATGGTAATTTTCTTGTAACTCATTTGGAGAAATTTGCCTGGCCAAAGCTGACAATTTCTTCATATGGAAAACTTGAAATTATTACGATCTACAGAAAGTCTAAATTAATTTCTGATAAAGAAATTGCATATTTATGCTCGTAACTCTGCTCCCAAAGGAGGGGTTATGATGTCATATAAAGTATATGCATAAAGAAAGAAAGAAAAATATTTATGCTCATAATTCTGCTCCCAAAGGAGGTGTTGTGATGTCAAATAAATTATATTTTTCTAATTTTGGTGTGGAATATTATGATGTGTTTCTTATTAATAAAGACATGCATTTTATTTTTCAGCTATAACTTCATCCTTTGTTCCTATTGGTGATTCTGTTACTATGCTTAATGGTTCTAATTACTCGGAGTGGAAAGAACAGATTATGCTTACATTAGGGTGTATGGATCTCGATTTGGCTCTAAGAGAGGAAAAACCTCTTCCTCTTACAGATCAAAGTACGCCAATCCAAACAGCATCTTTGGAAAAGTGGGAGCGCTCTAATCGACTTAGTTTGATGCTGATGAAGGCGCGTGTTGATAAAAACATTCGAAACTCTATTCCTGAATGTAAGACAACCCGCGATTTCTTAAATGCTGTGGAGCAACAGTTTGTAAGCTCCAGTAAAACTTTGGCAAGTACCCTAATGAATAAACTGTCTTCCATAAAGTACTCCGGAAATGGGTCGATTCGCGAGCACATTATGGAAATGCGAGATATTGCAGCGCAGCTCACTGCACTTGAAGTAACCATCTCTGATTCATTCTTAGTGCACTTTATTTTGAACTCCTTACCATATGAATATGGACCATTTCAGATCTCTTATAACACACATAAGGATAAATGGTCAATCAATGAATTGTTGACTATGTGTGTGCAAGAGGAAGGCAGATTGATACAAGAAAAATAAAATACAGTTGACTTTGTTTCTCACAAGGGACAAATAAAGCGTACTAAGAATGGTAAAGGCAAGAATGACTCAAAAAAGAAGAACGTGGAAGTCATGTCTGGTTCACAAAGCCAATCAAGTAATTGGACTCCCAAGTGCTTCTTTTGCAAGAAAAAGGGTCATATAAAGAAAGACTGTCTGAAGTATTAGAAATGACTCCAGAAGAAAGGTAAGTTTCTGGTTTTGATGCATGAGTTGCATTTAGTTTCTGTTCCATCTAATACTTGGTGGATTGACTCTGGTGCCACATGCCATGTGGCGAATTCCGTGCAGGGATTTCTAAACCGCAGAAAACCCAATAAAGATGAAGCCACTATCTATACTGCTGAAGGAAATCCAACTAAAGTTAAATTTGTAGGAACATTTAGATTAGTTCTTTCTAGTGGTTATGTTTTGGATCTAAGTGATACTTTTTATGTTCCAAATTTTTTAAAGAATTTAATTTCTATTTCAAAACTTGTTGGTTTGGGATATACTTTCAATTTTGATAATAAAGTTTTTTCGTTATCCTACAAATCTGAGATAGTTGGCTCTGGTGTTTTGGAAAATAATCTATATAAAGTATCTTTAGATCATTCGTATAGTGAAATCCTTCTTACCATGCACGAAAATATTGGATCAAAACGTGGCATTAATAATGAAAAGTCATCCATGTTATGGCATAGGAGGTTGGGACACATATCGAAACAGAGAATTCAAAGGTTAATTAGAGAAGGAATTTTGGATGATCTTGACTTTTCTGATTTTGGAACGTGTGTGGACTGCATAAAGGGAAAACAGACCAAAACCTCCTCTAAAGGTGCCAAAAGGTGTGATGGAACATTAAAGCTGATTTATACGGATATATGCGGACCTCTCCCTCTTACGTTTACTGGCCATAAATATTTTATCACATTTACTGATGACTACTCTCGATATGGCTATCTTTACTTGCTTAAAGATAAATCTGAAGCATTAGATGCCTTTAAGGCATATAAGGTTGAAGTAGAGAATCAACTCGAGAGAAAGATAAAAGTGGTCAGATCAGATAGGGGTGGTGAATATTTTGGTAGACAGACAGATAAAGGCCAAGTTCCTGGGCCTTTCGCTAAGTTTCTAGAGAAGTGAGGGATTGTTCCACAGTACACCATGCCAGGCACACCTGATCAGAATGGTGTTGCTGAAAGAAGGAATCTCACATTAATTGATATGCTCAGGAGTATGATCAGTAATTCTACCCTTCCGATATCATTGTGGGGTGAGGCGCTCAAAACTGCCCTATATTTCTTAATCGGGTCCCTACTAAGGCTGTCACTAAGACTCCTTTTGAGCTTTGGACAGGTAGGAAACCCAGTTTAAGACATTTTCATACATGGGGTTGTCAAGCTGAGGCCAAATTATATGACCCACAAATAAAGAAATTGGATCCTCGAACCATTTCAGGATATTTTATTGGTTATTCAGAAAGGTCCAAAGGGTATAAATTTTACTGTCCGTCACTTCCTATAAAGATTGCAGAAACTAAAACAGCACGGTTTATTGAGGATGAAACAGTTAGTGGGAGCTCTGAACCTCGATTCGTTGAATTTGATGAAATTCAAGAGCATTTAGATTCTGTACAGAATATACCCATTATTGTTCCTAATAATTTGATGGTTCCAGTTCCAGTAGAACAACAAGTTATTTTGGAACCATAAAGTGAAGGTGAACCTATCATTGATAATCCACATCAAGATTTACAAGTGGATGATCAGATAGATTTAAGAAGATCCTCAAGACAGAGAAGACCAGCTATGTTTAGCGATTATATTGTCTATGGTCAGAACTTTGATGATCCTCTTAGTTTTTCCGAAGCAATAAATAGCAGTAATGCAACAGAATGGTACAATGCCATGAAAGATGAGATTGAATCCATGAACTACAATAAGGTATGAGATCTTGTTGAGTTACCTATAGGAGTTAAACCTGTAGGATGCAAGTGGGTTTATAAAATCAAATGGGACTCCAAAGGTAACATAGAGAAATACAAGGCCCGTCTTGTGGCAAAAAGGTTTACTCAGAAAGAAGGCATTGATTATAAAGAGGCTTTCTCTCCGGTATCGAGAAAGGAATCTTTCAGTGTGATTATGGCTCTGGTTGCTCATTACGATCTCGAGCTATACCAGATGGATGTAAAAACTGTTTTTTTAAATGGAGATATTCATGAAGAGGTATATATGAGTCAACCTGAAGGATTCTCGCAAAAAAAAAAGGAGCACTTGGTATGCAAATTAAAGAAATCAATATATGGACTAAAACAGGCCTCCCGACAATGGTACTTAAAGTTTAAACAAACCGTTTTAACCTTTGGTTTTAAAAAAAACATTGTTGATCAATGTATATATCTGAAGGTTAGTGGGAGTAAAATAATTTTTTTAGTCCTTTATGTTGATGATATTTTGCTTGCCAGTAATGATCTCGGACTATTGCATGACACTAAAGAATTTCTTTTCCAAAATTTTGAAATGAAAGATTTAGGTGAGGCCTCATATGTTCTTGGTATTGAAATTAAAAGAGATAGACATAAAGGTTTACTTGGTCTATCTCAAAAGACCTACATAAATAAAGTTTTGAAAAATTTTGAAATGCATAATTGTAAACCGAGTGTTGCTCCCGTTCAGAAAGGGGATAAGTTTAATGCTTTTCAGTGTCCCAAGAACCAATTAGAAATTGAACAGATGAAAACCATACCATATGCCTCTGCAGTTGGTAGTCTTATGTATGCACAGACGTGCACACGTCCGAATATTGCTTTTGTCGTTGGATTACTTGGCAGGTATCAAAGTAATCCAGGTATGGAGCATTGGAAGGCTGCTAAGAAAGTTATGAGGTATTTGAAGGGTACTTTGGATCATATGCTGATATACATGAGATCATATCATTTGGAGCTGATCGGATATTCAGACTCTAATTTTGCGGGATGCCCAGATACCAGAAAGTCTACAACTAGGTATATTTTTCTGCTTGCTGGTGGAGCGATTTCATGGAAGAGCAGCAAACAAAGTATTACTGCTCCTTCGACCATGGCTGTAGAGTATATTGCATGTTATGAGACCACATCAGAGGCTATTTGGCTTAGGAATTTTATCACATACTTAAAGATTGTGGACTCCATAGCTCGTCCAATAAATATTTTCTATGATAGTTCAGCTGCTGTTTCCTTTGCCAATAACAACAAGATTACGACGGGGTGTAAACACTTGGACACCAAGTATCTTGTTGTGAGAGAGAAGATAGATGAAGGATATGTTAGAATTGAATACATCAGTACCAAGTGTATGGTTGCAGACCTAATGACCAAGGGGCTAGCACCTGGGTCATATAAAGATCATGTTTGTAGCATGGGTCTAATGAGTTCTTTTGATGTATAAGATTATGACATTATTTTTATCTTTTTTCAATAAAGTTACAATTTTGATGCAGCTGTATTGGACCGTTTAATAGACATAAAGCTTTGTCTGTTAACGAATGGACATATAGTTTTTAGTTCATTCATAAAGTTGTGCCATAGAAAGTGCTTGGCTAGGAGATGAAGATGATATGGTAATTATGGAAGGAAAATTCAATATAGAGAGGTGGACCGCCATAGTTCCTATCATTGTAGTCTTTTAGTTTGAGTTAAGGGTCAAGTGAGTTCTAAGGTATTTGACCATAAAGTTTCCAATAATGCGCAATAAAGTTTGGAGTATAGAAATCCGCTCATGAAATATAATTAATATAAGCCAAGTGGGAGATTGTTATGATTTTCTGTAACGACCCGACCCACTAGCAATAATAACTTGTTGGGCCCAAACCACAGCCCAAAATGCTTAAGCCCAGTTATTATTACTAGTGTCCAAGTCTCATATAAACCCAATCACAATTCCATCCACATCCGATGTGGGACTATTGGGGGCGTCACAGACTCCCCCTGTTTTAGGCCTGACGTCCTCGTCAGCCCAAACACATACACAGCAGCCCAAGATCACCAGGCGATGTGAGACTCGTCTCGCTAGCCCTGTCATCTAGACCTAGGCTCAGCCGAGACTCGCCGCACACTTCCGGCTGGTTATTGGCTCTGATACCAAATGTAACGACCCGTTTAAGCTTTCCGTTAGTGTAGCGTCGTCGGGATGGGTTGTGCGAGTCTATTACTGATTATATTTACTGATACAGGGCCCAGTTGTTCAGCACCAGCCTCCCAGTAGCTGCGCGGGAGTTCGAGAGTCTGCCTTCATTCAAGTGGGTTATCTTCGAACCGGGCCTCAGCTTTTTGGCCCTCTGGTTGCTATAGTCCAGTCGGACCCCTGTTTTTATTTCCCTGCTGATTATATGACATATCTTGATACATCGTTATTTCCCTGATCGACATTGACTTGATTAGACCTGTGATTGAGACTTCTTGTTCATGACCAGCCGACTATCATACACATACTCCCTGATTATTCCTGACTGATCCTGATTGATTGATATATATAGATTTGCATGATTAGATGACACCTGTTGATTCCTGTCATTGAGATGTTATTCGAGATATTATTGATATGCATGATTGATTGATTCCGATGGATAGATATAGACAGATGATTCCCTGTTGGGATCTCGGCATGTTGCCGACTACCCGGTCACTAGATCGTGAGATTGAGCATTACGATCTGCCATGCACTGCTGTACTTCACGAACATGGCCGGGGTCGCTCCCCGTGGAGCTTGTTCTTTGCCGGTAAAGTGGTCCGATGTTTGACCCGTGAGCCCTTTTGCACCGAGACTGCTTGGCGTCTATGAAGTGCAGGGTATGTCAGCCGAAAAGGTGCCGAACAGTGGCATTGCCTGAGGTCCTCCGAGACCAATAGTGGCGTATGATTGGGTACTTGGATTCTACCTTTGACGCATTATTTTACTCTTTACTGTTGCTCAGCTATTTCCAGCTTTATTATCTGTAGGCATACTTATATCATCTGCAGTCCCTGATGCATGATTGTTGTGGATACCCTTGATTTCTAGTGTACATGATTTACCGCTTTTATGATTGATTATTACTGGCATATCCTGATTTACAGTATTTCATATCTGCATTCTGTACCTTGATTATCAGTAGATATCTATTCTCTCAGCTGTACCTATAGATCTTTACTATCCGCAGATTCTAGTACCCAGTAGGTACGATTAGCTGATCCTCGGCTCGTCGTGCCCACTGGGATACATGTACAGTGTATCTCACACCCCCTGGGTGACCATTTTCCAGGTCCGTCGGGTGGGGAGATAGCGGGACGATCCAGTGAGCAGATTACGATAGAGCTGTCCCCATGAGCATCTATATACCGATGATTTCTGCAGACCTTTATATTTCCCGCATTTCATTTCCGTTTCCAGTTGATTTAGACATTTAAATAATAATGTAATAATTGATTCTGATTTATTCTTACTGAGTAGAGTAGTAGTAGTTACTGATATATCTGTTGTACTCTGATGATGATTTTAGCCGTGCATGTATAGGGGAGTCTCTGTTCTTGGGATAGAGAGTTTTCTATATGTGTGGCGGTCTGTTGCGCCCAGTTTGCGAACTCTGATTTCAAAAAAAAAAAAAAAAAAAATTTAGACCGGATTTTAAAACTCGGGGCGTGACATTTTCATATATGTGGACTAATTAATTATATTTAAATTTAGATTTACTATAGATAAGGTCAATCCTAAAAGATATAGAATTACTTGATATGGTATATCTTATTCCTTTTCCATCCATTTAAATTAAATAGAATCCTAATCAGACTTTGATGGGAAGTCGATCTGGAATCTATATAAAGGGGTACTGGTCTTGCCACCTACTCATGTGCATTCTGGTAAGATTATCCATTAAATCCACACCATACGGAAGAGTGCTTGAGAAAGGAGGAGAAACCAGATTACCTAGTTCGGTCGGTAATATTTAGTATTGCAACCGAATTTCTTACTTCCGCTGTTTAATAAAGAATTTCTTCTCGATGATGCTGTAAGTTATTTTACAGTTTTATTTATAATCCTGAATATTGGTATGTATTCAATTTTATTTTATACCATGTAAATTCCATCACATCCTACATCCCACTCCATTCTAGAATGGAGTGAATTTCATCCGTCACTCGATATGACGGGTGAAGTAAATATCCACTTCAGAATTAGGTGGGGTGTAGAATGTACACCCACATCTTTTATGGGGTGTACATCTGGCATCACCCATGATGAAGTTGTCGTCGGTTCATATGCACGATTTGAGATAGTACCGTCAGTACATTAATAATATTTTAAAACTCATGTCAAGGGGTACATATTTAAAGTCTTTTAGTGATCATGAAAGGTGAGAGATCCCCACGAGTTAAAAAAAGATCAGGAAATTAATGTTTTTACTGTGTTTGCTCCTTAAAAGCTAAGGTTAATTGTCTTACTTTACTTAGGCTCTTATTCATGCTATGACTTGTTGCTCCCATAGTTTATACTTTCAAAAATATATATATTTATTATAATAAAATTATACTACAAAAATATATTTTTATGATATTTTTATATAAATATTCTATTTATATTTCATATATATTCAAAATTAAGTTATAAAAATATATTTTTAGAACATATTATAATAACGTCTCGCTATACATCTTAGCGACTATACATATAACGACACTAATTATAAGTGTCGGTATTTTTACGAACGGTATTTTTTTCAGATTTTAGAAACACTTAAAAATATCATTATAACATAATTTTATTAATTTTATTAGAGTAACTAGTCAAATAAAATTATTTAAATAAGTGCATTTAATTTTAATAATAATTTATCTTTTAGAGTCGAAGGCTCATTGTACTATTTTGCTATGGTGAAAACTTAACTTATTATCTTATTAATAAAATATATAATTTCTAGAAGCTTACTTATATATTAGAGTACTATATAATGCACAAAATTACATGACATACATTTTTTGTGGCTATTTGATGCTTAGTGTAGGCCCAAAGAAAAAAAGAAAATCAAATTGGTTCGTCATGTAATATCCGCATTCGAATTAATAGTTGAATCTGTATCTATATCTGTATCTGTAACTGTACCTAGGTGGAAATAGTGTCTATATTAAGTTTGAATGGAAAATCAAGTTAGAACACCAGTTCAAAACATACACCTAATTGAGTTCGTACCCTTGAAAACTGAAAACTACGTTTGATGAGCTTTTCACTTGTCTAGTTTGTACAACTTTTCAATCTTTCTTTCAATCCACCGTCCTTTCTAGTTGCTATGAAGTGTCATAAAAAATCGAGTCAAAAAATAACTTTAACTTTTTTTTGTTTCGAGGTATGCTAGGTGTACACTTCTTTAGAGGTGTACATCCTACACCCCATTCTATTTTGAAATGAGTATTATTTTATTCGTCACATTAAGTGACGAGTAAAATTTACCCCACCTTATCCTTCGTCACATCGAGTGACGAGTAGAATTCACCCCACTACAGAATCGGGTGGTATCCTGGGGTGGGGTGTAAGATATACACCCCTAAAGGGGTATATATTTATATATACCCTTTTTTTTCTTACATGTTTTTAAATTTATAATTCCCTAAATTTTAATTCTCACACGTTTTTTTCTGCCTAAAAATCTAAGGTTCTGTTTGGTTGAGAGATAAAAGGGAAATAACCTTCTTTATCTCTCAATTCTTGCCAAAAAAAAAAAAAAAAAAAAACATAAGAATAAAGGTTTAAAATATTTTCAGCTTAACGGGTTATTCCAGAATAATCCGTTAATTTCTATTCCACCTCCCCCTGGAATAATGTTTATACCTAGGGACGATGAATGGATTTTTTTTTTTTTTTTTTTTTTTTTTTTTTTTTTTTTTTTTTTTTTTAACTTTAGCTTACCTTCCTATCTGACACTATATTTACTAAAATATACTATTTACTAATTATATTTACTAATTTTATTTAATAAAATAAACTATAAAATATAAAAAATTATTTTATATTTTGTTTACTAATTATATTTATTAATTTTGTTTACTAATTATTATTTACTAAAATATACTATAAAATATAAAAAATTATTTTATTTAGATAAGATATAATTTATTAATAATTAAATTGTCATTTTAATTAATTTATAATAATTAAAATTATTATATATATATATATATATATATATATATATATATATATATATATATATATATATATATATATATATATATAAGGAAAGGGCAAAATTGACATTTTGATAAAAAATTTATCATTTCTTTTCAATATTCTCCACTATCCCATAATTTTAACCAAACATAAATTTTTTTATTCCAAAGAATACCAACTTTTGAACCAAACGCAATTTAACTTTTATACTTGATTATCCCGAAATAGCAAGTTATCTTAGGTATAAAAAAATTTATATCTCTTAAATTTATACCCGAACCAAACGGAGCCTAAATTGTGTCCGTCTTTTGGGCAATTCCTGTCAGCCTAAGCTGCCATGTTGATATTTGAAATGAGATTCAAATATTGAAAAGATAGAACACTATGAAAAAGTAAAATTAAACGGTTAATCTATTAATATATTTTTTAGTATTTTAAGACGATTTTATTGTCAGATTATTAATGTTAATTATTAATTCTAAAAATTCGAGCTAATAAAAATATATAATCAATTTATTTAAAGTTTACAGATACATTGTCCACGAGTTTCGATTGTGATTCGGCCTAATTAGCCTCACGCTACTTCAAACATGATTCGGTTCAATCCGATCTTCTGCCATTACGAACATGACTCGGTCCAATTTGGCCTTCCACTATTTTGAACGTGATTCTCTGCCCAACTTCGTCTCTTGTCACATGACAGAATTAATGCTGATCCCTTTAAGGGAACACTTATATACTCAAGTAGCGTTTTTCACATTAAAATTAAAGAGAGCTGAACTAAATTCGTGTTTGTTTTGCCATATCTCCGACTTGAAAATTCCTCACTTTGTCAAATCTTGAGTGCGGACTTTTAGAGGAGAATGACGAAGTCGGAAATTATATATCTAGAGGATAGAAAATATACGGTTCGTAATTACTGGCCCCGACTTTATGTACGGCGTGAAAATACAACTTGTCTTTCTATCACAGCCAAGTCCAGATCGGATGTACTTTTCATAGCTTCCGTCCTTCTCCAACCTTATTTTCCAACCCTAGAGAAACAAACAAGCACGAACTCTCCACGGCCCCACCGACCCTATCGGGATGCAACCGCATTCTTGCATATACACAGGGGGACACCTGATTCAATAATCATATATATTTGATACGAGTTTATTTATTTATTTATTTATTTATTTATTTTCAGAGAATTGATACGAGTTTATCAGTTTCCTAATCGACAATCCTACTATTTTTTTTCGCTTTATACTTGGACAAATCTATTATTCAAAATTGCTTTGAAAACAATAACAAGAAAGCAATGCAATGAAAGGAATTAATTAAAGTATCAAATTAAGGAGGGAGAAGATGAATATAGGGCTAGTTAACAACTCCCCACTATAATTTATCTACTTTGGTGGGAAAACCCACTTAATTAGCCTTGCAAATTTCAATTAATTTATATTTGTATCATGTCACCTTCTTGAACAAATTAATTTGACTTGTCACACAGGAATACGCATCTTATCATTTGAGGATCAAATATTTAATATTTTGTAGAGAGAATTGGAAACTTTTCAATTTTAATTTAATTTTGTTCATTGGAATTTTTCCCTCTCTCTCTCTCTCTCTCTCTCTCTCTCTCTCTCTCTCCATTCCATTTGATGTTTTGTATATAATGTTCTTTTATGTCTTATTTGGTTTGGATATAAATTTAAATGGTATAATTTTTTTTATGCCTAAAATTAATAGTTTGTTATTCTAAAATCTCAAATATAAAAGTAAATTAAATTAGGTTTAATTTATAAAGCTGCTATTTTTTAAAATAGATGAAGTTAATTATATATGTTTGGTTAATATTATTATATATTATCAAACAGTAAAGCAAATTAAGGATAGTGTAAAAAAAAAAAAAAGATGATGGTTGAATTTACAAAATGTCAACTTAATTAGGTGATGGTTTCTTTGGATAGAGATCAGTTAATAGATTAAAAAAAAAAATATTAAATATATTTTTAAATCTACTTTTTATGTTATTGGTCTTTTGAGTGATATATATATCTATACAAATATATGAATCCCCAATATTTTTTGCCACGTGGCAATTTTTCCTTCACCCTCACCTACTCTTATATGACTTTTCCTCTTCCATCATCTCTATTCAACGAATACGACTTTTTCTCTTCCATCATCTTTATTCGACGGTTACAACTTTTTTTCTCCTCTTCTCTTTAATTATCTCATAACATTTTTCCTTCTTCCGACGGTTACAACTTTTCCTCTCCTCTTCTCTTTAATTATCTCATAACATTTTTCCTTCTTCCGACGGTTACAACTTTTCCTCTCCTCTTCTCTTTAATTATCTCATAACATTTTTCTTTCTTCACCCTCATCAACGTTCAGCGCCATAACTTTTTTCTTCCCCTCCTCCCCTCCTAACCCATCTTATAATTTTGTATTTTCCCAAATCTAGAATTTTTTATTCAATGAAGGTGAAACCCATCTTATAATTTTGTATCTCTCAAATCTAAAATTTTTTATTCAATAAAGGTGAAACCTACCTTATAATTTTGTCTCTCAAATCTAGAATTTAGAAAAAGAGTAAGCAAAGACCCTTCTCGCTTTAAAAGGGAGCGCGTTGAGGGTGCAAAGCAAGCAACACCCTTCTCACTTTAAAAGAGAGCGCGTTGAGGGTGCAGAGTAAACAAGACCCTTCTCGCTTTAGAAGGACTTTAGAAGGGAGCTCATTGAGGGTGCAGTGCGAGAGTGCAGTGCCAGAGATTGTTCCATCGCCTCCTTCGCCGCTGCGACAAAGAGCGAGATGAAAGGGCCTTTCGGTAACTCGCGTTTTAGGTTTCGTCCTGTCTCTCTCTATGACGAAAATGTATAATATTTTTATTTATTTTTGAATTATTAAGCTTAAACATATATATTGATTATACATTTAGATTAATTTATTGTTAATTTGATATGAAATTTTTTTCACTCTTATAATTTAAAAATTTATAAAAATATATCTTATTAATATTTTTTATTTGTTTTCTATTATTTTTTTTCTATTATCTACCCGCTGCATCGCGCGGTTACTACACTAGTATATATATATATATATATATATATATATATATATATATATATATATATATATATATATATATATATATATATATATATATATACACACACGATCACATGCATGTGTTGACAATTGACATCCAATTTCAACACAAAAACGTGAACAAATTCAAGAAAATTGTACGTACTTAAAGGATGCAAAATTCAAGCAATCGTAGATGGACCATTCTACTCGATTGTGACCATCTTGACCGTACATTAATATTGGAGCCAACGCATGCATTTCCACACGGAGCAATACTAGGTGTACGTACATCCCAAATGAGATGTACATCTTATACTTTTAGATGGGATGGGTATTCATTCATTCGTCATATTGATGTGACGATTGAAATTCACCTCATCTTAAAATGAAGTAGGTGTAAGATATTTTCTTCCACACATACTACACGCCTCCACCATATATATATTGTATTTTTTATATCTTGTAGATCGTTTCATCAAAATGGCTAAGTAATTATCAATCTCAGTCCCAAGTTAACGGTTGAGATTTGAAATGACGATTGTCTATAGATTTTAGATTTTGGGACATTAATTTCCTCCATCGAAGCCACTTGTTTGAGTTCTTACGTACTGAATAATTCAGCTGTTCCACCTGCAGTTTTTTTTTTTTTTTAAAAAAAAAATTTAATTAATTTTATTTTAAATAATAAGTTATTTAAATTTATAAAATTTAAAATTTATTTCATTATTTTATAAAAATTTAATTCCCTCTATTCTTTTATTCCTCTTTAATTTACCAAACACAATTTTCTTTATACCCGGTATATCTCTTATACCCACCCAAATATAAATTAACATTAGTTCCTGCTAATATCATAACTTATACCTATCCCCGGTATAACTAAAGTTTTCTTATATCTGAACTAAATGCAGCCCTAGACGTCCCGTTTGGTTCCAGAATAAGAAATTAATATTGGGATAAATTTTTTTATACCTGAAATAGCTTAATATTCTGAAATAGTCAGAAATATAAAAATAAGATTGTGTTTGATTTGTAATACTGTTATTTTCAGATTTAATTGAAATTGTCTTTGATTAATTTTATAGAATACTAGTGAATAGTGAAAAAAAAAAAATTGATGGTTAAATTTAATATAAAATATAATTTATTATAAAAATAATTTATTGTAAAAACAATTTATTATAATGTTTGATAAAAATAATTTATTATAAATTCTAATTTAATAAAAATATTTTTATAAAAGTAAATTTTTTTCAACTTCTGCTTAAACTTAAATTTAACAAAAATAATTCCTTATAATATTTAAGTATAATTTATTATAATATTTAAATAAAAATAATAAGTATTAGTATATATAATTAATTACTAATTTTATAAAAAAAATAATGCATTATAATATATAATAAATTATGTCCGCATAATTTACAATTTTAATCAAGTTTAGAATCACTACAACAAAACTATGCTATAGCGACACTTTTAAGTGTTGTTAAAAACTAAAAAAAATGCTGCTGGAAAAAATACCGACACTTGTCATTAGTGTCGCTATATGTGCCGTCGTTAGGGTGTATAGCGACACATTACTATAATGTGTCCCAAAAATGTATCGCTATAATCTAATTTTGGATATAGATTGACTATAAATAGAACACTTGTAAAAAGTGTCACAAATATGTGTCCCTATAACCTAATTTTGTTGTAGTGAATTATTTTTTTAAATACTACTATTCCATCATTTGGTGGAATAGTTTATTCAAAGTTATACCGAGATAACCGAGAATAGTAAGATTTGATCAAATAAATATTTCAGTCAAAAATTATATTATTTGACAGGAATAACGAGATAAAAATAAATTATTCTCTTTTTATTTCTCAACCAAACACGGTCTAATAGATTAAAATAATTATCTACATCTCTTATTTGGCTTGTTAATTTTATGAACCTTTCAAATATACATATCCTGCTATCAAATATTTTCTAAGATAATTTTTTTATCAAATCAACCTTCAGATAATAAAAGGAAATAAAAAAAAAAAAAGATTTTTCTCTCAATAAATGGACAGAAAGAAAAAAAAAAAAAATTCTCTACACACGTTTGGAAAGAAAAAGATTAACGGTTATCAATCTTCAGATTTTCTCTTTGCGCTACATGCCTACATATATATCAATTTTGTTCTCCCACTTCTCAGGTTCCATTGTAAATAAGAGAGAAATTTTTTCTTTTAAACTTTTTTTTTTCCCCTTCATTCAAAGGGATTGTTACTGTTAATTAGGTATATTATTTTACTATTCCTAACACCTGTATTACTATTTGCATAATAATAAACTGGTTCTGGTTCTTGACATGTTAAGTAAGATCTATTATTACTCGACTATCTGAAAACCTTTAGGTCCAAATGGCATGAATAGCCAACAATCTCTTCCAACACCTGCACTGTAGGAATCAAATCCGTGTCACTGGCTCTGATACCACTTGTCGGATCATTGGCGCTAACCATTAATCCCAAAAACTCGAGCGGTTAGAAATACGCAATCAATTCACTTAAAGTGTACAGACACAACGCCCACGGGTCTCGACCGGATTCAACCCACCTGGGCGTTGGGTCTATTATTGGGCCTCTTGCCGTTAGGTCTATTGTGGGTCGCAGTCCCACTTAACTTATTGGGCTCACCCAACTCAACTTATTAGTCTTCTGGACTTATTGTCACGGGCAGGAGTTGACCTATTTTTAACCCACAAATAAATAGCCAACAATCCCCGCATCTATACGTCACGGTATTGATTTCGATCATAATTATCGACTTTTTGAGAGTTTTTATAATTAGCCACTGTACTTTGAAAGTGTTCGTAAACATTGTGTCGATTTGGCCATCAAAAAATAGTGCAATTATTCGAATAGGTCGTCATTTGTGACCACAGATCATATCCAGTACATGATAATAGTTCTCTCTCTCTAAATCTCCCTCTTGATCTCACTCAAAGTTTAATATTAAAGTTATTTTAATATTATTATTATTATTATTATTATTATTTTTACCCTTCTCTTTAGATCTCTTTGGTCTCTCATTTACTGTTTTAGGAAATTTCTTTTACTGTCAATTAAGCATAGCTAGATATGATCTACGTGCTCACTCTATCACCTTTCATGGTTTGGAGAATAATGTCAACATTATCCACTCTCAGCAGTTAATAGTAAATTGACTTAATCACTTGGTAGACCAGTTTTACCAAATAAATAAATTTTTGCTCATTTATATTTTTATTATTATTGAAAATTTTTAATTTTATTTTAAAATTACCATAATATCCTTCTAAATCTCAAATTCTATTAGTATACTCTATAGGTTTGAAAAAAATTGAAGGAATTTTTAAAACTCAATAAGTTTATTTTGGTTAATATATAAGAGATATATTATATATCTTTGTAGTTTTGAAAGGTATATTAAATATTATTTCTAAATTTCTTACTCATTTTTTATGACTCAACTTTTTTTAGATAAATACAGTATTAATATTCTAGTTCATCCATTTTTTTCAGAACTGAACTCAGATATAAAAATAAATCAACTAAATTTCATACTTTGAATCTCGAGTATTTTTTAGCTAATTGCGCTAGATACGGTCAGTAATGCAATACGATATCAATGTTAACTCTAAATTTTTGTTAATTTGTAAAATCATTGAATTCATGTTACCCAAAAGATTGAAGTAACTACAAACAAGTAGTACATTAGCATTAACATCTTTATTTTCATGCACAATGTGTATATATATAGAGATAAAGTAAATTAAACCAAGTGTATTAACAGGAGAGACAATAGAAAAGTCAATAGATAGAAAATATGTTGATAGATATAGAAATCAAATTAACGATTTCTTAAAAGGCTAAATTACACAAAGATTTTCTGTCAATATCAACTTTTTTATTTTTCCTCCCAACTTTTAAAAATTATATTTTATTCTCTCAAAAATTAAAAATATTCATAGAGAGGATTATGATGTTAAGTGTGAAAATCAAATGACTAAATTGCCTTATCTTGTTTTTCTCCTCACTCTTTCTCATCCCCTCTGTTCTTTTGTTCTTATCAACGGACAATGCAATGACGCTGCCGTCAATTTTGGAGTTGATGTCTCACATGAGGGTGTCGTCGACAGAGACCTTGAAAGAGGCAAAATAGAGGAGACCGAAGGAGGCGACCTTCGTCGGGCTAAGAGGAACCGTTGCCCTAGCAGAGGACGGGATGGAAAAAGGAGAGGAGGCGAGGAACGAGTAGAAGAGCAACGGGCGGCACCGTAGGAAAAGAGGAGGTGCGGAGAGAGCTGGCCTGCGAACGAGTAATGCGACGAGGGAGGACAATCCAAAAAGAAGTGGATCTAGAGATATTTTGAGTATAATAAAATTATATAATATAGAATATAGACGGAATTTCGACGGAACACTGATGACAGAGGCCAAAGTAAATATTTCTTAATTTTTGAGTAGATAAAATATAAATTTTTAAAAATTTAGAAAAAAAAGTAAAAAAAAAAAAAATATTGATAGAAAAATTTTATATAATTTAGTCTGCTTAAAATAAATAGAGCTAAGAATTTGTTCTAAGCAAAAAATATATATATAAAAAAATAAGAAAAGGTGATCTAATTAAAAGTCTTTACAGTTGAAACCTTATTTTCAAATTTCAATAAATTAATTTTTTTTTATATCATATTCTAATAGATTAAATCTACATTTCTGATAAGTCACACATGAAGGGTGAACAAATGTGATATGAAAAATTATGAAAACTACTAACCTTTATTTTTCAATAAAAAGGACAAAAAAGTTAATATTATATTAATGTCATTCACAGATGATGACATTGTACTGTATATAGTATTTTAGTTTAATAACTTAGTTGTTGATATTTTCTACAAATATAATTAAAAAGGGAAAAAAAAAACAGGTTCAAACTTTCATTCACCAACTTGTTACTGCTGTGATAGTGTGTTTCACACTATTTACAGATGGAATGCATAAAGTACATTGATTTTTCTTTTTGTTTTCAAATTAATAATCATTCTAGAAATTTATTAATCGAAAATTCAAGAGGTTGATTGAGATAGAAACACTTTGTTCAAAAGTTACAAGCGAAAATAATAAGAATAAAAAAGTACTAGCAAAAACGTACTAAGCTAAATAAATTTATAAAATCAATCCGAATAATTCATCGTCGTCACTGGACGGAAAAGAACAGTAAATGCTGACAGAATCACAATGTAAATGAAAAAAGTGATTAGTGATTGAAAAGGAGTATTCAATTTTGAATGCAATAGTGCGCCTGAGTCGTATGTAAGTAAAAAATAAGGATTAATTTGATATAGCTCCTCATAAATATATTAAATAACAAATATATTTTTACAAAGGTTAATATTTTATATTTATTTTTTCAAAAGTTCTAAATTTTTCATATATATTCCTGCCGGCAATATCCATTTAAAAAATATAGTTAATCAAAAGTTAAATACTTAATTTTAGTTAGTTAGTGAGATAAATTTATTTTTATCTTTCATATAATATATTTAAACATAGATATATTTTTTAATAGGTAAAATTTTTGAAAGGATATATTTGTAATGATAAAATTGATATTTCACTTAAATTCTGTTAAAAAATAAATAATAAATTAACGGTAACAAAGTAGATGAACATATATGAACAATTTAGAACTTTTAAAAAAATAAATATAAAAAGTTAAGCTTTATAGGGATATATTTAATATTCGTTATGTTTACAGTAAGTTATATGAAATTAATCCTAAAAATAAAATGCGGAATGCTTCCGGAACAGCCCACTTGTTTTCAGGATTTGAATGCTAGTTGGGCTGGAATTAATGGGCCTATTGGCCCAATCAACGCCAAGTTTTTTGGCCCTGCAACTATATATGACAAGTGGCAAAGAATTTACTGGTTGACGCTCGAGGTTGTAAATTTGAAGCATAATTATTTTATATTTTTAGTTAAATTTATTCTTTTTTGTAAAAAAAAAAAGAATAAATTTAACTAAAAATATAAAATAATTATGCTTATAAAAGAAAATGTAAATTGAACATGGAGTTGTTTGTAATATTCTTCATGATGATTTTTTAAAAGAAAATTTAAAATTTCAAACTCTCTAATCAACTTTAGTTTTGAGAACAATTCTTAAATTTTATTAGCAAATGATTGAGTTGTAAGCAGAACTAATCTATAACATTTTTGCAATTTACAGCCCTCCAAATACTGTAATTTCATTACAGTATGTTCTATGACATTTAAAAGGCCTAATAAATGTTATTTTTTTTTTTTCACTTTTTTATTTCTAATGAATTAGATATATTTTTTTTTTCACTTTTTTATTTCTAATGAATTAGATATTAATTCCTTCTTCTTGATTTTCAACTTCCTTTAAAAAAAACACATAAATTTATTAGATATCACATCTACTGAATTAATTTTTTTAAAAAAAAATTAGAAAAAATACTTCGAGTGCAGATACTAACAGCTCTATTTTTACTAAAGGATATCAAATTAACTAAAATTTTTGATAAATTTAGCCACTAAGGGTGCGTTTGGTTCAAGTTATGTAGTATTACAGGTTATGTCGACATAACTATATATCTGAAATTTCTGAATCGGATTACTGCTAATATTGTATTACCTCATTTGGTTTAATACGGTAATGCAATATTAGATTACAGTGTATATAGTATTACTATGTTTGATTCAGTTTAAAAAATTCAGTAATTTTCAAAGTAAACTTTATGATAATATTTAATTTTTTTCTTTGTCTACAAAATCATAACAAAATATAATTCGTACTTATTAAATTAATTTTATTAATAAAAAATAAAAAATAAAAAATAAAAAATAAGTATTGGAACTTAAACTAGGGACGATGGTGTCCTCTTAAGTTTATATTTCGACGTCAAACGTCTGTCTAATATTTTTTAAAAATAAAAAATTTATTTTAGAAGTGAAAGCGAAACCAAACTGATACTGAGCCACTTGCATATGCGGTAACAATAACATCAACCTAAATTGCTTTTGATCTAGCAAGCCCTAGGTTGGCTTAACCTAATTATAGGGTTGTGAGAGAATTAATTGAGTTGGCCAAGCTACATAATTAAATTTATATATTTATTTATGGGTGTACATCTTATACCTCTATCAATTCACTGATGAGAACTTTTTCATCCATCATTTCGAAATGATTGGTAAAATTTACCTCATCTTTAGATGGATGAGATGTAAAATATATATCTTTTTTGAAATGTACAGAAACATTTTCCTTTCAACAATGTAAAATTGTACAAGAACCCCTCGACTACACGCTATTTTGAAATGGCCACCTCATCTTAACTTCCAATATTTCAGAATTGAGTAACTAATCAAAGTAATTGAGGGATTTCATCAATTTCGTCAATTATTTAATCAAATTATTATTTTAATTACATTTTTAACAATTAAAAGACTTACTTTAAGCGCATCAATTGAATTTAAACCCATCAAATGTCACGCCCCGAGTTCGAAAAACAACCTCTTAATTTTTTTTTTTTTTTTTTCTAAATCAGAGTTTGAAAACAGCCAGGGCGCGACAGACCGCCACATATATAGAAAATTCTCAATTCCCTGCTTGGAATTGAGCCTTTTCTATACATGCACGGCTAAGCTTTTGCAACAACATCAGAGTAACTAAACTACGTATAACTAAACAATTTAAATTACAACAGGTTATGATTACAACTCTTTTACATAATTTACGGAATAATTAAAAGTAGCGGCTACCATGGGTCGATTGCTAACACGGAACCTCACCAACACGTCACGACATCCCAACACCCGAACGACCTAAAAAATAGTCACCCAGGGGGTGTGAGATACATCGACAGTGTATCCCAGTGGGCACGACGAGCCGAGAAATAGCTAATCGTATCTACTGGATACAATAATCTACGGATAGTAATAGATCAATAGATAACAGCTGATATATGAAACAAAACTGATAGAAAGCATAATCATGATGCTGAACATAATGAGTACCATAATACAGGACTATAGCATACTGAAATACGATATAATAAACTATGCCTCGGTAATGGAACCAGATACCCAATCAGTAAATAAAGCAATGGTACTGATAGATGATGCTAATCAAGCTGTAACTGACAAATCAAGCTATACTGCCAAATCTGATAGTCCTATAAATCTTAATCCACAAGAGATACTGTTGAGGACAAATATGATAATTCACAAGCATCGGTGCTACAAAAGAAAGGTACCACTAATCTGTGCCAGTCATACTAGGTGAATGTATCATAGTCATAATGCTGTGCATATATGGGTACAGAAACATCAGAATCAATCATGGTGATAATCAAATATAACTGAGCAGAAGTAGGTACTGAAATAAAGCATTCTGGTACACGGAAATAGATAAGCTATGCATCAATCAATGAACATCAAGTACCCAATCAATGCCACTATTGGTCACGAGGACCTCAGGCTCATGCCACTATCTGGCACCTATCTGGCTGACATAACCCCGCACCCACGGGTGCTATCTGGGGGCTCACGGGTCTTTCCTCTAGATCACTTTACCGGTAAAGAACAATAATCCACGGGGCGCGACCCCGGCAATGTTCGTGAAGTACAGCGGTGCGTGGCGATCAATCATGCTATGCTCAAGCTCGCGGTCCAACGACCGGGTAATCGGCAACAAGCCGGGAAAATCCCAACAGGGATGCAATGGCAAAGGCCAACTGAATCTCAATCATGGTAATCGGCAACAAGCCAAATATCCCAACAGGGAAGCAGATGTCCGAATATCTTAATCACAAGTCTATCATGCATATCTGGAATATCAAAGCATGTATAACTGGAAATGAATGCAGTAAAACGTAAACAACTGGCATGATCAGACTGTTATAACAACTATACTGTGATGTATGTACAGGGGAGCAAGCATATAGGCGAATAGCAGATAACGAACATCAATGAAAGTAACACAGGTATGCATAATCAGGGCTAAGTCAAGAACAGGTGTCCGACTAGACTAAAGCAACCAGAGGGCCGAAAAGATAAAGCCCGGGCCGAAGATAACCCACCTCAATGTAGGCCGATCCCGAACTCCCGCTGGTCTACTGGGAGGCTGGTGCTGAACTGCTGGGACCTGAACAGTAATTGTGATCAGAAATAGACTCACTCATACCCATCCCGACAACACTACAATAACATGTCGCTAATACGGGGAACTTAGCCGAAACTAGGCTTAAACCGAAATTCCCGAAAATCCACTTAACCTCCAATCATGACCCGCCAACGGTCTAAAAATATCCAAATATCGTCCAACTGCACCTGCTGTCCCTAAACATCATAATTTTGATGTTTGGGCAGACAGGGACCAAATCATAATTTCCTCTATCGAAATATTGCTATAAATACACCTTTATAACCGTTGTTTTAACTCGTTCTTCCAAACCAGGAAGTTTTTGACTACGCTGTAAATTGCAGTACGCAGGTCTCGACACGACAAAACTCGTGCACACTGGTTTGGGCTGGCACGAGGCCCGAGGGCAAAGTTGGCCCATAAACACTTAGGGTCCAAAACACCACTTTGCTACAACTAATTATTTACTAAATCAACTAGGAACTTAACATGAGCATGATGTTCACTAACCACAGGAGATTGTTGTGCTCACCTGAAGTTGGCCGGAGAGTCGCCGGAGCAACACCCACAAAAGCTCAAGGCTCGGGTTGTGTGCAACTTGGAGCAAACCAGGTTCAAACCTGAAGCAAAGTCAAGCATCAGTTCAAGGACCCTCCCAGAGGAAGTTTGGTCACGGCCAGGCTTGGCGCCGGCGGCCGGAGGCGGCGGTTGGCCGGAAAACCCCAACAAAAACCCACCAAAACACAAGTTGGAAGACTTTTCTTCCAGCAGCTCTTGTCTCAAAATAAATTGATGGAAATCATGCTTATGGTCCAAACAACTTACCTGGGTGGATGGCCGGAGTCCAGAGGCGTCGGCGGCGGCCGGAGCCCGAGCTCGGTTGTAACGATGGGTGCAACTACAGCAGAGAGAAACCATACGTTAAAAGCCCCATGCAACTTGATGAGAAGCTCTCTAAGTGTCCAAGTAACTCACCTGGGCCACCAGACGGCGACTGGGAGCGGCGGCGATCGCCGGAGCTCGAGATCAACCCCAAGCTCGGTGAAGAAGAAGGTCTCTAATGGCGGATTCCGGCCGGCGGCTCCTGGACCGGCGCAACTTGGACCAAGGTGTTCCCCTCGGCTCCACGGAGCTTGCTGAGGTCGTAGGCGCGGCGCGGGTGAGCGGCGGCGCCGGACGGCGAAGATCGGTGGAGGACCACTTTTGCCCGAACCTAGGGCAGGCTCGATCGACTTGGATCCTTGCCCGATGATCCCCAAACTTCGGGAGTAGGTTTCAGTCGACGAGGAGATCAACCCCAACGTCTCTGATCTGAGTTTCAACGGTCGAAAAAAGCTCGGCCGCAGATCTGGCCGGAAATTGCACTTCCGACAAGAAGATGCTCCCGCCGGCGATAGGGTGGACGGCGATGGATCAAACTTCACAGAGACGTTCCATTCGACGTCAGGAAGAGGGTAGGAGGGTCCAAAAGCCATTTAAAATAAAAAGGTTCAATCATCTTACCTTGCCGGAAAAATCCAAGGAAGAAGATGACCCCGCGGCGGCGCACGTCGGAGCTCGGTGCCGGGAACCCTATGGCCCGATGTCTGCAACACAGGGGAACTCCCAGATTAAGTTTGGATCAACTTGGACCTTCCCAAACACCTCGCTCACCAACAATCGAAGAGGATGCCTTCTTTAATGGTTATCTTGGTCCTCTCCGGCGATGGGAGGACGGCGGCCGGCGGCGTAACGCCCGTGGAGAGAGCAGAGGGAGATGAGAGGTCTCGTGGGCGGGGCTGGGTGCTTAGGGTTTTGGGTTGCTAGGGTTACAAAGAGAACCCTAATACTATATAAATACAAATGCAACAAAATGCATCTTGCCCCCTCTACACTTGATATTTAGACCTAGGTCCCTCACTGTAGCTTAATTTCACACTTAGGTCCCTCTCCACAAAGCAGCACGCAAATCGGAGCATAAAATATAGGGGTTATTATGCAAAATACTACATTTTTCACTGTTTTTCACGTTTCTCGAGGCATTTTAGTCGTCAAATCGAAAAACGGACTTCGCCACGACGTCCGGCTCGACGAAACCTATCAGGTAATGATTTTTGTTTTTCGACAAAATGCCCGGATAAATTTTTGGTCCATAAATACTGTACAATTATACAGTATGACACGTTTCTCGAGACTCTAGGATTATCAAACGAAAATTTCGTCAGCGCCATTGCGCTCAGAATATCAAAAATAGCTAGAAACGACTACTCATACTATTATACTTGGGGTCCAGACGGCGAAATGGCCGACGTTGGTCAAGAGAGGAATTAAATAAGGGGTTACTATTCACAACTTAAGTTGTGAGCCCCGCTCGCTTCTTCGCTGATTTCTGGACGATCCGATCGTCAGATCGAGAACATATGAATATCAATCTTTCTTGTTTCGATGAGACGGTTGCGATAGTGATCTCGAATTTTTGAGATCAGGCTCCGATCAAAAGTCGGTATTTTCGGGTCATAATTGCACTACTAATAATCCATTTTTGCCATTTAAATAATCCAGAAAATTACTTAAACTTAGATTTTAGATTTCAAAAATCACGGTTACTACATCACCCACCACTTATAAGAAGTTTCGTCCCCGAAACTTAAACTTAACCAAACCACTAGTAAGCCTCTAACAGGTTCACGGTAGTGACAATCAGTCACAATATATCGACAACTCTCTCAGGCTACTCATTTAGACCCAATCTGATACTCCCCATTATAGGGCAGAATATTTTCTCAGTTCTTTCGATAGTACGTTGTCTGCAGCCAACGTGCTTACCAAAAGAAAAGCGAAATACCATATATCTGTCGCCAACAACTAGTTGGGGACCAATACCCATCAGAAGGTATATCGCATACCTCCCAACACAGTCTCAGTGCTGATGACATAACTTCTATCAAGGGTCACTACCACCTCGTGGTCATGAAGGCCACCTTGGCTATTCCCAGGAATCTAGAACCATATTCCAATGTTCAGTAACACCTCATTAGAATCGACACATAGGCCCCTGATTTTTATAACCTGGGGACAACTGAAGGATCAACAACTTGTTCAACCTCTGGGCAAATTGTGGGGCTGGTGCAATAATAGCAGTCAGCTGCTGCTGTGCCATCTGCCAGACGATTATGGCAAAAGCGGTGGTCTGACCTTTAACTGCTATAACTCATCCGAGCCCTCTGGCTCCACTGAAACATCAAGCCCACGGCCGAAACCATGACCGCGGCTAACCCTGCACTAACAAAAATCCCAAAAACCAGAGTGCGCACGACTAATAACCAAAACAACGAGACTCAATTGTGTGAAACACACTTGAGCTCCAAACCACTATGCCAATACCCTGCGCTCTCTCGTGAACACAAGTCATCCTAGGGTTCGTTCCTAGCCAAACCTAGGCATCGTATTCCTATTGCTCTGAGACCATTTAATCTGTCACGCCCCGAGTTCAAAAAACAGCCTCTTAATTTTTTTTCTTTTCTAAATCAGAGTTTGAAAACAGCCAGGGTGTAATAATTCGAAATATTTTATTTTTAATAAATAGGTTAAAAGTAAAATTATAGTTGGTTTTGAATTTAATAGACCCTTCTTGACTTACTTAGTCAAATGCCAGTGTGCAAGTTGCACAATTTACGAGGCAAAAAGGCTATTTTCAATCCGGGCATAATCTTGGAAATCCGAGTTGACCGTTGTGATCGTCTCGTCGAACCGAGCGAGAGTCATATTCAGCACTTTTCGATCTGACGGTCGGATCTTTCAGAAATCGATGAAGAAGCGGGCAATAGCCGCGACCAATGTAATAGTGTCTGCGCACAGGTCACTTAAGTGAAGTTACTGTAGATGAACAGTAACCCAATTTTCGGGACCCCGACGAATGCGACGTTGACTAATTCACTGTTCGGATTCCGAACGTAGTGATCCAGGTAGTCATTTTGAACGGTTTCATCGTTCTGGACGCAATGGCACTGACGAAATTTGCAATTGACGAGCCTAGAGCATCGTAAAGCGTGACGAACTGTATAATTTACAGTATAAGATGGAATTTAAAAAATTTTGGAGCTAATTTGTAGCGAACCAAAATCGCTACTTGATAGGTTTCATCGAACCGGACGTCGTGGCGGTGTCAGATTTTCAGTTTGACAGTCCGGTTGTCTCGAAAAGCGTGAAATGGGAGAAAAATCGCAGTATTTTGCGTATAGATGCTATATTTTATGTATCGATTTGCACCAAACTTGTAGAAGAGGGTCCTTATAGCAAATGTGTTCTACAGCAATGGGACTCATAGCAAAATATCAGGATTTGGAGGACTTATCGGCAATTGTACATTATACACTATATATAGATACTTGCTGGTTAGGTTTCCAGGAAAACCCTAAAGCCCTGTAGCTTTTTCTCCAGCCGCAACCTCAACCACACCCCCTTCTCTGCCGCACTCCACGGGAGCCCCGCACCGGCCGCTGCGTCATCGCCGGAGAAGCCCAAGGAGAGGAGGTTGGACTCGGATTTTTGGTATAGATGGAGAGGAAACCATCCGAGGAGGTTCTTGAATGTCCCAAGTGTGTCTGAGGGTGTCTCTGTGGGGTGGACACCTAGCCCAGGGCCTTCCCGAGGTGTTGCTCCGCCGCGCGCCGCCGCGGGAGCAACTCCTTCTTCTCCGTTTTCCGGCGAGGTAAGGTTTTAGATTTGGTTGTTTTTAAAAGGCCCTAGGAGTATAGCATTGTGTTCTTAACCATGAATAGACCTTACCTGTGAAGCCTGAGTCGTCGCCGTCGTCCCGGCCGCCGGCGGGAGCAGGTTTTGCCGGAAATTCTTGTTTCGGCCGAGAATCACCACGAGCTTCATCCGATCGACTAAATCCAGATCAAGACCGTTGATCTTGCTCCTCTTGGTGACTGCAAGCTGCTCCCGAAGATTGGTGTGGATCGGATGAAGATCGGCGGAGATCCAACATGCCCTAGAACTGGCCAACCTTGAACCGCGGCCGTTCCTCGCCGTCCGGCGCCGCCGTGCACCCGAGCCGCCGGCCAACCACCCAGCAAGCACTAGAGGACCGAAAGGAAGGATTTGGTCTATCTTGCGCTGGCCCGGGGGTCACCGGCCGGAATCCGCCATTAGAGGCCTCAAGATCGCCCGAGCTCCATCTCCGGCGATCGCCGTTGCTCTTGGCCGCCGCCGAGTGACTCAGGTGAGTCTACTAGACACTAAGGAAGTTTTATGAGCCTTTGCATGAACCTTTTCACGTGGGGTTTCATGTCTCTGCAGTTGCACCCGAGATCCACCCACCCTTGAGCTCCGGCCGCCGCCGACGACTCCTGGCTCCGGCCACCGACTCAGGTAAGCCCTAGGTACCATTTTAAGCATCCTGGTCATTTTACTTTAGCCCTAGAGCTCAGTTAAAATTTGTTGTCCCAACTTTGTTAATTAAATGATAATTATGGTGTGCCCCGGCCACCGCCGTTGCCGGCCGCCGCCGTTGCCGGCCGCCGCCGCCGGACCTGGCTTGGTCCGGGCTTCCTCTGGGAGCACGTGGGAGCTGATGCTCTCTTCTGTTGGCCTTAAGGTGCAGGGTTGGTTCAAGTTGGTGCAACCCGAGCTTGGTGAAATTGAAGTTATTGCTCCGGCGATCTCTCCGACCAATCCTCGGCCAGTTTCAGGTGAGCACCACACCTTTCAGTCGCTTATACACATGATGCTCCAGATATAGTTCAACTATATTGAGGTTATGGCGTAAAATAGTGAAGAGGTGAATTTGGACTTTGGTTTTTATGGGCCAACTTTGTGTTGGGGCCACCCACTAGCCCAAGCCCGTGAGCACGGGCTTCGTCTCGTCGAAACGGACTCGACAGAATTTACGGTGCAGCTTTTGGATTCCCGGATTGGAAGATCGAGTCAAAACTATGTTTAATGTTATGTTTTTATGCAATTTTAGGATATGTTAGGTACGAAAATGCTGTTGTAGCGTGCTGGCTGTCTTTAGACAGTAATTACACACAGAATAGGCATTTTGTTTAAGTTTCGTAGACTCCAGTTGAGCGGAAATTGGATACTATTCCGTAAATTGGCAAAATTGCCGGTTTTACGGTCCCGGCGCGAGTCGCGTGATTCGATACGGTTTACTGGTCGTTTATAGTTGCCTCTGGTTGTTACGGCATTTTGGTGTTGGCATATTTCGTGAGTCAAGTCAGTAAATTGAGTCGGAGTCTTGAAGTGATCAAATTGTCAATCAGCAATCGAAGACTCAGAGAAGAGCTCAAGTTGACACTTAGTGATTTGAGTCTTAAAGATTGAAGGTGAAGAATTGTGGATCAATTGCATCAATCTTAAGGAAAATGGATTCGGATTGATCAGGTACGTTTAACTAAATAATTTTGGTGATCCGAATACCTGTTATAGTGTAGAAACACTTGGTTGAATTTTTAATTGCATAAAAATCAAAAACTGGACATGGGACATGTTCAGGATCCGGATCAGACAATCCAATCCGGATCCCGAAGGGTGGTTGTTCATTAGCAAATTCAATCCGGATCAAAGGCCAATTCCGATCCGGATCCCGAACATGGGATTTTGCTGAATATATTGTATGAACGATCCGGATCGGGCTTTGCAATCCGGATCCCGAACCCTGTTTTTCTGGAATTGTCTATCACGTTACGACGATCCGGATCGCAGTAAATCCGATCCGGATCGCCGTCCTGAAAATTTCCAGATAAGGTAAGTTTTTGATTCTTATCTCTTTCCAAAGGTTTCTAAACTATAAATAGACACTTAGGGTTTCTCAAGAACGATGGACAAATACCGAAAACACTCGTGAGCAACCCTAGAGGCTAGGTTTTTACCGTTCTTCTTTTAAGCCTCTTTTAGGTCAATTCGACGGTTCTTCCAAGATCTATCTTTTGTCGAATTGATCTAATCTTTGCTTAGAGATTTTTCTACGGTTCTTCAATGATAATCTAAGCAAAGGATCACCATCGAAGCCAATATTTCTATCGGCTGAGTTTGCGTCGTGGATTCGACGTGGCATCGTGGATTCGGTGTGCTAAAGGCGTTTCGTGGATTCGAAACGTGTGCTCGTGGATTCGAGTGGCGTTCGTGGATTCGAACGTGTGCAGTGGACGTGCAATCGGTGAGCGCAAGGTCCGAAGAAGTTGAAGGAGGGGTTTGAGTCCGTGGAGTCGGTAATCACCTTGTTATTCTTCTTTTTCTTAGTGGATTGTTATTGCGTGTTGGTCCCGTGGTTTTTCTCCTGGATTGGAGTTTCCACGTAAATCTCGGTGTGTTGATTTTTATTTTCCGCATTGGTTTTTATTTTGCACTGAGATTTGTTTTTTAAATATTACACCTATTCACCCCCCTCTAGGTGTTTGATAGTACCTATTTAGATCCTTGTGGATCCTAATTATAAAAACCTACAATTGGTATCAGAGAGGGTTTTAGGTTTATCTATCATGTCGGGTGAAAGTGGTAATATTTTTAGACCTCCTCTTTTTGATGGGACCAATTATGCATATTGGAAAGTGCGGATGAGAGCTTTTCTCATCTCTATTGATGAGCGTGTTTGGCAAACCGTGGAATACGGTTGGGTGCATCCTGTTGAGGAAGTAGGAAATTCTACTACCCCAAAACCTCGCTCTAGATGGTCCAAAGAGGAAATCGAAAGATCTTCTTACAATGGGAAAGGTATGAACGCTTTATTTAATTCTCTTTCCTCGACTGAGTTTACACGAATTTCCGCGTGTGAAACCGCGAAGGAAATTTGGGATATTCTCAAAATTACACATGAGGGTACTAATCTTGTAAAAATTCAAAAGCTCCAGATGCTTACAAGTCAATTTGACTCTATTCATATGGAAGAGCATGAATTGTTTACAGATTATTACACTAGACTTCAAGATGTAATTAATACATGTGCTAATTTAGGAGAAAAGATCCCGGAGTCGAAAATTGTAAGAAAGATTCTTCGGACTCTTCCGGAACGGTTTAGGGCAAAGGTTACCGCCATTGAAACCGTTAGTCATCCGGATGAGATGAGTGTAGAGGAATTAGTAGGTGCTTTGCAAACTTATGAGATGACTTTTCCTACTAATCAAGTTTCTTCCAAGTCTTCTTCTAAGCTTACAGGTATTGCATTCAAATCAACAAAGGAAGAAGATGGCGAATCAAGTTCCGATGATGAAATCTCTTGCCGATTTTGAAGAACAATTGGCGCGGATCACAAAGAAATTTCGTCGAAAATTTTGGAAGAATCGAACCGATGGATCTTCATCCACGAAACCATCTAAAGGATCATCGGGTTCTAAATCCTCTAAACTCAAAGGCGTTGCAAAACCTTCTAAAGAAAAAGAAAAAGATGATTTCGAAGGGGAAATCCGATGTTATCGATGCAAAGGCTACGGCCATATTTCAACGGATTGTCCTTCTAAGAAATCATACAAAAAGAAGGCTTTGCAAGCAAAAACTTGGGACGATTCTAGTTTCGATGAATCGACCTCAAGTGAAGAGGAAAAAGAAAAATTTGTTGCTTTTCATGCCTCTCAAATTCCCTCTTCTAATTTTTGCTTATCATCTTTAGTCACTGACTCTATTCCTTTGATTTTGCATGAAACATCAACATCCGATGGAGAGTCATCAAGTGAGGGGGAGTCGGACGAAGAAGAACTCGTTGAGGCATACCAACAACTTCTTGCGGATTCAAAGAGGATGGCCAAGCATATCAAGAAGTTGAGGAAGCAACGACTTGAGGTTCAAGACGAGAATCATGCTTTAAAGATCAAACTTCATGATCTCGAGGAGGAACAAGGACGTTTATTGGATAACAATAAAATCCTCCAAGAAAAGCTAAACCAATCGGAGACGAACGCAAAATCATATATGGACAAGATTGGTTTTCTTGAAAAGCAGTTTGAGGAGATTCATGTCACCAATCAAGCTTTGACCAAGCAAGTTCATCAACTTAAATCCGACATACAAAGGCTTTCAACCGGTTCGAAGAAACTTGATTGTATGTCCGGATTGGGTCAAACAAGCAAGGTTGGTTTGGGATTCAAAAAGAACCAAACTGTGAAGGCTTCAAGTTCCACAACGAAATTGAAAGGAAGAACTTGTCACCTTTGTGGACTTGAAGGACATTTGGTGAAGAATTGCCCGAAAAAGAGAAAGAAAAGTCCTTCGGCAACTTCATCTACGGAGCGGACTCAACGGATTCAAAAGACACATCAAGTCAATGGAGTTCACTCAACCCACCAAAGGTCCGAGCCACATCATCAATCATACAAGTGGATCATTGCGAGGCAAAGACCTAAGGTGTCACGCCCCGGAACCCGGGCTCGCCAACAGATCCGCCGTGCACACGGGATTTCCCGCGAACACGAAGCGCTGGTAACCTGCTCCGATATAATATGAACAGTACAAGAGCATAATATCGAGCTGAATAGAAGAACCCCATAGTATTTCAGACTGGAAATACAAATACAACTGTAATAAGTACAATAATCTTTCAGCTCACCAAAATAGTACATTCAGCTGGCAGAAGCCAGACCCAAAATAAAAGGAGAATATCACAGTCTGAGTGGAGGGTACATTATCTGTCTAATAGCTCTCAGCCTCACAGGAGATCTATCTATTCAGCGATCCCCTTACCTTTATCAGCTGCCGATGGCCTAGCAGCTCCCGCAGACGACTCTGCAAAAGAAAGGGAGGAGAAAGGGACAGAAAATAACAATGGGGGTGAGAACTACCAGATAAACCAGTAGCCTCCCCTAGTGGGTAAAACCTCAACTCTGACGCACCCACTAGGACTACTAGAGGCAACAGGAAAGAACAGTTGTAAGCTATAAAGACTGCTGATAAAAAGGAAACTACCACCACCATGCCTCTAAATGCCAAGAAAATGTATGAATCAGTGTATAAATGCCTGTCTGAATGAACTCAATCTAGTGTCACTAGCAAAACTGGTACTTCCTGCTGTGCCTTGCCAAATCGGGTATAACGCCGATGGGGATAGTATTTGCCAAATCGGGTATGCCGATAGGGGATAATGTTGGCCAAATCGGGGGTGCCGATAGGGGATAATGTTGTAACACACTCCGGAGTGGCACTCGAGGGGAGCGACCCACACGAGTAAAATATCTCAGTATCAGAAGTGCCATAAATCAGCAGGACTGGATCATGACTATGATCAAAGTGGGAAACTCCATCCACTATAGAAACCCAATCCCCAACTCAACCCCAATCTGATGCAAGGATAAACATCTGGTCAACCGCCTACTGTCCGCGGTCACCGCAATACCCCACAAGTTCACAATCTAGCACAACCTTGGCTACACTATCCCGAACCCCTGCTTACACTTGAGCAACAACATCTGAATGCAAAGGACAACAATAAAACATGTTCAAATCCCAATATGATAGTGTAGCAATGAATAGTGGCCTTACCTGATGTCCGGGCATGCATGCAACTGTCTTTATTTTTAAAAGTTGTAAAATAGAGTCAAAGGTTTAAAACAATCGATTTACTGAATAAAAGTCATTTGCATGCGAGATCATAGCCTTTGTCTCAATCACAGTGTCCCAATATAAGTCATCATATCATTTGTGGGGTTATATTAATTTTTAGGGGAGTTTATCCCAGCGGTCCTTGTCATTTGTCATATTAATTTGTCCCAATGGTTCTCATTAATTGTCCTGTTAGTTGTCCTGTTAGTAGTCCTGTTAGTAGTCCTGTTAGTAGTCCTGTTAGTTGTCCCAAGGGTTCTCATCAATTATCATGTTACTTTGTCCCAATTGTTCTCGTTAATTGTCATATTTTAGGGGATTTCTAGTAATCCCAGTGAGCTTGTCAAAAATGAGGTAAGCAACAACCGCCCACCTCGAGTAGCTCAAACAACACCCCAGGTAGTCTCCTGGTTGTCCACAGTCCTCAAATCCTGCAAATCAACGCTCCCGGTATAAATATAAATCCCAAAAAGTACAATATTTGCTGTTTTTCAGACAGCACGGGAAAAGAGGAATTTTTCACCTCTAAAATGAGCTCCTAAAATCTCAGAAAAATCACGGTTGCGTTTCTCGCGAAGAGTAGATCAAAATCGACTCTTTAAACGCCTCGATCTGATGCTCCTACGTCAAGATAAAAATCGGAGAAGTCGGTGCTGTCCAAAAATCATCACAGTAAAAAGGGGGGTCAAAGAGGACCTGAAAACTGTGCCAAAAGTACGAAACGGAGCAAAATGATCAATACGGAAATCGAAGCCCTACCTCTTACGGTCGCGCTGTCACAGAAATCGTCCAAAAATTCCACCTGGTTAGCCCGCAGTGAATTTTCGACGGAACTGCGACGGGAAATGGGCCTAAAAGGAAAATCGTCGCAGTGCGCCGCGTCGCAGATATCTCACTATCTGTAACTCCTAAATTTCTGAGATTGTAGAGAGAGAGAGAGGAGAGAGAGAGGAAAAACTTTTATATTGAACACTTTTTCTGTTTCTCTCTCTAAGGGCTCGGAATCCAAGGTGCAAAGAGAGGGGGGGGGGGAACTCTTATATAGTGGGCCAAAAGGGAATATTCCCACACTGGATCCGATCCGAACACGAAACACCAAAACTGGCCATTCAGGAAGCGCCACGTGTCGCCCAAACAGGAAACAGCCCGGTGCAAGCCCACTCAGATTTCGCCACGTGTCCCACGTGGTGCACATGGCCGGTCCGCGCTCCGGGTCTTCCGGATCCTGTCGGCCAACGGGGTGCTGCCACGTGTCACCTTCCCACGTGCTTCTAGAAGCCGGCCGCCAATGGGGAAGTGCCACGTGGCAAGGGGGGTGTTCGGTGCTCCCGGTGCACGCCAGGCCCATGGACCGCGCCCCGCGCCTGCTGCCCGCGCCTGCCCGCGCTGCCCGCGCCGCGCGCCTCCGCGCTCCGCCGCTGCCCTGCCGCTGCGCCGCTGCCCGCCGCCGTGCGCCGCCGCCCGCCGCCGCTCGCCGGCGGCCGCCGCCGGCCGGAACAGTAATTCCGGCCGGCGGTTACTGTTCCGGTGAACAGTACCAAAGTGCCGAAAAATAAAGCGAATATACCATTTCGACCGTTTTCGCGTGCTGAGTCCGATTCCGCCGTCCGTTTCGCCAAATTCTCATCCGAAATTTTGTCGAAAGCTCCCGGAAATTCCCGTTTGCTCCGATTTTCGCGCAGAGTCTCTTAAAAATATCCAATTTCGCTTCTACAAGCTCCGATGCACAGTACAAGCCTTCTACAGTCACTATTAATGTTGCGGAGGTTCTGCGGAAGTCCGGATCATCACATCCTCCCCCACTAAAAAGAGTTTCGTCCTCGAAACGAGACTTAAACAATAATCCTCAGTCCGATGTCTCGAATAAGTAGGGGTGAGCATCCCTCATCTCCGACTCAAGCTCCCATGTAGCCTCGCGCTCGTCATGATTGCTCCATTGGATTTTCACATAGGGAATGGCCCGATTGCGCAATTCTCTTACCTCTCGATCCAGAATTCGCAGTGGGCGCTCCTCATACCTCAAATCCTCGCTGATCTCCAGCGGTGTGAAGTCGATGACGTGCGATGGGTCGAAGACATACTTCCTCAAAGTAGAGACATGAAATACATTATGGACACCAGCAAGCCTCGGAGGAAGTGCAAGTCGGTAGGCAACTGGCCCGATACGCTCCAATACCTCAAAGGGTCCAATATATCGGGGGCTAAGTTTTCCACGAATGCCGAACCTCCTGATTCCTTTGGACGGCGAGACTTTCAGGAATACATGATCTCCAACCTGAAACTCTAAGTCTCGTCGCCGAACATCGGCATAACTCCTTTGTCGGCTCTGGGCGGTCTGAAGATGCTGTCGAATCACTCGGACCTTCTCTTCTGCCTCTATCAAGACATCTGGTCCCAAGGTCCGCCTTTCGCCCACGTCACTCCAATAAAGCGGTGATCGACACTTGCGTCCATACAATGCTTCAAACGGAGCCATCTGAATGCTCGCTTGAAAGCTATTGTTGTACGCGAACTCAGCTAAAGATAAGTGTCGAATCCACCCTCCGCCGAAATCCAGGACGCAAGCCCTCAACATGTCCTCCAGGATTTGTATCGTCCGCTCAGACTGCCCATCAGTCTGCGGATGAAAAGCTGTACTGAACCTGAGTTCAGTCCCCAAGGCTGTCTGCAAACTCCTCCAGAAATGCGAAACAAACCTCGGGTCTCTATCTGATACAATGGAGGCGGGTACTCCATGTAATCTCACTATCTCATCCAGATATAACTGGGCTAGTCGCTCAAGTGGCCACGTAGTCTGCATGGGCAGAAAGTGCGCCGACTTGGTAAGTCGATCCACGACTACCCAGATAGCATCTGCTCCTCCCTGTGCCCTAGGAAGTCCGACCACGAAATCCATCGTAATGTGGTCCCATTTCCACTGGGGAATTGGGAGACTCTGTAACTTGCCAGCTGGCACTCGATGTTCAGCTTTCACCTGCTGACAAGTTAAACACTGAGCCACGAATCTCCCGACATCCCTTTTCATGCCATTCCACCAGAAGTGTGCCTTGAGGTCTTTATACATCTTAGTCCCACCAGGATGTAGGGTATAAGGTGTATAATGGGCCTCTCGCAATATCTGCTCTCGGATCTCCGCATCCGCTGGCACACATGCTCGGTTCCTGTACCTCAGTACTCCCGAGGCATCCACCGTAAAGTCCCCAGGCTGATTACTCGGAATTTGATCTCTAATCTTGGTCAAGTGGGGGTCCTCACTCTGTTTCTCCTGGATCCTGTCTAGCAGAGTGGGGTGCACGACTAAAGATGTCAGTCTAGCTGAGACCCCAGGGGACACAACTTCTATCTCGAGCCGTCTCATCTCCTCTAATAGCGGTGCCTGGTCTGTGATCAACATAGACAAACTTTGCACCGCTCTCCTACTCAAGGCGTCAGCGACCACATTAGCTTTGCCTGGGTGGTAGAGAATATCTACATCATAATCCTTTAATAGCTCTAACCACCTACGCTGCCTTAAATTTAGCTCCTTTTGCGTGAACAGGTATTTTAGGCTCTTGTGGTCGGTGTAGATTTCACAGTGTTCTCCATATAGGTAATGACGCCAAAGTTTCAGTGCAAACACTACAGCAGCGAGCTCTAAGTCATGGGTAGGGTAATTCTTCTCGTAATCTTTGAGTTGCCTTGATGCATAGGCAATTACCTTCCCTTCTTGCATCAACACACAACCAAGTCCGCTGTGTGATGCATCGCTGTAGATCACATATCCTTTTCCCATAACAGGGAGGGAAAGGATAGGTGCGGTCATCAGTCTATTCTTTAGCTCCTCAAAGCTCCTTTGACAGTCCTCACTCCAGATAAATTTCACTTCTTTACGTGTCAAGCGAGTGAGGGGTGTGGAAAGCTTCGCAAAGCCTTCCACAAACCGACGGTAATACCCAGCTAAACCCATAAAGCTACGTACCTCAGAAACCGTCGTCGGTCGGGGCCAATCACGGACTGCCTCAATCTTTGCCGGGTCCACTGCCACTCCTGCGGCAGAAATCACATGGCCCAAGAAGACCACCTCCCGAAGCCAAAATTCGCACTTTGCCAGCTTGGCATACAACTTCTTCTCTCGCAGAAGTTGCAGCACAATTCTTAAGTGCTCCTCATGCTCGGCATCACTTCGGGAGTAGATCAAGATATCATCGATGAACACTACCACAAATCGGTCTAAGTATGGTCGGAAAATCCGGTTCATTAAATCCATGAATGCGGCAGGGGCATTAGTTAGCCCAAAAGGCATAACTGTAAATTCATAATGCCCGTACCGTGATCTAAATGCCGTCTTAGGAATATCCTCGGCCTTCACCTTCAACTGGTGGTAACCGGACTGCAGATCTATCTTAGAGAAGACACAAGACCCTTGCAGCTGATCAAAAAGATCATCAATGCGCGGCAAAGGGTACTTGTTCTTGATGGTCACTTTATTTAGCTCTCTATAGTCCACACATAGTCGAAGTGACCCATCTTTCTTCTTCACGAATAGCACCGGTGCTCCCCAAGGCGACACACTCGGCCTGATAAAGCCCTTATCCATTAAATCCTGGAGTTGCGCCTTAAGCTCTCGCAACTCAGCCGGTGCCATTCGGTAAGGAGCCTTAGAGATTGGCGCAGTTCCTGGAACCACGTCAATCACGAACTCAATCTCCCTATCTGGCGGCATACTAGTCAGCTCAGGTGGAAAAACATCCGGAAACTCGCGGACAATAGGGATATCCCCGAGTTCCGGCGCCGCCGTAGGCCCCTCAACAACACTAGCCAAAAAGGCTACACATCCTCGATGGATCATTTGCCTCGCTCGGGAAGTCGAAACCATAGAGGCAAAGAAAGCACTCTGACATCCCCGATATACCAACATTTCCTGGCCTGGCTCTCTAAAAGTGACAGTCCTTGCGGCACAGTCAATAGTTGCGAAATACCGAGCCAGCCAGTCCATCCCGAGGACCACATCGAAGTCCTTCAGCTGTCTCAAGACCAACAGGTCTGCTGGCATAATCCAGGACTCGATTTGCATCGGGCAGGACCAACAGCACTCCTCCACGTGCAAAGTGTGATCGGGAATCTGAACCTCTCGTGCACGTGGTAAAGGTCCTACCTCTATCCCATGTAATGATGCAAATGATTTACTAATAAAAGAATGCGATGCTCCAGTATCAAATAATGTACGAGTCCTAATGCCAGAAAGTAAGGTGATACCTGCCACCACGTGTTCTGCTGCTGAAGAGTCCTCTACCTGCGCAGCATACACTCGCCCACTCTGAGCTGGAGGGCGATACTCCGTGGGATAGGAAGAAGATGGCCTGCTTGCTGGAGCATATGGTCGCTGAGCTGTCGACCACTGCTGAGACGAAGAAGGAGCAGATGCTGAAGAAGGAGCCGTCGATGGTGCATATGGGCAGGCAGCTCGGAGGTGGCCAGACTGTCCACATCGATAACAGCGGCCAAACCTCAGATCACATGTATCAGAGTTATGCTGTCCCTGACAGAAAATGCACCTAACCGTAGCCTGGGGCTGCCTCGCCTGCTGCCTCTGTCGCGGAGGCCCTTGCTGCCGCGACTGCGATCTCTGTTGATGCGAATGCTGTTGCTGCTGATGTTGCGGTGGCCTCTGGGATCCACCAGGCCCTCGCCGCTCAGAACGTCCGCGGCCGGAAAACTGAGGCCGTGGCGGTCGCGGCGGCCTCCACGAACTGGCCTGCCCCCCGTCGTCCTGCGCTGGTCGCTTCCTGTCAGCGCCTTGAGCGACCAGGCCCCCACGTCTGGCGACGACGTGGTCTCCCCTCTCAACCCACTGGGCATGCTCTGCTGCCTCCTCCAAGGTCTGTAGTCTCTGAGCATGCACCAGAGTATAGATCTCTGGGCGCAAGCCCGACTCAAAGAGCTCTACCTGGTGGGGTCCGTCCCTGGCGACATAAGGTACGCAGTTGAGTAACCGCTTGAACTCCTGAAAATAGTCCAATGCTGTCCGGTTGTCTTGCTGGAGATTCTTCAAATCATCTTCCAGCTTTTTCTTCATACTCGTGGAGAAGTACGTATCTAAAATCATCTTCTTGAACTCAGACCAGGGTAGCTGTCGAGTGATTTGAAATTCCAGGGGCTCCACCCGACGCCACCATGCATCAGCATCCCCGTCTAAGCAGTGTACAGCCATATGTACCCTGTACTTCGGGTCAATGAAGAAGTCCCGAAATAACTTCTCCATCGAAGAAAGCCAAGTCCCGATCTCCCAAGGCTGAGTATTTTGCCCTGAAAACCTGGGCGGTCCCCGCTTACAGAATTGAGTAAGTTTGTCAGAAAACTCCTGCTCCTCTGCAGGAGTCAATGGCCGGATTGCTCCCTGAGCAACAGGGGATGCCAGGGTCACTGGTACAACTGGGGGATTCACGGCAGGGGAAGAAGGTACGGGAGAATTCTCCGAGGGTGCTACAACAGGCTGCGCCCTCTGTTCTAACATCTGCGTCAGCCGGCTCATGGCCTCCTCCTGACGCCGAACAGCTTCAGACATCTGGGCCATCTGAGCCTGCAGCTCTTGCACCTCACTCTGCTGGCCCTGCTCGGACTCCTCCTGATCGGGTTCAGGGGAATCAGGTTGAGAACGCGTCAACATTCTACGTCGCGGAGGCATCCTACCACAAGAAACCATACTCAGTATCATCACCCCACACGACCCAATCTTAGCGAAAGTCAAAGACATTCTCCTATTTCTGTGACTTTATGTTGTCTGCAGCCAACATAACTGTCCACCAGAAGTAGGCTATGTCGATCCTCTTCTCTCACTGGAAGAGTCAATAATAAATCAACGACTTTCGCAAAATGTCACGTCTCTCATACCCTATTATCCTAGGGTCTGCCAAAAGCCTAGGGTTTCCTAAGTCCCAACTGACCTATCCCTAAGCTCTGATACCAACTTTAATCTGTCACGCCCCGGAACCCGGGCTCGCCAACAGATCCGCCGTGCACACGGGATTTCCCGCGTACACGAAGCGCTGGTAACCTGCTCCGATATAATATGAACAGTACAAGAGCATAATATCGAGCTGAATAGAAGAACCACATAGTATTTCAGACTGGAAATACAAATACAACTGTAATAAGTACAATAATCTCCCAGCTCACCAAAATAGTACATCCAGCTGGCGGAAGCCAGACCCAAAATAAAAGGAGAATATCACAGTCTGAGTGGAGGGTACATTATCTGTCTAATAGCTCTCAGCCTCACAGGAGATCTATCTATTCAGCGATCCCCTTACCTTTATCAGCTGCCGATGGCCTAGCAGCTCCCGCAGACGACTCTGCAAAAGAAAGGGAGGAGAAAGGGACAGAAAAATAACAATGGGGGTGAGAACTACCAGATAAACCAGTAGCCTCCCCTAGTGGGTAAAACCTCAACTCTGACGCACCCACTAGGACTACTAGAGGCAACAGGAAAGAACAGTTGTAAGCTATAAAGACTGCTGATAAAAAGAAACTACCACCACCATGCCTCTAAATGCCAAGAAAATGTATGAATCAGTGTATAAATGCCTGTCTGAATGAACTCAATCTGGTGTCACTAGCAAAACTGGTACTTCCTGCTGTGCCTTGCCAAATCGGGTATAACGCCGATGGGGAATAGTATTTGCCAAATCGGGTATGCCGATAGGGGATAATGTTGGCCAAATCGGGGGTGCCGATAGGGGATAATGTTGTAACACACTCCGGAGTGGCACTCGAGGGGAGCGACCCACACGAGTAAAATATCTCAGTATCAGAAGTGCCATAAATCAGCAGGACTGGATCATGACTATGATCAAAGTGGGAAACTCCATCCACTATAGAAACCCAATCCCCAACTCAACCCCAATCTGATGCAAGGATAAACATCTGGTCAACCGCCTACTGTCCGCGGTCACCGCAATACCCCACAAGTCCACAATCTAGCACAACCTTGGCTACACTATCCCAAACCCCTGCTCACACTTGAGCAACAACATCTGAATGCAAAGGACAACAATAAAACATGTTCAAATCCCAATATGATAGTGTAGCAATGAATAGTGGCCTTACCTGATGTCCGGGCATGCATGCAACTGTCTTTATTTTTAGAAGTTGTAAAATAGAGTCAAAGGTTTAAAACAATTGATTTACTGAATAAAAGTCATTTGCATGCGAGATCATAGCCTTTGTCTCAATCACAGTGTCCCAATATAAGTCATCATATCATTTGTGGGGTTATATTAATTTTTAGGGGAGTTTATCCCAGCGGTCCTTGTCATTTGTCATATTAATTTGTCCCAATGGTTCTCATTAATTGTCCTGTTAGTTGTCCTGTTAGTAGTCCTGTTAGTAGTCCTGTTAGTAGTCCTGTTAGTTGTCCCAAGTTCTCATCATTATCATGTTACTTTGTCCCAATTGTTCTCGTTAATTGTCATATTTTAGGGGATTTCTAGTAATCCCAGTGAGCTTGTCAAAAATGAGGTAAGCAACAACCGCCCACCTCGAACAGCTCAAACAACACCCCAGGTAGTCTCCTGGTTGTCCACAGTCCTCAAATCCTGCAAATCAACGCTCCCGGTATAAATACAAATCCCAAAAAGCACAATATTTGCTGTTTTTCAGACAGCACGGGAAAAGAGGAATTTTTCACCTCTAAAATGAGCTCCTAAAATCCCAGAAAAATCACGGTTGCGTTCCTCGCGAAGAGTAGATCAAAATCGACTCTTTAAACGCCTCGATCTGACGCTCCTACGTCAAGATAAAAATCGGAGAAGTCGGTGCTGTCCAAAAATCATCACAGTAAAAAGGGGGGTCAAAGAGGACCTGAAAACTGTGCCAAAAGTACGAAACGGAGCAAAATGATCAATACGGAAATCGAAGCCCTACCTCTTACGGTCGCGCTGTCGCAAAAATCGTCCAAAAATTCCACCTGGTTAGCCCGCAGTGAATTTTCGACGGAACTGCGACGGGAAATGGGCCTAAAAGAAAATCGTCGCAGTGCGCCGCGTCGCAGATATCTCACTATCTGTAACTCCTAAATTCTGAGATTGTAGAGAGAGAGAGAGGAGAGAGAGAGGAAAAACTTTTATATTGAACACTTTTTCTGTTTCTCTCTCTAAGGGCTCGGAATCCAAGGTGCAAAGAGAGGGGGGGGTGAACTCTTATATAGTGGGCCAAAAGGGAATATTCCCACACTGGATCCGATCCGAACACGAAACACCAAAACTGGCCATTCAGGAAGCGCCACGTGTCGCCCAAACAGGAAACAGCCCGGTGCAAGCCCACTCAGATTTCGCCACGTGTCCCACGTGGTGCACATGGCCGGTCGCGCGCCGGGTCTTCCGGATCCTGTCAGCCAACGGGGTGCTGCCACGTGTCACCTTCCCACGTGCTTCTAGAAGCCGGCCGTCCAATGGGGAAGTGACACGTGGCAAGGCGGGTGTTCGGTGCTCCCGGTGCACGCCAGGTTCATGGACCGCGCCCCGCGCCTGCTGCCCGCGCCTGCCCGCGCTGCCCGCGCCGCGCGCCTCCGCGCTCCGCCGCTGCCCTGCCGCTGCGCCGCTGCCCGCCGCCGTGCGCCGCCGCTCGCCGGCGGCCGCCGCCGGCCGGAACAGTAATTCCGGCCGGCGGTTACTGTTCCGGTGAACAGTACCAAAGTGCCGAAAAATAAAGCGAATATACCATTTCGACCGTTTTCGCGTGCTGAGTCCGATTCCGCCGTCCGTTTCGCCAAATTCTCATCCGAAATTTTGTCGAAAGCTCCCGGAAATTCCCGTTTGCTCCGATTTTCGCGCAGAGTCTCTTAAAAATATCCAATTTTGCTTCTACAAGCTCCGATGCACAGTTCAAGCCTTCTACAGTCACTATTAATGTTGCGGAGGTTCTGCGGAAGTCCGGATCATCACATAAGGTGGACCAACAGTCAAAGCGGACAACCCCCGGCCACAACGAATCAAGACAACCCAAAATCCAGCGATTTTGGATTCGGAAAGGTGATATCTTTCCTTGTCTTAAGTTCTAAATAGCTTTTGACTGTATGTAATGCTTTGATTGGTTTTCCCTTCATATTTTTCTTAATCTTTGCATTACATGTTTTTCAATGCTCTTTGTTTTTATACTTTGTTTTTGAACAAAAGGGTTTTTATTGAACAAGTGCATTGAATAAAAAGGGCTTCACGTTCATTCACTCCAAATTAATTTTATATGGATTATCAACTTTACTCCATAATCATAATCTTGAAGATACTTCATTATAGGAGTTTTTGATAGTTATAAGCATTAAATTTTAGAAATCATGTGTGATCTTTAGATGCTTAATCTATCTCGGTTGTGTGAATTCTTTGTGACAACTCAAGTGCTATAAACATTTCTAAAAATCCTGTGTTGCACTCAAGAACAAAACACATTGAACTTAGATATCATTTTCTTAGAGAGCTAGTTGAATCAAATATTCTTCAACTTTCATATATTTCAACTGAAGATCAATTAGCTGATATTTTAACAAAACCTTTGGATCAAAAACGATTTATTCATTTGCGTAAGGCAATTGGAATGCTTTCCTTGAAATGATTTCTTTTGAAACCAATCCTTAGGTTAGGTTTTGTTTTTGTGTTTTGTTCTTCATCTATGTTTGTACATAGGACATTAATTGAGCATTGGTTATATTGACTTTAATTGCATCTTTTCACGCATTTAGAAATCTATTATGCTTTTGACATCATAATATTTCGATGTTGCAATGATCATTTATGTTAATTAAGTCATCTTTTAAGTGATCAAAGTCAATTTCTCTCTCAATGATCTCTTGGTATAGTCATTATCTTATTTGACTATTTAGTCGAGTATGAATGCGAGATCAATTTTTGGTTGAATACCTTATATCTTAAATAATTGATAGCCAATTGAGGGGGAGTCAAAGAAAAGTAAAATGCTCAAAAGATGTGGAAAGAGTTACATCCCAATGAGGAGTGTGAAAACTACCACCACATGGAGGAAAGAGCTACCACCTCGGTCGTCCGAGTACTGTGTGCAGCTACCACATGAATACCAAGCATGGTTTTGTCAATTTTGATTAACTAAAATGCATGATTGAAATACTTGACTCTGTCAAATTTCAAGGTTGGTATAAGGTGGGATTTTTAACGAAAGATGCTCAAAGAGCCACTCTCTTCAACAGATTGTCTAGATATATTATCTAACTTATCTGGGATTTCAAACATCTATTGATCTTGGTATTTCATTTTCTTTACCAAATTGATGATTTGATAAAGGCATTACGCATAAGATCATGTTAGATGTAATTGAAGTTGTTCAACTTTAAGGGTTTTAATTTTCATAAATTTTCGTTTCATTTTTGAGTATTTTTGATAGATTTGGTATAATCTATTTCTTGTTGCATGAAACGATGACTTTTGTTTAAAGTTGATGCGCTAAAGTGCTTACATACTTTTTCTGGTTTTTATGGAATTTTTCTAAATTATTCTAATGAAAGAAATTTGGATCATATATCTCAATCTCAAGAAAGGGTAGAATTCAAGATTGATGTCATTTGGAAATCTCTGTAAGTCATCTTTGTAAATCCGTTACATCTTGATAGAGTTTGGATCTCAAGATTATTTTTGATGACTTGTGTTTGATGAATATAACATGAAAAACTGTTTATAATGTTTTATCTTTGTTTTTCATGATTTAGGAGTAAATCTTTTTAATTTTGTGAAATTAATTGGATTGAATGACATCTGTGTGAATTCATTGGTTAAAGCACTTAAATTGATTTCTTGATGGAATACAAATCGGTATTTGAAAAGATTCTAAAATCTGGATTTGTTTCAAGAAATTATTTGATTTTTGCTTTCTGGTACCGGTACACAATCTGCGTTTTTGTTATATACCGGAACTGAGCTTTTATCTCTCTTTCTCTATGAACTAATGTTGTTAGATTTCCTTTTGTCTAGTATGTTCACTGTTTGACAATTTGTGACAAAAAGGGGGAGAAGAGAAATGACGGAGATGAGATCATCAAAAGAGGACAAATGAAAATGGAAAAATGGGGGAGAACGGAAAATGATGATCGTATCACAAAGGGGGAGAACATAAATGCTCAAGACAGGGGGAGAACATGGAGAACATGTTAGAGATGCTCAAGATAGGGGGAGATAAAGAAAAGATTGAAAGAGCCGAAAAACAAAAGAACCAAAAGGACGAATCAAATGTAGGATTTTAATTTCTAACGACTAACATTTGATTTTGTTTGGAGTTTTGTTTTGCAGGAATTACATCACTTTAAGACTCTAAGTCCTAAGTCATAGAGTTTGTTCTAGGACTGTTTGGTTCAAATGTATTTTGTATTTATTGGATCTTTCACGCAAAGAAAATCAATGTTTTGGTGATGACATTGAATTTCGAATCTTTTGGTTTAAGATGAGTGACTTGAGCGTTTTTATGTATTTTTGGGTTTTGTCACGAAATTGCCAAAGGGGGAGATTGTTACGGCATTTTGGTGTTGGCATATTTCGTGAGTCAAGTCAGTAAATTGAGTCGGAGTCTTGAAGTGATCAAATTGTCAATCAGCAATCGAAGACTCAGAGAAGAGCTCAAGTTGACACTTAGTGATTTGAGTCTTAAGATTGAAGGTGAAGAATTGTGGATCAATTGCATCAATCTTAAGGAAAATGGATTCGGATTGATCAGGTACGTTTAACTAAATTATTTTGGTGATCCGAATACCTGTTATAGTGTAGAAACACTTGGTTGAATTTTTAATTGCATAAAAATCAAAAACTGGACATGGGACATGTTCAGGATCCGGATCAGACAATCCAATCCGGATCCCGAAGGGTGGTTGTTCATTAGCAAATTCAATCCGGATCAAAGGCCAATTCCGATCCGGATCCCGAACATGGGATTTTGCTGAATATATTGTATGAACGATCCGGATCGGGCTTTGCAATCCGGATCCCGAACCCTGTTTTTCTGGAATTGTCTATCACGCTACGACGATCCGGATCGCAGTAAATCCGATCCGGATCGCCGTCCTGAAAATTTCCAGATAAGGTAAGTTTTTGATTCTTATCTCTTTCCAAAGGTTTCTAAACTATAAATAGACACTTAGGGTTTCTCAAGAACGATGGACAACTACCGAAAACACTCGTGAGCAACCCTAGAGGCTAGGTTTTTATCGTTCTTCTTTTAAGCTTCTTTTAGGTCAATTCGACGGTTCTTCCAAGATCTATCTTTTGTCGAATTGATCTAAACTTTGCTTAGAAATTATTTCTACGGTTCTTCAATGATAATCTAAGCAAAGGATCACCATCGAAGCCAATATTTCTATCGGCCAAGTTTGCGTCGTGGATTCGACGTGGCATCGTGGATTCGGTGTGCTAAAGGCGTTTCGTGGATTCGAAACGTGTGCTCGTGGATTCGAGTGGCGTTCGTGGATTCGAACGTGTGCAGTGGACGTGCAATCGGTGAGCGCAAGGTCCGAAGAAGTTGAAGGAGGGGTTTGAGTCCGTGGAGTCGGTAATCACCTTGTTATTCTTCTTTTTCTTAGTGGATTGTTATTGCGTGTTGGTCCCGTGGTTTTTCTCCTGGATTGGAGTTTCCACGTAAATCTCGGTGTGTTGATTTTTATTTTCCGCATTGGTTTTTATTTTGCACTGAGATTTATTTTTTAAATATTACACCTATTCACCCCCCTCTAGGTGTTTGATAGTACCTATTTAGATCCTTGTGGATCCTACATTATAAAAACCTACACTGGTCATTCCCGACATTGTCCTGGCAGGTCCAGTGACTTCAGTGTTCTGTCGGTGGCTTCCGGAGCCAAATTGGCCCTGCCGGAAGCGATAAAATGATTATAGTCCGAGCGAGCATCGATTTTAGTAAAGTGGTCTAATTAGTGAGTCCTTCCTGATTAGCATTTATGATTCAGGTCCTGGCAGTCTGACTCCGGCCACGAGCCTTCTGTTGGAGTCGTTGGATCGGCCTACATTGAGGTGGGTTATCTTCGGTCCGGGCTTTATCTTTTCGGCCCTCTGTTTGCTTTAGTCCAGTCGGACACCTGTTCTTCTATTTAGCCCAGATTATGTTTATGAGCTTTATTCTGTTGATCTAGTATCCTTCGCATATACCTGGACATATACCTGCTTGATTGGTCATTAGTTAGATGACAGTTCATTATCTCATATTTGGACATTTATATCATGCTTGCTCGATCACTACATTATACATGCTTTTATTCAGAGATGCATATTCCTTATATTCCAGACTGCATGATATATGATTAATATATAGACATTGCATCCCTGTGGGGATTTCCGGCATATTGCCGATTACCCGGTCTGTGGACCGTGAGATTTGGCATTCGCATTGTGATGATTGTGCACCTGCTGTTCGTTCGCGTACGCTGTGGGATTGATCCCCCACATTGCGTTCTTTACCGGTAAAGGGTCTACTTGACCCGTGAGCTCGCCCCTCTTGCTGTATCACTGGGTACGGGGAGCCCCTTTGGCTGTACCGATACGAGGAAACTCTCGGCTGTACCTTCAGGTACGAGGATCCTCTCGGCTGTATCAATGGTACGGGGTTGCTGTTCAGCTCGGCTAGGTGAAATCCAGGATGATTGTGGTTGGCTCTGCATAGATATCTTCGCCTGAGGTCCCCGTGACCAATAGTGGCATCGGTTAGTATTTGCTGTTCTTTTGTTGATGCATAGCTGATATTTTGATATTCTAGCATGTTCTGCTGTTTAGTCATATACCTATATCTGCACAGTTATATCCTGATTTCTAGTATTGTTATCTATAGCTCCCTTATGCTTGATTACCTGCCTTTTTAGCTTTACCTATGGATTTATCTACTATCCGCAGATTACGGTATCCAGTAGGTACGATTAGCTATTTCTCGGCTCGTCGTGCCCACTGGGATGGATACATGTACAGTGTATCTCACACCCCCTGGGTGACCATTTTTCAGGTCGCTTGGGTGATGGGATGTCGGGACACGTTGGTGAGACGATTGCGATAGTATCGACCCCCATGTAGTCAGTATATTTCATTTTTCGCATTTCAGTTTAATTATTATAAATTGACTAGTTTTGCATGCGTAGTTTAGACTACTCTGGTATTGACTGATTACGGTTAGCCGTGCATGTATAGGAAAGGATCTGTCCAGTTGGGAAGGGAATTTACTATACATGTGGCGGTCTGTTACGCCCGGTTTGTGAACTCTGATTTATTAAAAAAAAAAAAAAAAAAAATTTAGCCTGCTTTTCAAAACTCGGGGCGTGACAGATTAGATGGTATCAGAGAATAGGTACACGATGCCTAGGTATTTGGTTAGGATTGAGCCCTAGGATGACTTGTGACGTACATGAGAGTGCGGGGTATTTGTATAGTGGTTAGGAGCTCAGGTGTGTTTATGCACTATTGAGCCTCGTTGTTGGGGTTACAAATGGTGCTCGCACGCACGTTGGGCTTTGGGGTTGTTGTGGGTGCAGTGTTAGCCGCGGTCATGGTTTCGGCCGTGGGCTTGATGTTTCAGTGGAGCCAGAGCGCTCGGATCAGTTACAGTGGTTAAAGGTTAAATCACCGTTCTTGTCGTAATCGTCTAGCTGATGGCACAGCAGCAAATGACTGCTATTTTTGCACCGGCCCCACCACTAGCCCAGATGCTCAGGAAAGTTGTTGATTTTCCAGTTGTCCCCGTGACGTATGATACAGTAACCATTGCTGCAGTCGTGATCATCGGAACTACGCCGGTGGCTGCTACTATTGATGATTCCCTCGGTAATAGAAATCAGGACGAATAAGAGGTCGGTAATCCTGTTGCTTTGGATAGAATAATTTCTGACGATACTTATCAGATGAAAGCCTTGTCAGTTGGATATAGATTTTGGCCCTACCTCTTGCACGATTTTTGTGGACCATCTCGAACTCTCCTATGAGTTAGTCAGGGTAGTATTTATGACCACGAGGTGGTTGTAATTCATGATAAAGGTTATGTCATTAGCACTGAGACTGTGTCGGGAGGTATGTGATATACCTTCTGATGGGAGTTGTGTCCCCAACTAGATGTTGGCGACAGATCTGTGGTATTTCGCTTTTCTTTTGGTAAGCACGTTAGCTGCAGACAACGTACTGTCGAAAGAACTGAGGAAATACTCTGCCCTGTAATGGGGAGTATCAAATTGGGTCTAAAAGAGTTGCCGATATTTTGTGACTGATTGTCACTACTGCGAATCTGTTAGAGGCTTAATAGTGGTTTAGTTAAGTTTAAGCTTCGGGAAACCCCCTAAGTATCCTCGGTCCCAAGATCAGACTTAGAGCGCATCTGCGAGCAACCAGCAACGTGGGCTGCGACCTTGTATCTTTTGCGGTAGCCCCCATTATGCAAATACGTGTCCACGTTGACATGGACGTTGCTACGGTTGCGGGCAACCAGGACACATTCGGGAAAATTGCCCACGGAGAACTGCACCTGATTATTCCACCGCCCCAGCACATGTGATCCCATACCAGCGACAGGGTACTTCCTCGAGCGCGGCTTCCTCGGGGCGCCCTCCTCTCCCTCGTCAGTCTGAAGGGGCGCGCCAACCTTCTGGAGGACGAATCTATGCACTAACCCCTCAGGAAGAACCAGCGGAGGGGAACCCGACGACTGACTTTGTAGCTCTTGAATAAACTATTATAAACATTTCATAATGTAGGACTCTCAGTTGTAAGCTTCGGGAAGAGAACTTTTGTTTTAAGTTGTAAGTTTCAGGGACGAAACTTCTTTTTTGGTGGGAGTGATGTAATAATTCGAAATATTTTATTTTTAATAAATAGGTTAAAAGTAAAATTATAGTTGGTTTTGAATTTAATAGACCCTTCTTGACTTACTTAGTCAAATGCCAGTGTGCAAGTTGCACAATTTACGAGGCAAAAAGGCTATTTTCCAATCCGGGCATAATCTTGGAAATCCGAGTTGACCGTTGTGATCGTCTCGTCGAACCCAGCGAGAGTCATATTCAGCACTTTTCGATCTGACGGCGGATCTTCCAAAAATCGATGAAGAAGCGGGCAAATAGCCGCGACCAATGTAACAGTGTCTGCGCACAGGTCACTTAAGTGAAGTTACTGTAGATGAACAGTAACCCAATTTTCGGGACCCCGACGAATGCGACGCTGACTAATTCACTGTTCGGATTCCGAACGTAGTGATCCAGGTAGTCATTTTGAACGGTTTCGTCGTTCTGGATGCAATGGCACTGACGAAATTTGCAATTGACGAGCCTAGAGCATCGTAAAGCGTGACGAACTGTATAATTTACAGTATAAGATGGAATTTAAAAAATTTTGGAGCTAATTTGTAGCGAACCAAAATCGTTACTTGATAGGTTTCATCGAACCGGACGTCGTGGCGGTGTCAGATTTTCAGTTTGACAGTCCGGTTGTCTCGAAAAGCGTGAAATGGGAGAAAAATCGTAGTATTTTGCGTATAGATGCTATATTTTATGTATCGATTTGCACCAAACTTGTAGAGGAGGGTCCTTATAGCAAATGTGTTCTACAGCAATGGGACTCATAGCAAAATATCAGGATTTGGAGGACTTATCGGCAATTGTACATTATACACTATATATAGATACTTGCTGGTTAGGTTTCCAGGAAAACCCTAAAGCCCTGTAGCTTTTTCTCCAGCCGCAACCTCAACCACACCCCCTTCTCTGCCGCACTCCACGGGAGCCCCGCACCGGCCGCCGCGTCATCGCCGGAGAAGCCCAAGGAGAGGAGGTTGGACTCGGATTTGTTACGGCATTTTGGTGTTGGCATATTTCGTGAGTCAAGTCAGTGAGTTGAGTCGGAGTCTTAAAGGGATCAAATTGTCATCAAATTGTCAATTCAGCCTTCGAAGACTCATTGAAGATTCAACATGAGCCCAAGTCAACTCTCAGGTATGATTAAATATTGTTCATGGTGATTAAAGTTCGTTTATAATCATTGGAAACAGGAAATTAATGAAAACTGGTTTAGACTTGGTTTTAGGAACTTGGTTTTATCTTACAACTTAATTTAAGTTTGGATTCCGGTACTTGGTTTGTTTTGGATAAAGTTTATCTTGGAAAAATCAGTTTTTACATTGAGTACCGGAACCACACTTGAAGTTCCTCAAACCCAACACAGAATTTTCTGAAATTTGTATTGCGTACCGGAACACAGACTCGCGTACCGGAACACAATAGAAAAATCAGTGTTTTGCACCATTGAGTACCGGAACGTGATAAGTGATACCGGTACACAATGTTACCTCGGAAAAAGTTTCCTAAACCGACTCTAATATGTTTCCAAGGGTTATAAATAGATACTTAGGGTTTCTCGAATAGAATGACCGATACCGAAAACACTCGAGAGCAACCCTAGAGGCTAGGTTTTTATCGTTCTTCTTTTTAGCCTCTTTTAGGTCAATTCGACGGTTCTTCCAAGATCTCTCTTTTGTCGAATTGATCTAAACTTTGCTTAGAATTTCTTTTTACAATCTTCAATGACAATCTAAGCAAAGGATCACCATCGAAGCCAATATTTCTCTATCGGCTGAGTTTGCATCGTGGATTCGACGTAGCACCGTGGATTCGGTGTGTTGAAGGCGTTTCGTGGATTCGAAACGTGTGCTCGTGGATTCGAGTGGCGTTCGTGGATTCGAACGTGTGCAGTGGACGTGCAATCGGTGGAGCGCAAGGTCCGAAGAACTTGAAGGAGGGGTCGAGTCCGTGGAGTCGGTAATCACCTTGTTATTCTTCAATTCTTAGTGGATTGTTATTGCGTGTTGGTCCCGTGGTTTTTCTCCTGGATTGGAGTTTCCACGTAAATCTCGGTGTGTTGATTTTTATTTTCCGCATTGTTTTTTTATTTTTGCACTGAGATTGGTTTTTATAATATTACACCTATTCACCCCCCTCTAGGTGTTTGATAGTACCTATTTAGATCCTGGTGGATCCTAAATAACTCTACAATTGGTATCAGAGCGGGTTTTAGGTTTATCTATCATGTTGGGTGAAAGTGGTAATATTTTTAGACCTCCTCTTTTTGATGGGACCAATTATGCGTATTGGAAAGTGCGGATGAGAGCTTTTCTCATCTCTATTGATGAGCGGGTATGGCAAACCGTGGAATACGGTTGGGTGCATCCGGTTGAGGAAGTAGGAAATTCTACTACCCCAAAACCTCGCTCTAGATGGTCTAAAGAGGAAATCGAAAAATCTTCTTACAATGGGAAAGGTATGAACGCTTTATATAATTCTCTTTCCTCGACTGAGTTTACACGAATTTCCGCGTGTGAAACCGTGAAGGAAATTTGGGATATTCTCAAAATTACACATGAGGGTACTAATCTTGTAAAAATTTAAAAGCTCCAAATGCTTACAAGTCAATTTGACTCTATTCATATGGAAGAGCATGAATTGTTTACAGATTATTACACTAGACTTCAAGATATAATCAATACGTGTGCTAATTTAGGAGAAAAGATCCCGGAGTCGAAAATTGTAAGAAAGATTCTTCGGACTCTTCCGGAACGGTTTAGGGCAAAGGTTACCGCCATTGAAACCGTTAGTCATCCGGATGAGATGAGTGTAGAGGAATTAGTAGGTGCTTTACAAACTTATGAGATGACTTTTCCTACTAATCAAATTTCTTCCAAGTCTTCTTCTAAGCTTACAGGTATTGCGTTCAAATCAACAAAGGAAGAAGATGACGAATCAAGTTCCGATGATAAAATCTCTTTTGCCGATTTTGAAGAACAATTGGCACGGATCACAAAGAAATTTCGTCGGAAATTTTGGAAGAATCGAACCGATGGATCTTCATCCACGAAACCATCTAAAGGATCATCGGGTTCTAAATCCTCTAAACTCAAAGGCGTTGCAAAACCTTCTAAAGAAAAAGAAAAAGATGATTTCGAAGGGGAAATCCGATGCTTTTGATGCAAAGGCTACGGCCATATTTCAACGGATTGTCCTTCTAAGAAATCATACAAAAAGAAGGCTTTGCAAGCAAAAACTTGGGACGATTCTTGTTTCGATCAATCGACCTCAAGTAAAGAGGAAAAAGAAAAAATTATTGCTCTTCATGCCTCTAAAATTCCCTCTTCTAATTTGTGCTTATCATCTTTAGTCACTGACTCTATTCCTTTGATTTTGCATGAAACATCAACATCCGGAGGAGAGTCATCAAGTGAGGGGGAGTCGGACGAAGAAGAACTCGTTGAGGCATACCAACAACTTCTTGCGGAATCAAAGAAGATGGCCAAGCATATCAAGAAGTTGAGGAAGCAACGATTTGAGGTTCAAGACAAGAACCAAGCTTTAAAGATCAAACTTCATGATCTCGAGGAGGAACAAGGACGGTTACTGGATAACAATAAAATCCTCCAAGAAAAGTTAAACCAATCGGAGACAAACGCTAAATCTTATATGGACAAGATTGGTTTTCTAGAAAAGCAGTTTGAGGAGATTCATGTCACCAACCAAGCCTTGACCAAGCAAGTTCATGAACTCAAATCCGACATACAAAGACTTTCCACTGGTTCCAAGAAACTTAATTGTATGTCCGGATTAGGTCAAACAAGCAAGGTTGGTTTGGGATTTAAAAAGGATCAAACTGTGCATGCTTCAAGTTCCACAATGAAATTGAAAGGAAAAACTTGTCACCTATGTGGACTTGAAGGACATTTGGTGAAGAATTGCCCGAAAAAGGGAAAGAAAAATCCTTCGGTAACTTCATCTACGGAGCGCTCTCAACGGAGATCAAATGTTGATGAAAGCGAAACGCATGTGAGTGCAAAACGCCGTGCCAGATTTGCAAACCGCACATGCATTGGAGAGCGACACGTGAATTTTAATGAGCTATGTCGTGAGGTGCCAGACTTTGCAAGGCTCCTGGAACGAAGTCATATTCGGCCACTTGGCAGAGTTCAACCAAAGATGGGTTTTTGTGTTGAGATCATCAGGGAATTCTATATGAGAGCTAACATACTCCAAAAGGACCATGACACAGGGACTTTCATCATTGAAACAACAGTTAGAGGCATCAAGTTTGACATTACTCCAGTAGTAATTGGGGCAAACCTTGGGCTAGCTGTTGATACTTCTGGTCTTTACTACACAGATGGTGATTTCCAGCATGACACCCATTGGGACACTGTTGTGGATTCAATTTGCAAGTCAGGGACACACTCAAATAGGTCATATGTTGAATCAAAGGACCTAAAACCAGAATATCACATTTTGTCCTTAATCGTCTGCTACAACTTATTGCCTACAATGGGGACCAAAAGGATTCGATGGGATCGATTGCTACTTCTCTTTTTCCTTGGTCACCCGGAAAATGCAAATGGAATCAACATCAACATTCCATTTCTAATTTGGCAGCAAATGGTACATGTCATTGAGGGATCAAGGCAACGTGACCTTCTACCGTATCCAATCCTGATTACTCGTATTCTGGAAGATCACGGTGTTGACATTTCTTGTACCAAATTTGACTACGGCTTAGGCTCAATCGATGGAATCACGTTAGCCAAGTCAGTTAGCACTTTGAAGACATTTGGACACACAAAGGGCTATGCAAGTGAAGCGACTACGAGCGCACCGCCTCGCCAAGAATCTCCTGAACCAGCTGAAGTGGTAACTCTTCAGTCTTTGCAGAAAAAGATGGAGCAAGGCTTCAAGAAAATCGAGGATGGTTTAAAGAAGATATTCGAAATCCTTGGGTGCAAACACGACGATGTGGTCACTGGAGCAACTGCACCGAGTACATCTCATGGACCTACATCACATGAGGACGATGATGATTCAGATCAGGATGAGTGATTTCTTTGCCTTCTTGTTTTTGGTTTTTAGTTTCTTTTCACTTTATGATGAACAAGAACTCTAATGGGCATGTAACTATGAACGTATCCTGCTAGTATGTTTCTTTTTGTCTATTTTGATTGTTTGACAATTTGTGACAAAAAGGGGGAGAACAGAAAATATTGATTGAATCACAAAGGAGGAGAACATAGATGCTCAAGACAGGGGGAGAACATGGAGAACATGGAGAACATGGAGAACATGTTGGAGATGCTCAAGATAGGGGAGAACATGGAGAACATGTTGGAGATGCTCAAGATAGGGGGAGATAAAGAAAAAATTGAAAGAGCCACAAAACAAAAGAACCAAATGGAAGACGAATCAAATGAAGGATTTTAATTTCTAACGACTAACATTTGATTTTGTTTGGAGTTTTGTTTTGCAGGAACTACATCACTTTAAGACTCCAAGTCCTAAGTCATAGAGTATGTTCTAGGACTGTTTGGTTCAAATGTAATTTTGTATTTGTTGGATCTTTCACGCAAAGAAAATCAATGTTTTGGTGATGACATTGAATTTCGTCTTTTTGGTTTAAGATGAGTGACTTGAGCGTTTTTATGTATTTTTGGGTTTTGTCACGAAATTGCCAAAGGGGGAGATTGTTACGGTATTTTGGTGTTGGCATATTTCGTGAGTCAAGTCAGTGAGTTGAGTCGGAGTCTTAAAGGGATCAAATTGTCATCAAATTGTCAATTCAGCCTTCGAAGACTCATTGAAGATTCAACATGAGCCCAAGTCAACTCTCAGGTATGATTAAATATTGTTCATGGTGATTAAAGTTCGTTTATAATCATTGGAAACAGGAAATTAATGAAAACTGGTTTAGACTTGGTTTTAGGAACTTGGTTTTATCTTACAACTTAATTTAAGTTTGGATTCCGGTACTTGGTTTGTTTTGGATAAAGTTTATCTTGGAAAAATCAGTTTTTACATTGAGTACCGGAACCACACTTGAAGTTCCTCAAACCCGACACAGAATTTTCTGAAATTTGTATTGCGTACCGGAACACAGACTCGCGTACCGGAACACAATAGAAAAATCAGTGTTTTGCACCATTGAGTACCGGAACGTGATAAGTGATACCGGTACACAATGTTACCTCGGGAAAAGTTTCCTAAACCGACTCTAATATGTTTCCAAGGGTTATAAATAGATACTTAGGGTTTCTCGAATAGAATGACCGATACCGAAAACACTCGAGAGCAACCCTAGAGGCTAGGTTTTTATCGTTCTTCTTTTTAGCCTCTTTTAGGTCAGTTCGACGGTTCTTCCAAGATCTCTCTTTTGTCGAATTGATCTAAACTTTGCTTAGAATTTCTTTTTACGGTTCTTCAATGACAATCTAAGCAAAGGATCACCATCGAAGCCAATATTTCTCTATCGGCTGAGTTTGCGTCGTGGATTCGACGTAGCACCGTGGATTCGGTGTGTTGAAGGCGTTTCGTGGATTCGAAACGTGTGCTCGTGGATTCGAGTGGCGTTCGTGGATTCGAACGTGTGCAGTGGACGTGCAATCGGTGGAGCGCAAGGTCCGAAGAACTTGAAGGAGGGGTCGAGTCCGTGGAGTCGGTAATCACCTTGTTATTCTTCAATTCTTAGTGGATTGTTATTGCGTGTTGGTCCCGTGGTTTTTCTCCTGGATTGGAGTTTCCACGTAAATCTCGGTGTGTTGATTTTTATTTTCCGCATTATTTTTTTATTTTTGCACTGAGATTGGTTTTTATAATATTACACCTATTCACCCCCCTCTAGGTGTTTGATAGTACCTATTTAGATCCTGGTGGATCCTAAATAACTCTACAGGATTTTTGGTATAGATGGAGAGGAAACCATCCGAGGAGGTTCTTGAATGTCCCAAGTGTGTCTGAGGGTGTCTCTGTGGGGTGGACACCTAGCCCAGGGCCTTCCCGAGGTGTTGCTCCGCCGCGCGCCGCCGCGGGAGCAACTCCTTCTTCTCCGTTTTCCGGCGAGGTAAGGTTTTAGATTTGGTTGTTTTTAAAAGGCCCTAGGAGTATAGCATTGTGTTCTTAACCATGAATAGACCTTACCTGTGAAGCCTGAGTCGTCGCCGTCGTCCCGGCCGCCGGCGGGAGCAGGTTTTGCCGGAAATTCTTGTTTCGGCCGAGAATCACCACGAGCTTCATCCGATCGACTAAATCCAGATCAAGACCGTTGATCTTGCTCCTCTTGGTGACTGCAAGCTGCTCCCGAAGATTGGTGTGGATCGGATGAAGATCGGCGGAGATCCAACATGCCCTAGAACCGGCCAACCTTGAACCGCGGCCGTTCCTCGCCGTCCGGCGCCGCCGTGCACCCGAGCCGCCGGCCAACCACCCAGCAAGCACCAGAGGACCGAAAGGAAGGATTTGGTCCATCTTGCGCCGGCCCGGGGGTCACCGGCCGGAATCCGCCATTAGAGGCCTCAAGATCGCCCGAGCTCCATCTCCGGCGATCGCCGTTGCTCTTGGCCGCCGTCGAGTGACTCAGGTGAGTCTACTAGACACTAAGGAAGTTTTATGAGCCTTTGCATGAACCTTTTCACGTGGGGTTTCATGTCTCTGCAGTTGCACCCGAGATCCACCCACCCTTGAGCTCCGGCCGCCGCCGACGACTCCTGGCTCCGGCCACCGACTCAGGTAAGCCCTAGGTACCATTTTAAGCATCCTGGTCATTTTACTTTAGCCCTAGAGCTCGGTTAAAATTTGTTGTCCCAACTTTGTTAATTAAATGATAATTATGGTGTGCCCCGGCCACCGCCGTTGCCGGCCGCCGCCGCCGGACCTGGCTTGGTCCGGGCTTCCTCTGGGAGCACATGGGAGCTGATGCTCTCTTTTGTTGGCCTTAAGGTGCAGGGTTGGTTCAAGTTGGTGCAACCCGAGCTTGGTGAAATTGAAGTTATTGCTCCGGCGATCTCTCCGACCAATCCTCGGCCAGTTTCAGGTGAGCACCACACCTTTCAGTCGCTTATACACATGATGCTCCAGATATAGTTCAACTATATTGAGGTTATGGCGTAAAATAGTGAAGAGGTGAATTTGGACTTTGGTTTTTATGGGCCAACTTTGTGTTGGGGCCACCCACTGGCCCAAGCCCGTGAGCACGGGCTTCGTCTCGTCGAAACGGACTCGACAGAATTTACGGTGCATCTTTTGGATTCCCGGATTGGGAGATCGAGTCAAAACTATGTTTAATGTTATGTTTTTATGCAATTTTAGGATATGTTAGGTACTAAAATGCTGTTGTAGCGCGCTGGCTGTCTTTAGACAGTAATTACACACAGAATAGGCATTTTGTTTAAGTTTCGTAGACTCCAGTTGAGCGGAAATTGGATACTATTCCGTAAATTGGCAAAATTGCCGGTTTTACGGTCCCGGCGCGAGTCGCGTGATTCGATACGGTTTACTGGTCGTTTATAGTTGCCTCTGGTCATTCCCGACATTGTCCTGGCAGGTCCAGTGACTTCAGTGTTCTGTCGGTGGCTTCCGGAGCCAAATTGGCCCTGCCGGAAGCGATACAATGATTATAGTCCGAGCGAGCATCGATTTTAGTAAAGTGGTCTAATTAGTGAGTCCTTCCTGATTAGCATTTATGATTCAGGTCCTGGCAGTCTGACTCCGGCCACGAGCCTTCTGTTGGAGTCGTTGGATCGGCCTACATTAAGGTGGGTTATCTTCGGTCCGGGCTTTATCTTTTCGGCCCTCTGTTTGCTTTAGTCCAGTCGGACACCTGTTCTTCTATTTAGCCCAGATTATGTTTATGAGCTTTATTCTGTTGATCTAGTATCCTTCGCATATACCTGGACATATACCTGCTTGATTGGTCATTAGTTAGAGGACAGTTCATTATCTCATATTTGGACATTTATATCATGCTTGCTCGATCACTACATTATACATGCTTTTATTCAGAGATGCATATTCCTTATATTCCAGACTGCATGATATATGATTAATATATAGACATTGCATCCCTGTGGGGATTTCCTGCATATTGCCGATTACCCGGTCTGTGGACCGCGAGATTTGGCATTCGCATTGTGATGATTGTGCACCAGCTGTTCGTTCGCGTACGCTGTGGGATTGATCCCCCACATTGCGTTCTTTACCGGTAAAGGGTCTACTTGACCCGTGAGCTCGCCCCTCTTGCTGTATCACTGGGTACGGGGAGCCCCTTTGGCTGTACCGATACGAGGAAACTCTCGGCTGTACCTTCAGGTACGAGGATCCTCTCGGCTGTATCAATGGTACGGGGTTGCTGTTCAGCTCGGCTAGGTGAAATCCAGGATGATTGTGGTTGGCTCTGCATAGATATCTTCGCCTGAGGTCCCCGTGACCAATAGTGGCATCGGTTAGTATTTGCTGTTCTTTTGTTGATGCATAGCTGATATTTGATATTCTAGCATGTTCTGCTGTTTAGTCATATACCTATATCTGCACAGTTATATCCTGATTTCTAGTATTGTTATCTATAGCTCCCTTATGCTTGATTACCTGCCTTTTTAGCTTTACCTATGGATTTATCTACTATCCGCAGATTACGGTATCCAGTAGGTACGATTAGCTATTTCTCGGCTCGTCGTGCCCACTGGGATGGATACATGTACAGTGTATCTCACACCCCCTGGGTGACCATTTTTCAGGTCGCTTGGGTGATGGGATGTCGGGACACGTTGGTGAGACGATTGCGATAGTATCGACCCCCATGTAGTCAGTATATTTCATTTTCCGCATTTCAGTTTAATTATTATAAATTGACTAGTTTTGCATGCGTAGTTTAGACTACTCTGGTATTGACTGATTACGGTTAGCCGTGCATGTATAGGAAAGGATCTGTCCAGTTGGGCAGGGAATTTACTATACATGTGGCGGTCTGTTACGCCCGGGTTGTGAACTCTGATTTATTAAAAAAAAAAAAAAAAATTTAGCCTGCTTTTCAAAACTCGGGGCGTGACAGATTAGATGGTATCAGAGAATAGGTACACGATGCCTAGGTATTTGGTTAGGATTGAGCCCTAGGATGACTTGTGTCACGCCCCGGGGTCAAGACTGTACCCCGGGCTCGCCAACAGATCCGCCGTCCCTATAGGAAGCCCTGTAGAGACGTAAAGTAACAAAAGAAATGCAGTATGGAGAAGCTGAAAAGTAAAACATCTACTGCTACCATGCCTCTATCTAAAAATGCTCAAAAAGCGGGACAGATGAAAATATGATGTATCCGCTAACATAACAGTAAGGTCACTCAATCTGAACTGACTGCCTCCTCGGGTCTAGTCAAGCCTGCGCCAATCTACTGCCGATATATCCTAGAGGACCGGACTTACGTAGAACGTCCGTAGCTGCCAAAACTGGCTCAGCCAGAGGGACGGTGTCTGTGACTGCCAAAACTGGCTCAGTCAGAGGGACTGCGTCCGTAACTGCCAAAACTGGCTCAGTCAGAGGGAATGCATCCGTAACTGCCAAAACTGGCTCAGTCAGAGGGAATGCATCGACAAGTCACGGTACAAGAGTAACATATCCACCCCGGGTGTGGCTCTCGAGGGGTGCGACCCCACCGAGGAAAAGTATCCGCGCACTCTGTCGCGCAGGTGGCATTGCAGGCTATGGTCAAAATCCACACTCACGCTCTGCTCAGATGAACTCAACCCTCAACATCTCTCACAACAGTCGGAGCTCACTCTACGACTCAGCTGACCAGCCCACACGAAACCTGAGACACTCGCCTCACCATCAACTCACCCTGCGGACTTACTAACAGGATACACCCCACCACAGGCCAAGATCCAATCACTGTCTCACTCACTGGCTAAGAATCCACACTGTCACTATGACCATGTCCCAAAGATCCCAGATCCACTATCACTATTACTATCACTATCATAATGCAAGCCGGTCTACAGACTGCTACAGACGCCACTCGGTCCCCAGACGCGAGTGCAAATGCAATCCCAGCTAATAAACCTCCCAGCCCATGACTCGGGGAAAAATCACTATGTCCAGAGTGACAAGAGTACAACCACTGTGGGAAAACTAAAGCAGTGAATAAATCCAATGCAGGTTTAAGTTTACTATAGTCTGGTGGAGCATGATGTATAATACTTAACAGGTATTCTAGGCTAAGTTGAGTTCTCATGTTGTAAGAGTTCAAATATTGCAAGAAGTTCAATGAGGTCACCAGATTAACAGCTATCAACTGTGGGTACTAACATACAGTTCTCACATAATATTGGAGTCATAAACTAACATGCATGCTACTACATTCATAGAATTAGAGTGCAGTCCATAGATTTTGAAAGCAGGATCACCCACCTGATCGCGCTAACTGTCCGGGGTCGCACAGATAAAAAGCCCAGAAACCGACAACTGCCCAGATCCACAGTGCAAAGAGCACAGAAAAAGTGCTCTTACAATCCTGAAAATAAATTTCCTAAAATTCCAATAAAAATATCACGACGATCCTCGCGAAGTGTAGATGTCGATAGGCTCTTGAATCGTCGAATTCCGATGTCCGGATGAGGAGATAAAAATCCGCGAAGTGAGTGCTGTCCAGGAATCTCACAGCAAAACAGCGGCTCAGTAATGCCTCGAAATCCGTGCCAAAAACCCAAATCTAGGCAAAACACTCAACACAAAAGTCGAAGATTTACCTCTCGTGAATCCAACGCCGCAAAAATCGCTGAAATCGGCTGTCGGGGTAGCTCTGTGGAATTTTTAGACCGAAATGCGACGATAACGGGCCTCCAACAGAAATCCGTCGCTCCGCACTTCGAGGCAGAAAACACAGTCGTCGCGGCTTCCAAAAGTTCTGAAATTTCACCAGGAGATTCCCAAGAGGAAGAGGAAGAAATTTGGTAAAGGGAGCAATGGCTAATTCCCCTCGGAAAGGGCTCAAAATCGCGGCCCAAGTGGCCTATTTATAGGCCCACAAGGAAAAGCAGCCCAAAAAGCCAACTTATCCAGAATTCGGGCCCATTTCCGGGCGCCCGAAAACTTTCGGGCGGCTACAGTAACGGGCCGGCCCGTTACTGTGCGCGCCCGAAACGCCCTCAGGCCGCCACGTGTCCCCCTTATCCGCCTCCTGCACCCGGCGCACGACCCCGACGAATCCGGCGACGCCACGTGTCCCGACCAGGCGACGTGCACCGCTGCACCCGACCAATCACGGGGCGCCACGTGGCGCCCCCACTCCGACCCGGTCAACGCGCACGTCGCGCGACGTGCGCGGCCGCGCCGCCGCCGGACCCGGGTCGGGCACGCGCCCCGAGGCACCGCCTCAGCCGTCACTGCCCCGTGGACCGAGTGCACCAGAACCCGCCAACCACACAACGCCACGTGTCCACCGGTCTACCGTGCACCAGAGCCAAAAGTTCGTGGACCGCGTGCACAACACCGCACCAACCACAGGATGCCACGTGGCATACCCTCGGTCCACCGTGCACCCCGCCAAGGCCCGTGGACCGCACCCGCTGCGCCGGCCAACCGCAGCGCGCCACGTGGCCCGCGCCCGGTGCACGCGCCCCCGCGGTGGACCGCGCGCCTGCGCCGCCGCCCGCCGCCGCGCTCCGCCGCCGCCGGCGCTCCTCCGGCCGCCGGAACAGTAACCCACACCTCGATTTTCGTGTTTTCGCGTCCGGGCTCCGAAAAATTCAAGTAAATAGTCCATTTCGCTCGTTTTCGCGCGCTGAATCCAAATCCGAGGTCCGTTCAGCCAAATTCCGCTTCTAAAATTTTCCAAAATTTCCCGGAAGAGTAAACTTGATCCAATTTTTGTGCCGGGTCACATTCTTAGCTCCAATAAGCGCGCAAACACCTCACACACCCAAAATGGACTCTCAGCAAAGAAAATAAGCTCCAATTTCACCAGAAACCCAAATCTGGGGCCCGACACGCACACACACGCTCCCAGAAGCCTCCAAACCAACAGTAAACCCTAAAGTGGGGATTCGGGTCCTCACATCCTCCCCCACTAAAAGAAAGTTTCGTCCTCGAAACAAACACGGCTCAAAAGGGAGTCTCCAAGCCCAAAGGTAAGCATCCATCAACACAAACTCCAACTCCCCAGTCGCTACAACCTCTCCACAAAGCGAGTCCAACCGCTGGATAAAGCTCAGGAATTCCCAAACACTGGGGACGAGGTAGAACAGCCAACTCTACGCGTCCAAACTATTCGAATTACGCCGCAAAACTTAACAGAAAAGAAAGGGCCCCACCAGTAGGACGGTCATCAACCCCCAACTCTCCAATTTAGAAAATAACTGAAATTAGCGAAAGGTTCGCAAATTTCGGCACAAGAGTAAGAAAAGAGGGAGAGAGGTGTTGATGTCGTTCCTGCTGTGGCAACAAAACGGAAGCTACGGTCTATCCGTGCCCCTAAAAAGAAAAACACAATTCTATGCGAGACCCCTAGGGACAAACCCTCTAGTCCTAGGCGTCACCTACGCTCGACCAGTCGCACCTAACCCGGAGCCATTGAAACCACCGCTGCAGGAAAGATGCCACGGTGCCTTGCGGAAAAGATCTCCTGTTATCCAGCTCGCGGAAAGGCCAATGTACTTCATCCACAATCAAATGTTGCAGGATACCGTAACAGCGGGTCCACCCCATGTACTCAAACCAATTCTTGGAGCTGTAACAAGATCGTCACATCTGCTGGCGTACTTCTTTGGGTCTCGTCTATCTCAATCATGCCCCAAAATACACCTCTGCTCGTAGGATACTGGGAAGAATCCAAACACTCATGCAAGCAACAAAATTCCTATCCCGTAATCATGCCGAGATGCAAAGGCTCTACTAACATGTGCGGAAAGATGCAGCGGTGTCCAAAAAACCCTCTTAACTCTACTGAAAAAAAAACCGTACCTGCGGCGATAGGATCTGCTGCTGGGGTGCTCTCTACCATGGCTGCATAATCTCGTCCACTAGGCGCTGAAGACCGTCGTCCCGTCTGTCCCGACGTCGTACCCCACTCTGTCTGATGGTGCCCTGGAGAAGTGGCTTCTGCTTCCTGAACTGGCAAGGGAGGTGCTGTAGCCAGGGGTTGCACTGACGGAACGGCTCGGCGACAAACTGATCGGAAATGTCCCAACTCTCCACATCGGAAACATCGTCCCCGCCTCTGGTCACACTGCGACGGTGGATGAGGGTCGCCACAGATGACGCACTCACGTCGCTGCTGCCTGAGCTGCTGTCTAGGCTGGTGCTGCTGATACCGTGGCTGCTGCCGGGGACCACCCGACCTCGAGCGCCTCCGAAACTCACGACCCTGAGGATGAGATCGTGGGGGTCTCGGAGGTCCCTGCCGACTCATCTGTCCCTCAACATCCTGTGCCGGGCGCTTTGCCCCCACAATCCCTGCGGAAGCTGGAGCCATCTCGGCCAACACCGCCTCTCTGTGCTCCGAACTCTGCCCCGAAAAACGATGTGGATCAGTCTGACGTAATCTCGTCAACAAATCAAACACCTCTCGCTGCTCGGCCGGGGTCAACTGTCCTACCGTCCCGGACGCCTGACCACTGGTAACCGGTGCAATAGGGGCTGCCTGTGCTGCTGGCACAACTGGGGGTGCCACCGCTGGTGAGGAGGGTACAGGGAAACTCTCTAGAGGTACTACCACCGGCTGTACTCTTTGTTCCATCATGCGCGTCATCCGATCCATGATCTCCTCCTGGCGCCGTAAAATCTCCACCTGACGTCGGAGAGTCTCAGACAAATGGGCCATCTGAGCCTGAAGCTCCTGCCCCTCACTCTGCTGACCTTGAGGTGACTCCTCCTGCTCATGCTCATGGGAGGAGGAAGACTGAGAACGTGTCTGCATCCTGCGTCGAGGAGGCATCGTGCCCACCTGCAATCCACAAGCAAACATCAAGACAACACCAAGCAGCACTCGACCCAATCAAGCGGAAGTCTAACGGCATGTCCCCCTTCCTGAAGTACTATGTTGTCTGCAGCCAACATAGTTGCCACAGAAGGAAGACATGTCAATCACTCATCCCGATCCGCTCGGAAGAGTTAGAAACCCAATCAGGACTCCCGCTAAAATCACGGCTCTCACGTGAGTCATCCTAGGGTCCAACCACAAGCCTAGGGTTCCTAAGCCCTCAATGACCTAAAACCTAGGCTCTGATACCACTCTAATCTGTCACGCCCCGGGGTCAAGACTGTACCCCGGGCTCGCCAACAGATCCGCCGTCCCTATAGGAAGCCCTGTAGAGACGTAGCGTCTACCTGCAAAAAGGAAGATACTACACTAACAGATATCAGAGCTGTAAAAGAAATGTAACTATGAACAGAAAGTAGAACAGTCTCTCATAAAATATACATAATATCCTCACAGAAATACAGAAGTCTCTCCAAATAAACCAAAAGAGTACAACTCGATACCTCACTACATAAACTCTCAAACATGACACAACCAAAATATAAGGGTACCTCTATCACACTGAAGCTGAAGGGGAGAAAGGATCTATCTCGCGACTCCCTTACCTCGGTCTGGAAAAGCAGGATCAGCAACTGGCACCGCAGGAACTGGAGCTGAAGTCCCTGGGGAAAAGACACCACGACGGGTGTGAGAACTACCTCCCACAGTAGTTCTCAGTGGGTGCCGCCAACAAGCCCGACGGTCTGCCCACTAAGTCTACTAGAGGCATAAAGTAACAAAAGAAATGCAGTATGGAGAAGCTGAAAAGTAAAACATCTACTGCTACCATGCCTCTATCTAAAAATGCTCAAAAAGCGGGACAGATGAAAATATGATGTATCCGCTAACATAACAGTAAGGTCACTCAATCTGAACTGACTGCCTCCTCGGGTCTAGTCAAGCCTGCGCCAATCTACTGCCGATATATCCTAGAGGACCGGACTTACGTAGAACGTCCGTAGCTGCCAAAACTGGCTCAGCCAGAGGGACGGTGTCTGTGACTGCCAAAACTGGCTCAGTCAGAGGGACTGCGTCCGTAACTGCCAAAACTGGCTCAGTCAGAGGGAATGCATCCGTAACTGCCAAAACTGGCTCAGTCAGAGGGAATGCATCGACAAGTCGCGGTACAAGAGTAACATATCCACCCCGGGTGTGGCTCTCGAGGGGTGCGACCCCACCGAGGAAAAGTATCCGCGCACTCTGTCGCGCAGGTGGCATTGCAGGCTATGGTCAAAATCCACACTCACGCTCTGCTCAGATGAACTCAACCCTCAACATCTCTCACAACAGTCGGAGCTCACTCTACGACTCAGCTGACCAGCCCACACGAAACCTGAGACACTCGCCTCACCATCAACTCACCCTGCGGACTTACTAACAGGATACACCCCACCACAGGCCAAGATCCAATCACTGTCTCACTCACTGGCTAAGAATCCACACTGTCACTATGACCATGTCCCAAAGATCCCAGATCCACTATCACTATCACTATCACTATCATAATGCAAGCCGGTCTACAGACTGCTACAGACGCCACTCGGTCCCCAGACGCGAGTGCAAATGCAATCCCAGCTAATAAACCTCCCAGCCCATGACTCGGAGAAAAATCACTATGTCCAGAGTGACAAGAGTACAACCACTGTGGGAAAACTAAAGCAATGAATAAATCCAATGCAGGTTTAAGTTTACTATAGTCTGGTGGAGCATGATGTATAATACTTAACAGGTATTCTATGCTAAGTTGAGTTCCCATGTTGTAAGAGTTCAAATATTGCAAGAAGTTCAATGAGGTCACCAGATTAACAGCTGTCAACTGTGGGTACTAACATACAGTTCTCACATAATATTGGAGTCATAAACTAACATGCATGCTACTACATTCATAGAATTAGAGTGCAGTCCATAGATTTTGAAAGCAGGATCACCCACCTGATCGCGCTAACTGTCCGGGGTCGCACAGATAAAAAGCCCAGAAACCGACAACTGCCCAGATCCACAGTGCAAAGAGCACAGAAAAAGTGCTCTTACAATCCTGAAAATAAATTTCCTAAAATTCCAATAAAAATATCACGACGATCCTCGCGAAGTGTAGATGTCGATAGGCTCTTGAATCGTCGAATTCCGATGTCCGGATGAGGAGATAAAAATCCGCGAAGTGAGTGCTGTCCAGGAATCTCACAGCAAAACAGCGGCTCAGTAATGCCTCGAAATCCGTGCCAAAAACCCAAATCTAGGCAAAACACTCAACACGAAAGTCGAAGATTTACCTCTCGTGAATCCAACGCCGCAAAAATCGCTGAAATCGGCTGTCGGGGTAGCTCTGTGGAATTTTTAGACCGAAATGCGACGATAACGGGCCTCCAACAGAAATCCGTCGCTCCGCACTTCGAGGCAGAAAACACAGTCGTCGCGGCTTCCAAAAGTTCTGAAATTTCACCAGGAGATTCCCAAGAGGAAGAGGAAGAAATTTGGTAAAGGGAGCAATGGCTAATTCCCCTCGGAAAGGGCTCAAAATTGCGGCCCAAGTGGCCTATTTATAGGCCCACAAGGAAAAGCAGCCCAAAAAGCCAACTTATCCAGAATTCGGGCCCATTTCCGGGCGCCCGAAAACTTTCGGGCGGCTACAGTAACGGGCCGGCCCGTTACTGTGCGCGCCCGAAACGCCCTCAGGCCGCCACGTGTCCCCCTTATCCGCCTCCTGCACCCGGCGCACGACCCCGACGAATCCGGCGACGCCACGTGTCCCGACCAGGCGACGTGCACCGCTGCACCTGACCAATCACGGGGCACCACGTGGCGCCCCCACTCCGACCCGGTCAACGCGCACGTCGCGCGACGTGCGCGGCCGCGCCGCCGCCGGACCCGGGTCGGGCACGCGCCCCGAGGCACCGCCTCAGCCGTCACTGCCCCGTGGACCGAGTGCACCAGAACCCGCCAACCACACAACGCCACGTGTCCACCGGTCTACCGTGCACCAGAGCCAAAAGTTCGTGGACCGCGTGCACAACACCGCACCAACCACAGGATGCCACGTGGCATACCCTCGGTCCACCGTGCACCCCGCCAAGGCCCGTGGACCGCACCCGCTGCGCCGGCCAACCGCAGCGCGCCACGTGGCCCGCGCCCGGTGCACGCGCCCCCGCGGTGGACCGCGCGCCTGCGCCGCCGCCCGCCGCCGCGCTCCGCCGCGCTCCGCCGCCGCCGGCGCTCCTCCGGCCGCCGGAACAGTAACCCACACCTCGATTTCCGTGTTTTCGCGTCCGGGCTCCGAAAAATTCAAGTAAATAGTCCATTTCGCTCGTTTTCGCGCGCTGAATCCAAATCCGAGGTCCGTTCAGCCAAATTCCGCTTCTAAAATTTTCCAAAATTTCCCGGAAGAGTAAACTTGATCCAATTTTTGTGCCGGGTCACATTCTTAGCTCCAATAAGCGCGCAAACACCTCACACACCCAAAATGGACTCTCAGCAAAGAAAATAAGCTCCAATTTCACCAAAACCCAAATCTGGGGCCCGACACGCACACACACGCTCCCAGAAGCCTCCAAACCAACAGTAAACCCTAAAGTGGGGATTCGGGTCCTCACAACTTGTGACGTACATGAGAGCGCGGGGTATTTGTATAGTGGTTAGGAGCTCAGGTGTGTTTATGCACTATTGAGCCTCGTTGTTGGGGTTACAAATGGTGCTCGCACGCACGTTGGGCTTTGGGGTTGTTGTGGGTGCAGTGTTAGCCGCGGTCATGGTTTCGGCCGTGGGCTTGATGTTTCAGTGGAGCCAGAGCGCTCGGATCAGTTACAGTGGTTAAAGGTTAAATCACCGTTCTTGTCGTAATCGTCTAGCTGATGGCACAGCAGCAGATGACTGCTATTTTTGCACCGGCCCCACCACTAGCCCAGATGCTCGGGAAAGTTGTTGATTTTCCAGTTGTCCCCGTGACATATGATACAGTAACCATTGCTGCAGTCGTGATCATCGGAACTACGCCGGTGGCTGCTACGATTGATGATTCCCTCGGTAATAGAAATCAGGACGAATAAGAGGTCGGTAATCCTGTTGCTTTGGATAGAATAATTTCTGACGATACTTATCAGATGAAAGCCTTGTCAGTTGGATATAGATTTTGGCCCTACCTCTTGCACGATTTTTGTGGACCATCTCGAACTCTCCTATGAGTTAGTCAGGGTAGTATTTATGACCACGAGGTGGTAGTAATCCATGATAAAGGTTATGTCATTAGCACTGAGACTGTGTCGGGAGGTATGTGATATACCTTCTGATGGGAGTTGTGTCCCCAACTAGATGTTGGCGACAGATCTGTGGTATTTCGCTTTTCTTTTGCTAAGCACGTTGGCTGCAGACAACGTACTGTCGAAAGAACTGAGAAAATACTCTGCCCTATAATGGGGAGTATCAAATTGGGTCTAAAAGAGTTGCCGATATTTTGTGACTGATTGTCACTACTGCGAATCTGTTAGAGGCTTAATAGTGGTTTAGTTAAGTTTAAGCTTGAAACCCCCTAAGTATCCTCGGTCCTAAGTTGACCCATACACACTTAGGGTCCAAAACACCACTTTGCTACAACTAATTATTTACTAAATCAACTAGGAACTTAACATGAGCATGATGTTCACTAACCACAGGAGATTGTTGTGCTCACCTGAAGTTGGCCGGAGAGTCGCCGGAGCAACACCCACAAAAGCTCAAGGCTCGGGTTGTGTGCAACTTGGAGCAAACCAGGTTCAAACCTGAAGCAAAGTCAAGCATCAGTTCAAGGACCCTCCCAGAGGAAGTTTGGTCACGGCCAGGCTTGGCACCGGCGGCCGAAGGCGGCGGTTGGCCGGAAAACCCCAACAAAAACCCACCAAAACACAAGTTGGAAGACTTTTCTTCCAGCAGCTCTTGTCTCAAAATAAATTGATGGAAATCATGCTTATGGTCCAAACAACTTACCTGGGTGGATGGCCGGAGTCCAGAGGCGTCGGCGGCGGCCGGAGCCCGAGCTCGGTTGCAACGATGGGTGCAACTACAGCAGAGAGAAACCATACGTTAAAAGCCCCATGCAACTTGATGAGAAGCTCTCTAAGTGTCCAAGTAACTCACCTGGGCCACCAGACGGCGACTGGGAGCGGCGGCGATCGCCGGAGCTCGAGATCAACCCCAAGCTCGGTGAAGAAGAAGGTCTCTAATGGCGGATTCCGGCCGGCGGCCTGGACCGGCGCAACTTGGACCAAGGTGTTCCCCTCGGCTCCACGGAGCTTGCTGAGGTCGTAGGCGGCGGCGCGGGTGAGCGGCGGCGCCGGACGGCGAAGATCGGTGGAGGACCACTTTTGCCCGAACCTAGGGCAGGCTCGATCGACTTGGATCCTTGCCCGATGATCCCCAAACTTCGGGAGTAGGTTTCAGTCGACGAGGAGATCAACCCCAACGTCTCTGATCTGAGTTTCAACGGTCAGAAAAAGCTCGGCCGCAGATCTGGCCGGAAATTGCACTTCCGGCAAGAAGATGCTCCCGCCGGCGATAGGGTGGACGGCGATGGATCAAACTTCACAGAGACGTTCCATTCGACGTCAGGAAGAGGGTAGGAGGGTCCAAAAGCCATTTAAAATAAAAAGGTTCAATCATCTTACCTTGCCGGAAAAACCCAAGGAAGAAGATGACCCCGCGGCGGCGCACGTCGGAGCTCGGTGCCGGGAACCCTATGGCCCGATGTCTGCAACACAGGGGAACTCCCAGATTAAGTTTGGATCAACTTGGACCTTCCCAAACACCTCGCTCACCAACAATCGAAGAGGATGCCTTCTTTAATGGTTATCTTGGTCCTCTCCGGCGATGGGAGGACGGCGGCCGGCGGCGTAACGCCCGTGGAGAGAGCAGAGGGAGATGAGAGGTCTCGTGGGCGGGGCTGGGTGCTTAGGGTTTTGGGTTGCTAGGGTTACAAAGAGAACCCTAATACTATATAAATACAAATGCAACAAAATGCATCTTGCCCCCTCTACACTTGATATTTAGACCTAGGTCCCTCACTGTAGCTTAATTTCACACTTAGGTCCCTCTCCACAAAGCAGCACGCAAATCGGAATATAAAATATAGGGGTTATTATGCAAAATACTACATTTTTCACTGTTTTTCACGTTTCTCGAGGCATTTTCGTCGTCAAATCGAAAAATGGACTTCGCCACGACGTCCGGCTCGACGAAACCTATCAGGTAATGATTTTTGTTTTTCGACAAAATGCCCGGATAAATTTCTGGTCCATAAATACTGTACAATTATACAGTATGGCACGTTTCTCGAGACTCTAGGATTATCAAACGAAAATTTCGTCAGCGCCATTGCGCTCAGAATATCAAAAATAGCTAGAAACGACTACTCATACTATTATACTTGGGGTCCAGACGGCGAAATGGCCGACGTTGGTCAAGAGAGGAATTAAATAAGGGGTTACTATTCACAACTTAAGTTGTGGGCCCCGCTCCCTTCTTCGCTGATTTCTGGACGATCCGATCGTCAGATCGAGAACATATAAATATCAATCTTTCTTGTTTCGACGAGACGGTTGCGATAGTGATCTCGAATTTTTGAGATCAGGCTCCGATCAAAAGTCGGTATTTTTGGGTCATAATTGCACTACTAATAATCCATTTTTGCCATTTAAATAATCCAGAAAATTATTTAAACTTAGATTTTAGATTTCAAAAATCACGGTTACTACATCACCCACCACTTATAAGAAGTTTCGTCCCCGAAACTTAAACTTAACCAAACCACTACTAAGCCTCTAACAGGTTCACGGTAGTGACAATCAGTCACAATATATCGACAACTCTCTCAGGCTACTCATTTAGACCCAATCCGATACTCCCCATTATAGGGCAGAATATTTCCTCAGTTCTTTCGATTGTACGTTGTCTGCAGCCAACGTGCTTACCAAAAGAAAAGCGAAATACCATATATCTGTCGCCAACAACTAGTTGGGGACCAATACCCATCAGAAGGTATATCGCATACCTCCCAACACAGTCTCAGTGCTGATGACATAACTTCTATCAAGGGTCACTACCACCTCGTGGTCATGAAGGCCACCTTGGCTATTCCCAGGAATCTAGAACCATATTCTAATGTTCAGTAACACCTCATTAGAATCGACACATAGGCCACTGATTTTTATAACCTGGGGACAACTGAAGGATCAACAACTTGTTCAACCTCTGGGCAAATTGTGGGGCTGGTGCAATAATAGCAGTCATCTGCTGCTGTGCCATCTGCCAGACGATTACGGCAAAAGCGGTGATCTGACCTTTAACCGCTATAACTCATCCGAGCCCTCTGGCTCCACTGAAACATCAAGCCCACGGCCGAAACCATGGCCGCGGCTAACCCTGCACTAACAAAAATCCCAAAAATCAGAGTGCGCACGACTAATAACCAAAACAACGAGACTCAACTGTGTGAAACACACTTGAGCTCCAAACCACTATGCCAATACCCTGCGCTCTCTCGTGAACACAAGTCATCCTAGGGTTCGTTCCTAGCCAAACCTAGGCATCGTATTCCTATTGCTCTGATACCATTTAATCTGTCACGCCCCGAGTTCAAAAAACAGCCTCTTAATTTTTTTTCTTTTCTAAATCAGAGTTTGAAAACAGCCAGGGCGCGACAGACCGCCACATATATAGAAAATTCTCAATTCCCTCCTTGGAATTGAGCCTTTTCTATACATGCACGGCTAAGCTTTTGCAACAACATCAGAGTAACTAAACTACGTATAACTAAACAATTTAAATTACAACAGGTTATGATTACAACTCTTTTACATAATTTACGGAATAATTAAAAGTAGCGGCTATCATGGGTCGATTGCTAACACGGAAACTCACCAACACGTCCCGACATCCCAACACCCGAACGACCTGAAAAATAGTCACCCAGGGGGTGTGAGATACATCGTTAGTGTATCCCAGTGGGCACGACGAGCCGAGAAATAGCTAATCGTACCTACTGGATACAATAATCTGCGGATAGTAATAAATCAATAGGTAACAGCTGATATATGAAACAAAACTGATAGAAAGCATAATCATGATGTTAAACATAATGAGTACCATAATACAGGACTATAGCATACTGAAATACGATATAATAAACTATGCCTCGGTAATGGAATCAGATACCCAATCAGTAAATAAAGCAATGGTACTGATAGATGATGCTAATCAAGCTGTAACTGACAAATCAAGCTATACTGCCAAATCTGATAGTCCTGTAAATCTTAATCCACAAGAGATACTGTTAAGGGCAAATATGATAATTCACAAGCATCGGTGCTACAAAAGAAAGGTACCACTAATCTGTGCCAGTCATACTAGGTGAATGTATCATAATCATAATGCTGTGCATATACGGGTACAGAAACATCAGAATCAATCATGGTGATAATCATATATAACTGAGCAGAAGTAGGTACTGAAATAAAGCATGCTGGTACATGGAAGTAGATAAGCTATGCATCAATCAATGAACATCAAGTACCCAATCAATGCCATTATTGGTCACGAGGACCTCAGGCTCATGCCACTATCTAGCACCTATCTGGCTGACATAACCCCGCACCCACAGGTGCTATCTGGGGGCTCACAGGTCTTTCCTCTAGACCACTTTACTGGTAAAGAACAATAATCAACGTGGCGTGACCCCGGCAATGTTCGTGAAGTACAGCGGGCGTGGCGATCAATCATGCTATGCTCAAGCTCGCGGTCCAACGACCGGGTAATCGGCAACAAGCCGGAAAAATCCCAACATGTAGTAACCATAAATTTTAAAATCCAAATTTAAGTTTAAAATAATTTTCAGAATTATTTAAATAGCAAAAATGGGCAATTAGTGGGTCAATAGTGGCCCAGAAGTGTCGACTTTTGATCGGGGTCTGATCTAAAAAATCCGAGATCACCATTGCAATCGTCTCGTCGAAACATGAAAATTTCATATTCACTTGTCGACGATCTGACGGTCGGGTCTTCCAGAAATCAGCGACGAAAAAGCGGGCCCCACAACTTAAGTGAATAGTAAACCCTCGATTTTTATTCCCTCGCGAGCACTAGATGGCCAAACTACTATCTCAGATTTTAATATAGGGGTATTAGTAATGGATCCTAGCTAATTTCGACGTTCTGAACGCAATGGCACTTGTTGGGTTCTACTAATATGGATCTAAATAGGGGAAAAAACACCTAGAGGGGGGTGAATAGGTGTAAACAATAAACACTCAAAAAATCATTGCGCAATAAAACCCAATGCGGAAAAATAAATGAACACGCAAGATTTTTACGTGGAAAAACTCCAAACCGGAGTAAAAAAAAACCACGGGACCGATAACACGGTGAAATCCACTAGAATTAACACACGTACAAGGTGATATAACGTACTCACAGACGACTCAACCTTTTACCATACGCTCCTAGTAGATCTTCTCCGCTCGCTCCACGACGCTTCTCGAATCCACGATCTGCGCCCAACGCTGAATCCACAGCGTCCAACGTCGAGTCCACGACGTCCGACCGAATCCACGGTCTTCACCCAGTAGCACGCTTCGAATCCACGAACGTACCTCGCTCCGAATCCACGAGAGCGGTTGCACCTTGAATCCACAAGGCCACGCGAGTCCACGCGCCGATTTTGGGTAAATCGTTGTTTTTTGGGTGGTGATGATCCGCCGAATACTTAGATTAGAAATAGATCGGAAATACCATCTAAGTATTCATTGATTTGATTCTACTCAAAATCTGAGTTTGGAAAACCTAGAATCAAATCAATCAATATAGATGAAGAAACATAGAATTAATCTATTGATTTCCTTTCTTCTCTATATGTGGATTTTTCTCTTTTCGGTCGTATTTTTCTATTAAGTCCCGTACCCTAGAAAATGAATAAAGGGTCTATTTATAGGTTAGAAACCATTGGAAGAAGATAAGGATCAAAAACAACCTTTTCTGGAAATTTTTAGGACGGCGATCCGGATTGGATTAGCTGCGATCCGGATCGCGTAGCGTGATAGACATTTCCAGAAAACAGGGTTCGGGATCCGGATCGAAGTTCCCGATCCGGATCGTTCATACAGTTTCACCAAACACCATGTTCGGGATCCGGATTGCAAATCCTGATCCGGATCGTTCAAGCACAAAGGTAAAACTAGTGTTCGGGATCCGGATCAAAGGATGCTGCGATCCGGATTGAACCAGTGTATGAACGAACACCCTTCGGGATCCGGATTGCAAGGTCTGATCCGGATCCTGAACATGTCCCATGTCCAGTTTTTGATATTTATGCAATTAAAAATTCTTCCAAGTGTTTCTACACTACAAGAAGTATTCGGATCACCAAAAATCTTTAGTTAAACATACCTGATCCTTTTGAATTCTTCTTTCTTGAGATTGAGGTACATGATCCAAACTTTTTCATCTTCAATCTTCAAGACTTAACACTTTCACGAAATACGCCAACTCAAATTCCGTAACAACTCCCCTTTGGCGTTTGGCAAAACCAAATACATCGAAGTGCGTGCAACGCACTATAATTGGTCGAACTTTATGGAACGACTTTTTATCCGAGCGTCAAACAAACCAAACGATCACGCTACCTGACAGGTCTCGACGAGCCGGACATCGTGGCGAAGTCCGTTTCGCAAAACGGCAATCAGATCGCCTCGGAATGCGTGAAAAGCATACAAATATTGCTTTTTCTCCAAATATTCTAAGTGAACTTGGGCCAGAACTTTGGGGGCTTTGTGCATTGGGCCTCTGCCACCCTAAGAAGCCCACGAAGGGCTGGGCAGAGCTCGGGGCTAAGGGTGAAGGTGTGAAACCGGGTTAGAGTTAGGAATATTGCATTAATTGTGGTGGTCTTTTGGTCTACCTCTGGCCAGAGTCCGAGGGGGTGTGTGGGGTGAATCCGAAGCACCAGACTCCTCGGAGTCTTCCACATTAAACCCAGAGTGAAGGGGTGGCCGTGGGTCACAAGCTCCATAGTATAGAACCCGAGAGAGAGAGAGAGGAGAGAAAAGGTTGGGGCCAACTTCTTCCTAAGTTGATCTGGAGTACTCTGAGAGCTTTCTTGGTGTCTCTGGAGCACTGCTGGAGTCGCCCGAGGCCGCGCGTAAAGAAGAACCCGAAACCGGCTTCATCCTCCTTCACCAACTCCGACCAAGGTGAGAACTTCTAAACCTTTGATGGTTAGCCCCCGAGACCCTTAACAGTAGACTTCCCATGCCCTAGGGATGCTCCGGGCACAAGCCCGAGCCCCCATGCAGCCTGGGTTGCCGGCGAGGACAAAGATGGCCGGAACCCTAGTTGTAGCTCCGCCTCTGGAGAACTCGGCAACCAGTGGACCAACCGGGCTCAAACTCGGGGTGCTTGGACTGTAGGAGGAGAGGACCAACTCCACCAAATTTGGTGGAGTATGGTCAACCCGGTGAATTGCAGTTTGATGCCCTAGATGTTTGGAATATTGCATGTGGCCGAGCATGCTGCTCCGGCACCGGCGCGCCTTCTCGCCGCCGTGAACCAGTCCAGATGGATTTCGGGGAGTGCCAGGAGTGCATCCATGCACGTGCATGCGGCCCATGCAGCATCGAAGGGTGGCGGCCATGTTCAACCCGTGAATGACCTCATTGTTACGGAATTTGTGTTGGCGTATTTCGTGAAAGTATTGAGTCTTGAAGATTGAAGATGAAAGAACTTTGGATCATATACCTCAATCTCAAGAAAGAAGAATTCAAAAGGATCAGGTATGTTTAACTAAAGATTTTTGGTGATCCGAATACTTCTTATAGTGTAGAAACACCTGGAAGAATGTTTTATTGCATAAACATCAAAAACTGGACATGGGACATGTTCAGGATCCGGATCGTGCTCGGCAATCCGGATCCCGAAGGGTGTTTGTTCATACACTGGTTCAATCCGGATCGCAGCATTTCATGATCCGGATCCCGAACACTGGTTTTACCTTTTGCTTGCACGATCCGGATCAGGAATTGCAATCCGGATCCCGAACGTGATGTTTGGTGAAACTGTATGAACGATCCGGATCGGGGACTTCGATCCGGATCCCGAACAGGCATTTTTCTGGAAATCGTCTTTCTTGCTTCTGCGATCCGGATCCAATTCCAATCCGGATCGCCGTCGTAAAATTTCCAGAAAAGGCTGTTTTTGATCCTTATCTTCTTCCAATGGTTTCTAACCTATAAATAGACCCTATATTCATTTCTAGGGCATCCACATTGATCGGCAAAATAGAAAAATATAGCCGAAAAAAAAATCCACATATAGAGAAGAAAGGAAATCAATAGATTTATTCTATGTTTCTTCATCTATATTGATTGATTTGATTCTAGGTTTTCCATACTCACATTTTGAGTAGAATCAAATCAATGAATACTTAGATGGTATTTCCGATCTATTTTAATCTAAGTATTCGGCGGATCATCACCACCCAAAACAAACAACGATTTACCCCAAATCGGCGCGTGGACTCGCGTGGCCTTGTGGATTCAAGGTGCAAGCGAGGTACGTTCGTGGATTCGAAGCGTGTATTGGGTGAAGACCGTGGATTCGGTCGGACGTCGTGGACTCGACGTTGGACGCTGTGGATTCAGCGTTGGGCGCGGATCGTGGATTCGAGAAGCGTCGTGGAGCGAGCGGAGAAGATCTACTAGGAGCGTATGGTAAAAGGTTGAGTCGTCTGTGAGTACGTTATATCACCTTGTACGTGTGTTAATTCTAGTGGATTTCGCCGTGTTATCGGTCCCGTGGTTTTTTACTCCGGTTTGGAGTTTTTCCACGTAAAAATCTTGCGTGTTCTTTTATTTTTCCGCATTGGGTTTTATTGCGCAATGATTTTTTGAGTGTTTATTGTTTACACCTATTCACCCCCCTCTAGGTGTTTTTTCCCCTATTTAGATCCAATTACTTATAACCCAACAAGTGGTATCAGAGCGGGAATAGGGTTGTAAACAATGGTTGAAGGTGGAAACATCAATCGACCCCCTTTCTTTGATGGAACAAATTATGCGTACTGGAAAGTACGGATGAAAGCCTTTTTAATTTCCATCGACGAAAGGGTGTGGCAATCAATTGAATTAGGATGGTCTAATCCAACTGAAATTTTAGATGATGTTCGCACCTTAAAACCTAGGTCGAAATGGACCAAGGAAGAGATAGATTATCTTCTTACAATGGCAAAGGAATTAATGCTCTATTTAATGCTTTGTCACAAACTGAGTTCTCTCGCGTCTCGGCATGTGAGACTGCGAAAGAAATCTGGGATGTTCTTCAAGTTACGCATGAGGGAACTAACCTTGTGAAGATTCAGAAACTGCAAATGCTTACGAGCAAGTTTGACTCTATCTCTATGGCAGAGAATGAATCTTTCACTGACTATTACACACGATTGCAAGACATCGTAAACTCATGTGCTAACTTGGGAGAGAAGATTCCAGAATTTAAAGTTGTAAGAAAAATTCTAAGAACTCTTCCTGAACGATTTCGCCCGAAGGTCGCAGCCATTGAAACAATTAAACACCCGGACGAAATGCGTGTAGAAGAATTAGTAGGTGCTTTACAAACTTATGAAATGACATTTCCTACTAACTATTCTTCTGGAAAGGCATCCTCTTCTAAGTCTTCAGGTTACGCATTGAAATCAACTAAAGAAGAAGACGCGGATTCATCCTCCTCGGACGACGACGAGAACCTTTCTATGGAGGACTTTGAGAAGCAGCTCGCTCTCTTGACAAGGAAGTTTCGCCGCAACTTTCGAAGGGGAAATTCAAGCAAAACTCCATCCTTCGGAAAGTCGAAGAAAGGCAAGGGTTCTTCAAGTTACAAGTCAAGAAAGCAAGAGAACTTCTCAAAGGATAAGAAAAGTTCAGAGGGACAAGTTCAGTGCTTCAAATGTCGAGGCTACGGCCACATTGCAACGGAGTGTCCCAACAAGAATCCGGCAAAGAAGAAGGCGATGCAAGTCGTCACTTGGGATGACAACTCCACGTCAAATGAGTCATCCTCAAGTGATGAAGAAGACAACGCGACAGCTTTCCACGCGTCCACCTCTTCACCCTTCATGTGCTTAATGGCAAGTACATCCGACTCACTGTCCAACTCCACTGTTGAAAAGATTGCAACGGACGATGAATCAGATGATTCGGAAGGTGAAGATTTTGCTCTAGCCTACCATAACTTTTGAGGGATTCAAAGAAACTGGCTAAGCAAAACAAGGGGTTGAAAGGGAGATTGCAGGATCTCGAAGAAGAAGTAAAAAGGGTAACCTCTCTCTCAACCGATCTTGAAGTGGAAAGGGATAATCTGATTAAAACAAATGTTTCCCTTCAAGAGTCCAATGAGCAACTCGAGAAGAATTATATGGATATGGTGAACAAAGCGAATTACTTCTTGAAGCTCAACGGCGAGGCTCGACAGGAAAAATTGGAAATGACGGAGACCATACGCCAACTGAAGGATGACTTAAAGAGATTTTCTTCTGGAAGGAGTAAGTTGGACAGACTTCTTGGTCTTGGTCAAAGAAATAAGTTCGGCCTCGGATACACTCAAACTGGAGACATTCCAAGTTCGAGTGGGACAGTATTTGTGCCTCAGTCGGTATCTCCTCCTCCGACACCGGAATTCACGACAAGCAACGACAACAAGCCTACTACATCCTCCTCGGGATCGTCAAGATCTAAGGTATGTTTTCGTTGTGGCATTTCAGGGCACATAAGGAGAAATTGCAAGACGGAAGCCAAACGCACACCTCAAGCACCTCTTGCAATGACTACCAAAAGGCTATTCCTCGAAAATCAACTGCAATTCAATTGAAGGAAAAGAGCCTTGGTAGTCACCGCTCAAGACGACATCATCAAGGAGCAGCAATTCTTCAAGCAAGACGCTCTCACCTAGGAGATCAACTTCACGATCATTACCGACGCACTCCAAAAAGGTTTGGGTGCGCAAAGGTGAAATTTTCCCTTGTCTTGCTACCAATGTTTCCTTGCATGCATATGATAGTTCGTCTTGGTATCTGGATAGCGGGTGTTCCCGTCATATGACCGGTGATAAAAACTGTTTTCAAACATTTGAGAAAAACTCCGGAGGACTTGTTGTTTTCGGAGATGGTCGGTCTTCCAAAATTGTTGGAAAGGGAACGGTAGCTATTCCAGATGGCCCGGTTCTAATAATGTGTTATTTGTTCATGGCCTTAAGACTAACCTCATAAGCATAAGTCAACTTTGTGATAGTGGTTATTCAGTTAATTTTTCATCTGATAAATGCACTGTAACTGACATGAACCATGCTTTCTTTTTAAAAGGGGTTAGATCAGAAAACAATTGTTATGTAGTTCCTCTAAGATTTCTGAAAAATGTAACCTAGCATCTTTGAAAAATGAAACACTTTGGCATGAAAGGCTAGGTCACATAAACTTTAAGGAACTTGCTAGAATTTCGAACAAAGATGTGGTCAAGGGGGTTCCGAAACTTTCTTTTGAACAAAACCTTGTGTGTGGCGGTTGCCAAAAGGGAAAACAGTCTAGGACTGCACACAAGAACTTGAACCACATAGGTACAAAACGGCCTTTGGAACTTTTGCATATGGACTTAATGGGGCCAACTCGTCAACCATCTCTGGGAGGTAAATGGTATATTTTCTTATTGGTTGATGATTTTTCTAGATATACTTGGGTAGCATTTTTAAAAGAAAAAGCTGATACCTTTGATTCTTTTCTCGAAATCTGCAATCGTATTATGATTGAAAAGAATGATAGGATTACTCGAGTTAGGAGTGATAGAGGTGGGGAATTCATAAATTCCAAATTCATTGATTTTTGCACTTCTAATGGCATTAAACATGAATTCTCTGCACCTTACACACCTCAACAAAATGGTGTAGTCGAGCGCAAAAACAGGGTCGTACAGGAAATGGCACGTGTTATGCTTCACAGCCGGAACTTACCTTTTTATTTTTGGGCTGAAGCGGTGAACACTGCTGTTTATGTTATTAATCGCGTGTATTTGCGCCCGGGGACATTGAATACACCATATGAACTTTGGTTTTGTAGAAAACCTAACATCAAATATTTTCGTATCTTTGGGAGTCGGTGTTTTATTTTACGTGATCGCGAAAATCTTGGAAAATTTGACTCTCGAAGTGACGAAGGGATTTTCTTAGGTTATTCTACAAACAGCAGAGCATATCGAGTTTTTAACTTAGAATCTAAGACGATCGTAGAATCGATAAATGTTAAGGTAGATGAAGCTTTTCACTTTGAATCTGAAAAATCTACCCTCGATATCTCTCTTGATGATGATACACCTGCTAATGCATCTTCTTCTAACAATTCTTTCGATAATAATGTTGATGCATCTAACGGTTCTTCAAGTTATCTGATGTGCAGGAATCATCTCGTGTACCTCCGTCTACTCCTCTACCTCAAACGTTACGCATCTCCAAGGATCACCCTGAATCGAACATCATTGGAGATCCACAAGAAGGAGTTAGAACACGGAGACAATTGGTTTGCGGATTTGCATGCTATGTATCTCAAATCGAACCAAAGAATGTTGATGAAGCTCTCCAAGATGACTACTGGATTAAAGCAATGCAGGAAGAGCTCCATCAATTCGAGCGAAACAAAGTCTGGGAATTAACGAAGCCTCCGAAGCAACACAATGTGATAGGTACCAAATGGATCTTCAAGAACAAGAAAAATGAAGAAGGTACTATCATCAGGAACAAAGCAAGGTTAGTTGCTCAAGGCTACTCTCAAGTAGAAGGTATAGACTTTGATGAAACTTTCGCCCCTGTAGCTAGACTCGAGTCCATTCGTATATTGTTTGCGATTGCTTGTCATTTTAAAATCAAATTATTTCAAATGGACGTTAAGAGCGCCTTTTTAAATGGGTTTTTAAATGAGGAAGTTTATGTGGCTCAACCGAAAGGTTTTGTGGATCATAAACTACCTAACCATGTTTTTCGTCTGAAAAAGGCTCTTTACGGTCTGAAACAAGCACCGCGAGCATGGTACGAAAGGTTGACAAAGCACCTTTTGGAAAAGGGCTACACTCGAGGGGGAGCTGACAGGACTCTCTTTGTGAAGCATTATCAAAACAATTTCATAGTTGCTCAAATCTATGTCGATGACATTGTTTTTGGAGCAACAAGAGATAATGATGCTTCTAAATTCGCGGAGACCATGGAAAGCGAATTTGAGATGTCCATGATGGGCGAATTGACTTATTTTCTTGGATTACAAGTTAAACAAAACGATGAAGGAATTCACTTGTGTCAATCCAAGTATGCACTGGAGTTGGTCAAAAAGTTTGATCTTGAAAATTCTAAGGATTTTCCGACTCCAATGGGAACTAGCCATAAGGGACTTGGAAGTGAATCACATAGTGAGAATGTAGACGAGAAACTGTATCGCAGTATGATTGGAAGTCTACTATATCTCACGGCTAGTCGCCCGGATATATCCTTCAGTGTTGGGATTTGTGCGAGATATCAATCAGCACCGAAGGAGGTTCACCTGAAAGCGGTGAAACGGATCATCCGATATATCAAAGGTACAATCAATTTCGGAATTTGGTATCCTATGGGAACGACTTTGGATATTGTTGGATACTCAGATGCCGATTGGGCTGGATCAGTGGATGACCGGAAAAGCACGAGTGGTGCATGCTTCTATCTTGGCCATTGCCTTGTTGCATGGCACAGTAAAAAGCAGAATTGCATAGCACTCTCGACTGCCGAAGCGGAGTACATTTCTGCAGGAAGTTGTTCAACCCAATTGATTTGGATGAAAAGCGTGTTGAGCGATTTCCGGATTTCAGCATCTTCGGTAACCATTTTATGTGACAACACTAGTGCTATTAACATTTCTAAAAACCCTGTGTTGCACTCTAGAACAAAACATATTGAACTTAGATATCATTTTCTTAGAGAGCTAGTTGAATCAAACATTCTTCAACTGTCATATATTTCAACTGAGGATCAATTAGCTGATATCTTAACAAAACCTTTGGATCAAAAACGTTTTATTCACTTGCGTAAAGCAATTGGCATGCTTTCCTTGAAATAACTCTTTTTGAAACCTTTGCTTAGGTTAGGTTTTGTTTTTGTTTTTGTTTTGTTCTTTATCTATGTTTTGTACATAGGACATTAATTGAGCATAAATCATAATTGACTTTAATTGCATCCTTTTATGCATTTAGAAATTTATTATGCTTTTGATGTCATAATATTTCAATGTTGCAATGATCATTTACGTTAATTAAACCATCTTTTAAGTGATCAAAGTCAATTTCTCTCTCAATGATCTCTTGGTATAGTCATTATCATATTTGATTGCTTAGTCGAGTATGAATTCGAGATCAATTTTTGGTTGAATACCTTATATATTAAATAATTGATAGCCAATTGAGGGGGAGTCAATGAAATGTAAAATGCTCAAAAGATGTGGAAAGAGTTACATCCCAATGAGGAGTGTGAAAACTACCACCACATGGAGAAAATGAAAGAAAGAAAAAGATACTCCATGAATGCAAAGCAAATTTTTGTTTTAAAAATGTTGATGAAATGCATATTGAAATACTTGACTCAGTCGTATTTCATGGTTGGTATAAGGTGGGATTTTTGATAAAAGATGCTCAAAGAGCCACTCCTTCAACAGATTGTCTAGATATATTATCTAACTTATCTGGGATTTCAAACATCTATTGATCTTGGTATTTCATTTTCTTTACCAAAATTGATGATTTGATAAAGGCATTACACATAAGATCAGGATAGATGTAATTGAAGTTGTTCAACTTTAAGTGTTTTAACTTTCGTAAATTTTCGTTTCATTTTTGAGTATTTTTGATAGATTTTGCATAATCTATTTCTTGTTGTATGAAACGATGATTTTTGTTTAAAGTTGACATGGTAAAGTGCTTACATACTTTTTCTGGATTTTATGGAATTTTTCTAAATTTTTCTGGAGAAAAAGTTGAAGCCGATCCGGATCGGGTAAGTGATCCGGATCCCGAACGCAGGATTCTTCCTGCGGGTAGCCGATCCGGATCACATTCTCGATCCGATCCGGATCACGGCTAGGGTTTTTATAAGAACAAAGAGGATTTGATTTCTTTTACCCTAATCTTTTGTTCTCAAGTCTCTAGAGCTTCTCTCTCTAGATTTCTTGCATCTTGGAGCTTCCAAACTCAAAGTTCTTCGGATTCAAGTAAGTTTTATTGATCAAATCTCGGTTTTTCACAGTTTTTATATTTTTTCATCAAACGTGAGTTGAAATCATGGATCTTTTTCGTTTGTGAATGGTTTTTGATCAAATTTCTTTTGAAATAAGAACTCTGGGTCAATTAGTTTTGCTTTTATGCTGGGTTTTTACCTGATTAACGAGTTTTTAGGCTTCGATTTCTAAAAATTCGGTTTTAGGGCATAAAAGAGGAATTTTTGTAAATCATGGATTGATCTATTTTTAAAATTCTTTTTGCAAAACTAATTTGATTCTTAGCTTCTCTACATGATTATGATTGTCTAGGTACAATTTTTCAAATTTTTCAAAATTGACGATTTTTCATGTGTTCTTGAGTTGGTCTTCACAGGACACTTTCTCACTAGCACTCAAAATGGTGATCACCTGGATCATTTTCCTACTTGCTGCCATGGTCCATGTCAAGGACACTGCAAAGCCTAAGAAGGCTAAGAGGACTAAAAGAGCTCAGAATGATTCCGATACGGATTCGGAGACGGATTCAATAGACTGGGATAACCTCGAGATCGAGGAAGATGTCCCCATTATCTCAAAAGGGAAAGCACCTGCTGAAGCTTCAAAGCCTACTGCAGCTGAAAAAGGAAAAGCCCCAATGGAACCAAGTCAAATTAAACAAGAACGAAAACTGGTGCAAGAAAAAGAGGCAGTGCAAGGGGAATTTCAATTGAGGAACCAATTGCTAGCCAGCCTCCTCCTCAGGAATTCATTAGCTCCACGAGAATCAAGGATTTTGAGAAAAGAGAATGCATTGGTGAGAGACATGTCAATGTCAAACCAATGAGGAACGATCTGCAGCTTTGGGACTTTGTTTGATCAAGTTGGTCTCGGTCCAATTTGCAACTTTCCTGAATCAACTGGGTATTGTCCACACTCAGTTCGAATGTTTTATCAGAATGCTGCAAGTCTAACTGATCATGTTGACGGACGTCGAGAATTTCATACTTTGGTTAAAGGTATCAAAATCAAAGTCACTCCCCAACTGATTGGAGAGGTGCTCAGTATGAAAGCCAGATCTGATGGACTTCATTATCTGAAGACTCAAGTCTTCACAGAAAACTCTTGGAGAGTTGTAGTCAATGGAATTTGCTTCCGGATACTTTGTCTACCGGAAATTCGGTATTTTCTAAAGAGCTTCGAAAAGAGTATAAGTATATCAACTTCATTGTCTGCTACAACATTCTTCCCAATATGAATACAAAGGTTCTTCGATGGGATAGGATGTTATTTCTTTATCTTCTTGGGAACCCAACAGCTGCAATGGGAGCAAACTTGAACATTCCTTATCTCATTTGGGCTAGGATGACGCGGTATGTTGAACACTCTCACCCCACAGAGAGACTACCATACCCAATGATAATCATGCGCATCCTTAAGAAGTTTAAAGTGGATACAAGCGCGAGCTCTTATATGTACAGTTTGGGGACAATCAATGAAACAACGATTGTAAAGTCTCTATCGACAAAACAAGATGATCCTCCATCTCCTCCAATCCGACGAGCTCGACAACCAGCAACTACTTCCACAGCTCCTGTTCCACCAGCACAGCAAGCACCTCCATCAACCTCTGAAGATGATGCTTCAGTTAATTCATCTTTAAAGAACAACAGCGACTTTCCAATGAACAAGAACGCATGTCGGCTGAGTTCACTGAAATGAGAGGAGAACTTCATGTTGTGAAAAAGGAGCTGGAAATCATCACAGCATCTCAAATCACTTTGACTAAGTCGTTCTTCAATGAAAAAACTGATGAAGAAATGTTTGCAAAATGGGATGCACCACCTCTGATGACTCCGACTCTCAGGAATAAATTTTTGCTCTAACTTCTTTTGCTCTGGTTTTTCATTTTGTTTATCTTTTTAACTCTCCTTTTTGTTTTGTAATTTTGGCTTGTTTGTGACAAAAAGGGGGAGAGAGTTAGAGAGAACTTTGAACAATGATTGAACAATGAAAGATGTGAACATTGTGAATATCAAGGTAAGTATGACTTCAACTCAACTTTGGTTTTTTTCTTTGTTGATTTGTTGCATGTCCCTACTAACTATTCGACTAACTATTTGGGCATGTAATATGACTAACAAGTTGATGTTGGACTAACATTTTGACATTTGGTTTTGAATGCTTAGAAGATATGTTGGTTTTTAACTATGATTCTCTTACATATCTGAATTCTTCAAATGTCATGATGAGAATAAACTCTATCTCTGTACTTGGTTTTGTATGTTTCAATTCTTGAGGTATCTAACGATTTTGTTTGTCAAGAATGCTTTCTGTGTGCAGAGAGTACAGATGTCTAAGTCTAGAGTCTGTTTTAGGAGTTTATCTCATGTTTTTAATTTTTGGATCTCTTTTGTAAATTTTTGTTGTATGGTGATAGCAACAAAAATATCTTTTTGAATTTTCTTTTGTGGATTTGTGTTTTGTCACGAAACCGCCAAAGGGGGAGATTGTTACGGAATTTGAGTTGGCGTATTTCGTGAAAGTATTAAGTCTTGAAGATTGAAGATGAAAGAAACTTTGGATCATATACCTCAATCTCAAGAAAGAAGAATTCAAAAGGATCAGGTATGTTTAACTAAAGATTTTTGGTGATCCGAATACTTCTTATAGTGTAGAAACACCTGGAAGAAGGTTTTATTGCATAAACATCAAAAACTGGACATGGGACATGTTCAGGATCCGGATCGTGCTCGGCAATCCGGATCCCGAAGGGTGTTTGTTCATACACTGTTCAATCCGGATCGCAGCATTTCATGATCCGGATCCCGAACACTGGTTTTACCTTTTCACTTGCACGATCCGGATCAGGATTTGCAATCCGGATCCCGAACGTGATGTTTGGTGAAACTGTATGAACGATCCGGATCGGGGACTTCGATCCGGATCCCGAACTGGCATTTTTCTGGAAATCGTCTTTCTTGCTTCTGCAATCCGGATCGTCCAATTCCAATCCGGATCGCCGTCGTAAAATCTCCAGAAAAGGCAGTTTTTGATCCTTATCTTCTTCCAATGGTTTCTAACCTATAAATAGGCCCTATATTCATTTCTAGGGCATCCACATGATCGGCACAAATAGAAAAAGATAGCCGAAAAGAAAAAATCCACATATAGAGAAGAAAGGAAATCAATAGATTTATTCTATGTTTCTTCATCTATATTGATTGATTTGATTCTAGGTTTTCCATACTCACATTTTGAGTAGAATCAAATCAATGAATACTTAGATGGTATTTCCGATCTATTTCTAATCTAAGTATTCGGCGGATCATCACCACCCAAACAAACAACGATTTACCCTAAATCGGCGCGTGGACTCGCGTGGCCTTGTGGATTCAAGGTGCAAAGGTACGTTCGTGGATTCGAAGCGTGTATTGGGTGAAGACCGTGGATTCGGTCGGACGTCGTGGACTCGACGTTGGACGCTGTGGATTCAGCGTTGGGCGCGGATCGTGGATTCGAGAAGCGTCGTGGAGCGAGCGGAGAAGATCTACTAGGAGCGTATGGTAAAAGGTTGAGTCGTCTGTGAGTACGTTATATCACCTTGTACGTGTTTAATTCTAGTGGATTTCGCCGTGTTATCGGTCCCGTGGTTTTTTACTCCGGTTTGGAGTTTTTCCACGTAAAAATCTTGCGTGTTCATTTATTTTTCCGCATTGGGTTTTATTGCGCAATGATTTTTTGAGTGTTTATTGTTTACACCTATTCACCCCCCTCTAGGTGTTTTTTCTCCTATTTAGATCCAATTACTTATAACCCAACACTCATTCTTGGCCGCCGGCGCTCCGGCCATCTCCGGCGACCGGGAGTGGGTCGGGAAGCTGTTACGGCTTTTTGGTATTGGCATATTTCGTGAGTCAAATCAGTGTGTTGAGTCGGAGTCTTAAAGGGATCAAATTGTCAAATCAGCCTTCGAAGACTCATTGAAGATTCAACATGAGCCCAAGTCAACTCTCAGGTATGATTAAATATTGATCATGGTGATTAAAGTTCATTTATAATCATTAGAATCAGGAAATTAATGAAAACCGGTTTAGACTTGGTTTTAGGAACTTGGTTTTAACTTACAACTTTATTTAAGTTTGGATTCCGGTACTTGGTTTGTTTTGGATAAAGTTTATCTTGGAAAAATCAGTTTTTACATTGCGTACCGGAACCACACTTGAAGTTCCTCTAACCCGACACAGAATTTTCTGTAAATTGCATTGTGTACCGGAACACGGACTCGCGTACCGGAACACAATAGAAAAATCTGTGTTTTGCACCATTGCGTACCGGAACACAAATATTTGGTACCGGTACACAATGCCCTCTCGGGAAAAGTTTCCTAAACCGACTCTAATATGTTTCCAAGGGTTATAAATAGACACTTAGGGTTTCTCGACGTGGGTGACCAATACCGAAAACACTCGTGAGCAACCCTAGAGGCTAGGTTTTTACCGTTCCACTTTTTAGCCTCTTTTAGGTCAATTCGACGGTTCTTCCAAGATCCATCTTTTGTCGAATTGATCTAAACTTTGCTTAGAATTTCTTTCTACGGTTCTTCAATGATAATCTAAGCAAAGGATCACCATCGAAGCCTATATTTCTTTATCGGCTGAGTTTGCGTCGTGGATTCGACGTGGCACCGTGGATTCGGTGTGTTGAAGGCGTTTCGTGGATTCGAAACGTGTGCTCGTGGATTCGAGTGGCGTTCGTGGATTCGAACGTGTGCAGTGGACGTGCAATCGGTGGAGCGCAAGGTCCGAAGAACTTGAAGGAGGGGTCGAGTCCGTGGAGTCGGTAATCACCTTGTTATTCTTCAATTCTTAGTGGATTGTTATTGCGTGTTGGTCCCGTGGTTTTTCTCCTGGATTGGAGTTTCCACGTAAATCTCGGTGTGTTGATTTTTATTTTCCGCATTATTTTTTATTTTTGCACTGAGATTGGTTTTTATAATATTACACCTATTCACCCCCCTCTAGGTGTTTGATAGTACCTATTTAGATCCTTGTGGATCCTAAATAACTCTACAATTGGTATCAGAGCGGGTTTTAGGTTTATCTATCATGATGGGTGAAAGTGGTAATATTTTTAGACCTCCTCTTTTTGATGGGACCAATTATGCATATTGGAAATGCGGATGAGAGCTTTTCTCATCTCTATTGATGAGCGGGTATGGCAAACCGTTGAATACGGTTGGGTGCATCCGGTTGAGGAAGTAGGAAATTCTACTACCCCAAAACCTCGCTCTAGATGGTCTAAAGAGGAAATCGAAAGATCTTCTTACAATGGGAAAGGTATGAACGCTTTATATAATTCTCTTTCCTCGACTGAGTTTACAAGAATTTCCGCGTGTGAAACCGCGAAGGAAATTTGGGATATTCTCAAAATTACACATGAGGGTACTAATCTTGTAAAAATTCAAAAGCTCCAGATGCTTACAAGTCAATTTGACTCTATTCATATGGAAGAGCATGAATTGTTTACAGATTATTACACTAGACTTCAAGATGTAATTAATACATGTGCTAATTTAGGAGAAAAGATCCCGGAGTCGAAAATTGTAAGAAAGATACTTCGGACTCTTCCGGAACGGTTTAGGGCAAAGGTTACCGCCATTGAAACCGTTAGTCATCCGGATGAGATGAGTGTAGAGGAATTAGTAGGTGCTTTGCAAACTTATGAGATGACTTTTCCTACTAATCAAAATTCTTCCAAGTCTTCTTCTAAGCTTACAGGTATTGCATTCAAATCAACAAAGGAAGAAGATGACGAATCGAGTTCCGACGATGAAATCTCTTTTGCCGATTTTGAAGAACAATTGGCGCGGATCACAAAGAAATTTCGTCGGAAATTTTGGAAGAATCGAACCGATGGATCTTCATCCACGAAACCATCTAAAGGATCATCGGGTTCTAAATCCTCTAAACTCAAAGGCGTTGCAAAACCTTCTAAAGAAAAAGAAAAAGATGATTTCGAAGGGGAAATCCGATGCTATCGATGCAAAGGCTACGGCCATATTTCAACGGATTGTCCTTCTAAGAAATCATACAAAAAGAAGGCTTTGCAAGCAAAAACTTGGGACGATTCTAGTTTCGATGAATCGACCTCAAGTGAAGAGGAAAAAGAAAAAATTGTTGCTTTTCATGCCTCTCAAATTCCCTCTTCTAATTTGTGCTTATCATCTTTAGTCACTGACTCTATTCCTTTGATTTTGCATGAAACATCAACATCCGGCGGAGAGTCATCAAGTGAGGGGGAGTCGGACGAAGAAGAACTCGTTGAGGCATACCAACAACTTCTTGCGGAATCAAAGAAGATGGCCAAACTTAACAAGAAGTTGAGGAAGCAACGACTTGAAGTTCAAGACGAGAATCAAGCTTTAAAGATCAAACTTCATGATCTCGAGGAGGAACATGGACGGGTATTAGATAACAATAAAATCCTCCAAGAAAAGCTAAACCAATCGGAGATGAATGCAAAATCATATATGGACAAGATTGGTTTTCTAGAAAAGCAGTTTGAGGAGATTCATGTCACCAACCAAGCTTTGACCAAGCAAGTTCATGAACTTAAATCCGACATACAAAGGCTTTCAACCGGTTCCAAGAAACTTAATTGTATGTCCGGATTAGGTCAAGCAAGCAAGGTTGGTTTGGGATTTAAAAAGGACCAAACTGCGCATGCTTCAAGTTCCACAATGAAATCGAAAGGAAGGACATGTCACCTTTGTGGACTTGAAGGACATTTGGTGAAGGTTTGCCCGAAAAAGAGAAAGAAAAATCTTTCGGCAACTTCATCTACGGAGCGGACTCAACGGAATCAAAAGACACATCAAGTCAAAGGAGTTCACTCAACCCACCAAAGGTCCGAGCCACAACATCAATCATTCAAGTGGATTATTGCGAGGCAAAGACCTAAGGTGGATCAACAGTCAAAGCTACCAACCCCCGGGCACAATGAATCAAGACAACCCAAATCCGACGATTTTGGATTCGGAAAGGTGATATCTTTCCTTGTCTTAAGTTCTAAATAGCTTATGACTGTATGTAATGCTTTGATTGGTTTTCCCTTCATATTTTTCTTAATCTTTGCATTACATGTTTTCAATGCTCTTGGTTTTATATTTTTTTTTTTTTAACAAAAGGGTTTTAACGAACAAGTGCATTGAATAAAAAGGGTTTCACGTTCATTCACTCCAATTTAATTTTATATGAATTATCAACTTTACTCCATAATCATAATCTTGAAGATACTTCATTATAGGAGTTTTTGATATTATAAGCATCAAATTTTAGAAATCATGTGTGATCTTTAGATGCTTAATCTATCTCGGTTGTGTGAATTCATTGTGATAAACGTGAGACAACCGATAGACTGAAATTTGGGATTTAATTCTTTCACGTAAGAGATTGCCTTCTTACAAGGGTAAATAAATGAATTATAAAAGATGTGGAAAGAGTTACATCCGAAAGGAGTGTGAAAACTACCACCACATGTTGGAAAGAGCTACCACATGTTATGGATGTCTGGAAAATATTTTATGAGAATTTTTAGTTGAAGCATTCGGAGATTTAAATTCAAAGTTCTTATTTTGAACAATCTCCTGGTTGGTATAAGGTGGGATAGTTAAAAAGATGCTCAAAGAGCCACCCTTAGGTACTTTAGTGCTTATCTCAAATTTGAAAGGGTAGAATTCAAGATTGATGTCATTTGGAAAATCTCCGTAAGTCATCTTTGTAAATCCGTTACATCTTGATAGAGTTTGGATCTCAAGATTATTTTTGATGACTTGTGTTTGATGAATATAACATGAAAAACGGTCTATAATGTTTTACCTTTATTTTTCATGATTTTGGAGTAAATCTTTTTAATTTTTATAATTAATTGGATTGAATGACATCTATGTGAATTCATTGTTTTTCAAAGCACTTAAATGGATTTCTTGATGGTATACAAATCGGTATTTGAAAAGATTTCAAAATTTGGATTTGTTTCAAGAATTTTTTGCTTTTTGGCTCTGTTGTTCCGGTACCTGCTTTTTAGTACCTGAACTAAGAATCCGGATCAGAAAACCCAATCCGGATCCCGAATCATGAAAATTCCTGTTTTTCACTTGCGTACCGGTACTACATTTTTAGTACCGGAACTACATTGCGGATCCGGATCCCCCTGTTTTTCAATCCGGAACCCGAACGAAGGATTTTCGGTTTTTGCACTGTGTACCGGTACGCGACTTCTTGTACCGGTACGCGACTGGAATTCTTTTTATTCCGAAACCACATTGTTTTAATTCATTTCTCCCACTTCAAAACCCTCCCTCTCTCTCTCTAAAACATCTCTAAGGGGTTTTTCTTCAAGATCAAGAGATTTGTTGCTTTGATTTGTAAGTTTCTTCATTAATCTTGCTTTCTTTTGCTTCAAAACCCTAGTTTTTAGGTTTTGATGTTTATTTTGGGATTTTTGAGTTGATCCTTACTCCAAATGAAATCTCTTGCTTAAATCACTCTTAATTCATGTTTAGAACATAAATGGTTGTTCTCTATGCGATTAGATTCATGTTTCCATGCTTATTTGCTTGAATCTAACATTTTCATGTGTTCTTAACATAGAAAAAATTGAGAATTAGGGCTTTTTGATGTAAATGAATTTTGAATGATGAATCATCACTTGTGACATGTTTAGAATGTTTCTTAGACATGTTTAAGCCTTTCTATAAGATCAAATCATAGTGCATTGTGTTCTTTGTAGGAAATGGCATTTTCATGGCTTCTTGCACTAGTGATCTTAATGGCCACTGGAAGTGGACGTGGTCGTGGTTCTGGAAAGAAGAAGGCTACCAAACGATCACGCAACGAGGATTCAACTAGCTCAGATTCTGAAAATTCCTCAGAATATGAAGAAGAAACAGTTCAAGGAAAGGGAAAAGCACCTATGGCTCCACGGAAAAAGAAGGGTGCGGATTCTCCTCCGCGTAGAAGTACCGGTGGACCGGTAATACGCGACCGCTCTCAACGGAGATCTAATGTTGATGAAAGTGAACCGCATGTGAGTGCAAAACGCCGTGCTAGATTTGCAAACCGCACATGCATTGGAGAGCGACACGTGAACTTTAATGAGCTATGTCGTGAGGTGCCAGACTTTGCAAGGATTTTGGAACGAAGCCATATTCGGCCACTTGGCAGAGTTCAACCTAAGATGGGTTTTTGTGTGGAGATCATCAGGGAATTCTACATGCAAGGTAACATACTTCAAAAAGACCATGACACCGGGGCCTTCGTCTTTGAAACAACAGTTAGAGGCGTCAAGTTTGACATTACTCCAGCAGTAATTGGTGCAAACCTTGGATTAGCTGTTGACACTACTGGTCTTTATTATACTGATGGAAACTTCCTACATGATACCCATTGGGATATGGTTGTGGACTCTATTTGCAAGACAGGGACGCACACGAACAGATCATATGTTGAATCAAAGGACCTAAAACCAGAGTATCATATTTTGTCCTTAATCGTATGCTACAACCTATTGCCCACACTGGGGACCAAAAGGATTCGATGGGATCGATTGTTACTTCTCTTTCTCCTTGGTCACCCGGAAAGTGCAAATGGAATTAACACCAACATTCCATTTCTCATTTGGCAGCAGATGGTACATGTTATTGAAGGATCTAGACAACGTGACCTTCTACCGTATCCGATCTTGATTACTCGTATTCTGGAAGATCATGGAGTGGACATTTCTTGTGCCAAATATGATTATGGCTTGGGGGCAATTGATGGAATCACTTTAGCCAAGTCAATTAGCACTTTGAAGACATTTGGGCATACAAAAGCCTATGCAAGTGAAGCGACAGTGAGTGCACCACCTCGTCAAGAATCTCCTGAACCAGATGAGGTCGTAACTCTTCAAACCTTGCATCGGGACGTTCGTTCACTAAAGCAAAAGATAGAGCAAAGGATGGAGCAAGGCTTCAAGAAACTTGAGGATGGTTTAAAGAAAATCTTCGATATCCTTGGGTGCAAACATGATGATGTGGTCACTGGAGCAACAGCACCGAGTACATCTCATGGACCTACATCACATGAGGATGATGATGATTCAGATCAGGATGAGTGATTTCTTTTCCTTCTTGTTTTTGGTTTTCAGTTTCTTTTCACTTTGTGATGAACAAGTACTCTAATCGTCTTGTAACTAAGAACTTATCCTCCTAGTATTTTTACTTTTTGTTTCTATTAACTGTTTGACAATTTGTGACAAAAAGGGGGAGAACGGAAATGATGGACATATCATACAAAAAAGGGGAGACAGAAAATAATGATTGCATCACAAAGGGGGAGAACATGGATGCTCAAAAGATGGATGCTCAAGATAGGGGGAGATAAAGAAAAGTTTGAAAGAGCCGGGAAAAACAAAAGAACCAAATGGAAGACGAATCAAATGTAGGATTTTAACTTCTAACGACTAACATTTGATTTTGTTTGGAGTTTTGTTTTTGCAGGAATTACATCACTTTAAGACTCCAAGTCCTAAGTCATAGAGTATGTTTTAGGACTGTTTGGTTCAAATGTAATTTTGTGTTTATTGGATCTTTCACGCAAAGAAAATCAATGTTTTGGTGATGACATTGAATTTCGATTTTTTTTTGGTTTAAGATGAGTGACTTGAGAGTTTTATGTATTTTTGGGTTTTGTCACGAAATTGCCAAAGGGGGAGATTGTTACGGCTTTTTGGTGTTGGCATATTTCGTGAGTCAAGTCAGTGAGTTGAGTCGGAGTCTTAAAGGGATCAAATTGTCAAATCAGCCTTCGAAGACTCATTGAAGATTCAACATGAGCCCAAGTCAACTCTCAGGTATGATTAAATATTGATCATGGTGATTAAAGTTCATTTATAATCATTGGAAACAGGAAATTAATGAAAACCGGTTTAGACTTGGTTTTAGGAACTTGGTTTTAACTTACAACTTTATTTAAGTTTGGATTCCGGTACTTGGTTTGTTTTGGATAAAGTTTATCTTGGAAAAATCAGTTTTTACATTGCGTACCGGAACCACACTTGAAGTTCCTCAAACCCGACACAGAATTTTCTGAAATTGTATTGCGTACCGGAACACAGACTCGCGTACCGGAACACAATAGAAAAATCTGTGTTTTGCACCATTGCGTACCGGAACACAATATTTGGTACCGGTACACAATGCCCTCTCGGGAAAAGTTTCCTAAACCGACTCTAATATGTTTCCAAGGGTTATAAATAGACACTTAGGGTTTCTCGACGTGGGTGACCAATACCGAAAACACTCGAGAGCAACCCTAGAGGCTAGGTTTTTACCGTTCTTCTTTTTAGCCTCTTTTAGGTCAATTCGACGGTTCTTCCAAGATCTATCTTTTGTCGAATTGATCTAAACTTTGCTTAGAATTTCTTTCTACGGTTCTTCAATGATAATCTAAGCAAAGGATCACCATCGAAGCCTATATTTCTTTATCGGCTGAGTTTGCGTCGTGGATTCGACGTGGCACCGTGGATTCGGTGTGTTGAAGGCGTTTCGTGGATTCGAAACGTGTGCTCGTGGATTCGAGTGGCGTTCGTGGATTCGAACGTGTGCAGTGGACGTGCAATCGGTGGAGCGCAAGGTCCGAAGAACTTGAAGGAGGGGTCGAGTCCGTGGAGTCGGTAATCACCTTGTTATTCTTCAATTCTTAGTGGATTGTTATTGCGTGTTGGTCCCGTGGTTTTTCTCCTGGATTGGAGTTTCCACGTAAATCTCGGTGTGTTGATTTTTATTTTCCGCATTATTTTTTATTTTTGCACTGAGATTGGCTTTTATAATATTACACCTATTCACCCCCCTCTAGGTGTTTGATAGTACCTATTTAGATCCTTGTGGATCCTAAATAACTCTACAGAAGCTTCGTACGGGTCTAGGGAGCCTACCCTGCAAGTTTGAGGGACTCCCATGGGCTCGGTTGAAATCCGCCATTAAAGGCATTAAGCTCGAATTGGAGCTTCATGCCCCGGCCGGCGCCGCCTCTTCCCGTCGACCAAGCATGGGTCTGGAAAGCATCAGGGAGGTGAGGTGCACCTGCTGGTGCATCTGGATGAAGCCCAGAACCCTCAGGTTGTTCATCACGAATTTCAAGGTGGTGGGGGTCTTCTTCCTCCTCGGACCCGAGCCAACGTGGGGGTTGTGGTTGCTCCAAGATGATGAGAACAGCACCTGGGACCTAGTGGAGTGTTTTGATCCAAGTGGTAGGCCCCCAGGTGCTGTGAATGCTAAGAACTAGGTTTGGGAATAGCTTGTGTGCATGTGTGTGATAAGGTGCATGTTAGGTGTTTGATTAAATGCCACTGAGAAGAAAGAGTTGGAATTTGACAAAACTTTGTATATAAAACTTACTCCAAATTGTCCCCTGAGCTCTGTGCTCACTTCAATTCAAATAGAAATTGAGTGGATAAATATTTGGTGTATTGTGAACTAGGGTGTAAGCTTGACCTTGGTTCTGCTTGAACCAGCACCCCTGGGCCTCAACCAGGGTGAGCACTGAGGTCCTGGCAGTGCCCAGACCAACTTTGATATACAAAGTTTACTGGTTTGAAGTTTAAATTAAAAGTTATAGTAAAATCAACATAAAACAATAATGTTGGGACAAAACCTTATTTTAAAGTATTTGCGAAGCCGCGACAGTGTGCCCTAGGCTAATTTGGAGTCACTGGACGCGATGCTCGCGTTAGAATCACTGTTTGAAGTCCCGAAGAAACAAAATGGCTTTTAGGCTATGTTAGTGCATATGTTGTGGGCCAAAATTTGCCTCGGGACCCGTGCTGCCACAAATGAGTGAGCACGGTGTCCAGCAAGACATAAGTAACCTGCTGGAAGTGACGGAATGTTAAAATGAATCTCCAGTTGAAAGCACGAGCAAAAACAGTGCCCAAACTGGCACTAAAAGTGAAAATTTAAAAGCCCTAGGGGTCTAGATGCAAAAGTCACATCATATACTGGTTAGTAAACTGATTTGTTGGTTCCTAAGCTTTTCGTTAGGAATCCAACGGCTCCCGTTGAGCGGAAATCTAATAACGGATCGAAAATCGGCAAAATCGTCGATTTTTCGGTATCCGGGTGACAATCGCGCAATTTGAGGAATTGCGGCGGTTTCACCAGGTCGACTGTTGAGTCCCAGTAGAATCTGGTTGAGCCAGCGACCCAGTTAGACAGCCCGAGTCTCCCGGAAATCCAAAAAGGAATTCCCGGGAGGGGCAATTTGGTAATTTTACCAAAGATGAAATATAAGATTAACCTGGTCCCAGTGTTGTCACCAGACATGGACGTCTAAGTAATTAAGAAAATCATGTTAGCAACCAGAGTATAAAAGTAATGTCGGGATAAGTGTGGTTGAGTAGTTTTCCCTAATCGTAACCTTGATTTAGGTTGGCACAGTCTTCGAGCGTTCAGTTGGAGTCGAAGGTTCGCCTGCGCATTGACAGGTGGGTTATCTTCGGTCCGGGCTTTATCAGTTCGGCCCTCAGTGTACGGTATTGGTTGGACTCCTGTTTTTGTCAATCTAAGTTATATTAGAGCCTATCTGCCTTTGATACATATATTGCTTTGACTGATTGGTCATTAGTTGCACTCCTATGCTTGATTATTATATTAATCTATTAATGCTTGAGCCTGCCGTTCCTTTGATTCAGTGTTTACTACTTCATGCCTGCTTTATGACTGCTTATGGTTTGTCTTAGTGATCCTTACCTTACGTGATGTTTAAATTGCTCCTAGTGGTTATTTCCTTACTCTATACATTGCCATGTTTCTTTGGTCATCTGATAGTTGAGCCTGCTTCTTCGTTGTTTGCCTGTTATGCTGCTAAATACATGATCTTCTAAAATAAATATTTTTACCAAGCCTTGTAGGGTAGCCTGAGTCTGTTCTTGTTTGATAGGACAAGGGCAACGCTCTACGAGGTTTGGGACCCAAAAACTTATTGTTTTCAAAGGTTTTCTTAAAAACATGTGTTTAGTGGCATAAGGGGTTAGTCTGTCTGATTGGGGGAGATGTTGGGCTATGCCTGTTATCAGTTCTATTCTGCCTTACATGATTATTCATATTGCCTCTGGTATTTATATCTTATCTTGGAACATTCCCATGTTTGATTGGTGAGCTTGTTTGTTCTGTTGATCAAATAATACACTGCTGAACACATAGTTTTAATTAACTGATGTTTTACTGAACGTCGTAGGGTCGCCTGAGTCTGTTCTTGTTGGATAGGACAAAGGCAATGCTCTGCGAGGTTTGGACCTAAAACCACCAAGCTTCGTAGTGTCGCCTGAGTCTGTTCTTGTTTGATAGGACGAAGGCAACGCTCTTCGAGGTTTGGACTTTTCAGAACAGTTTTCTCAAAAAAAATATGTGTTTAGTTTTGTATTGTTTGGTTGTTCTGCATGCTTGAGTTGAGATTTGCTGCTGATCTTATGTCGAGTTGAGACTGGCCTTGATCTTGCATTTGAGTCGAGATTTATTGATTTGTTGCTGATTATTCCTGCATGAGAGTTGAGGTTCAGTTGATTATGTACTTGCATCCCAGTGGGGATTGTTCCCGGCTTGTTGCCGATTACCCGGTCAGTAGACCGTGAGCTTGAGCATTCGCATGATTTATCGCCCGCACTGCTGTACTTCACGAACATCAGCGGAGTCATGACCCGTGTAGATGTTCTTTACCGGTAAAGTGGTTAGCAGAAGCTACCCGTGACTCCCAGGTTAGTGCCCAAGGGTGCTGGAGTGTTGACTCCCAGGTTAGTGCCCGAGGGTGCCGGAGTATGTCAGCCAGGTTGGTGCCAGGTTAGGCGAGTTTTCCCTGAGGTCTTGATGACCAATATGGTGGTTTGAGATTGGGTTGATTTCAGTTTTCATCTATTGATGCATAAGTTGTTGATTGTTATGCTTACTTCATCATATTCCATTGATTCTTTGATTTGATTTCCTATTATCCACCTATACATGTTGAGACTTGATATGATGCCTTTGATTATAGTTCCATGATTTAGAGTTGCTTATCCTAACTGTGATTATATGTCTGTTGATCTTCATGATTGCCTATCTGTTTATCCTAACTGTAATCTCCGTGATTATATATCTGATGATCTCCATGTTGACTATTTGTAACCTCCATGATCATATATCTGTTGATCTCCATGTTGACTATTTGTTTATCTTAACTGTAACCTCCATGATTATATATCTGTTGATCTCCAAGTTGCCTAACTGTTATCTTAACTGTGATCATTGCTTATCCCAACTGTGATTATACATATCTGCTGATCTTCATGAATACATACCTGTTATTCTAACCCCTGAATTATTACTATCCTCTAGTATTGTATACCAGTAGGTACGATCTGCTATTTCTCGGCTCGTCGTGCCCACTGGGATACACTCCGGTGTGTCTCACACCCTCGGGTGACTGTTTTTCAGGTCGAGCGGGTGTTGGGATGTCGGGACGAGTTGGCAAGGCATCGAGATAGATGTTCGACCCTGGACAGCCGTGTACTTAGTTAAAGAGTTTAAAGTTGAAAGATGTTGTAATTTGGGGAAAAGAGTTGTAAATTGTAAAGTTATTGTAAAAGTTATTTTGTAATATGGTTAGTACGTAGTTAGTACTCTGATGTTGTTGCCAAGCTAGCCGTGCATATATAGAAAAGGCTCAATTCCATAGGGGATTGGGACTCTTCTATATATGTGGCGGTCTGTCATTGCCCTGGCTGTTTTGCAACTCTGATTTATTTAAAAAAAAAAAAAAAAAAAAAAAAAAAAAAAAAAAAAATTATACACTGGTTTTTGAACTTGGGGCGTGACACAACAGGGATGCAATGGCAAAGGCCAACTGAATCTCAATCATGGTAATCGACAACAAGCCAAATATCCCAACAGGGAAGCAGATGTCCGAATATCTTAATCACAAGTCTATCATGCATATCTGGAATATCAAAGCATGTATAACTGGAAATGAATGCAGTAAAACGTAAACAACTGGCATGATCAGACTGTAATAACAACTATACTGTGATGTATGTACAGGGGAGCAAGCATATAGGCGAATAGCAGATAACGAACATCAATGAAAGTAACACAGGTATGCATAATCAGGGCTAAGTCAAGAACAGGTGTCCGACTAGACTAAAGCAACCAGAGGGCCGAAAAGATAAAGCCCGGGCCGAAGATAATCCACCTCAATGTAGGCCGATCCCGAACTCCCGCTGGTCTACTGGGAGGCTGGTGCTGAACTGCTGGGACCTAAACAGTAATTGTGATCAGAAATAGACTCACTCATACCCATCCCGACAACACTACAATAACATGTCGCTAATACGGGGAACTTAGCCGAAACTAGGCTTAAACCGAAATTCCCGAAAATCCACTTAACCTCCAATCATGACCCGCCAACGGTCTAAAAATATCCAAATATCGTCCAACTGCACATGCTGTCCCTAAACATCATAATTTTGATGTTTGGGCAGACAGGGACCAAATCATAATTTCCTCTATCGAAATATTGCTATAAATACACCTTTATAACCGTTGTTTTAACTCGTTCTTCCAAACCAGGAAGTTTTTGACTACGCTGTAAATTGCAGTACGCAGGTCTCGACACAACAAAACTCGTGCACACTGGTTTGGGCTGGCACGAGGCCCGAGGGCAAAGTTGGCCCATAAACACTTAGGGTCCAAAACACCACTTTGCTACAACTAATTATTTACTAAATCAACTAGGAACTTAACATGAGCATGATGTTCACTAACCACAGGAGATTGTTGTGCTCACCTGAAGTTGGCCGGAGAGTCGCCGGAGCAACACCCACAAAAGCTCAAGGCTCGGGTTGTGTGCAACTTGGAGCAAACCAGGTTCAAACCTGAAGCAAAGTCAAGCATCAGTTCAAGGACCCTCCCAGAGGAAGTTTGGTCACGGCCAGGCTTGGCACCGGCGGCCGAAGGCGGCGGTTGGCCGGAAAACCCCAACAAAAACCCACCAAAACACAAGTTGGAAGACTTTTCTTCCAGCAGCTCTTGTCTCAAAATAAATTGATGGAAATCATGCTTATGGTCCAAACAACTTACCTGGGTGGATGGCCGGAGTCCAGAGGCGTCGGCGGCGGCCGGAGCCCGAGCTCGGTTGCAACGATGGGTGCAACTACAGCAGAGAGAAACCATACGTTAAAAGCCCCATGCAACTTGATGAGAAGCTCTCTAAGTGTCCAAGTAACTCACCTGGGCCACCAGACGGCGACTGGGAGCGGCGGCGATCGCCGGAGCTCGAGATCAACCCCAAGCTCGGTGAAGAAGAAGGTCTCTAATGGCGGATTCCGGCCGGCGGCTCCTAGACCGGCGCAACTTGGACCAAGGTGTTCCCCTCGGCTCCACGGAGCTTGCTGAGGTCGTAGGCGGCGGCGCGGGTGAGCGGCGGCGCCGGACGGCGAAGATCGGTGGAGGACCACTTTTGCCCGAACCTAGGGCAGGCTCGATCGACTTGGATCCTTGCCCGATGATCCCCAAACTTCGGGAGTAGGTTTCAGTCGACGAGGAGATCAACCCCAACGTCTCTGATCTGAGTTTCAACGGTCGGAAAAAGCTCGGCCGCAGATCTGGCCGGAAATTGCACTTCCGGCAAAAATATGCTCCCGCCGGCGATAGGGTGGACGGTGATGGATCAAACTTCACAGAGACGTTCCATTCGACGTCAGGAAGAGGGTAGGAGGGTCCAAAAGCCATTTAAAATAAAAAGGTTCAATCATCTTACCTTGCCGGAAAAACCAAAGGAAGAAGATGACCCCGCGGCGGCGCACGTCGGAGCTCGGTGCGGGAACCCTATGGCCCGATGTCTGCAACACAGGGGAACTCCCAGATTAAGTTTGGATCAACTTGGACCTTCCCAAACACCTCGCTGACCAACAATCGAAGAGGATGCCTTCTTTAATGGTTATCTTGGTCCTCTCCGGCGATGGGAGGACGGCGGCCGGCGGCGTAACGCCCGTGGAGAGAGCAGAGGGAGATGAGAGGTCTCGTGGGCGGGGCTGGGTGCTTAGGGTTTTGGGTTGCTAGGGTTACAAAGAGAACCCTAATACTATATAAATACAAATGCAACAAAATGCATCTTGCCCCCTCTACACTTGATATTTAGACCTAGGTCCCTCACTGTAGCTTAATTTCACACTTAGGTCCCTCTCCACAAAGCAGCACGCAAATCGGAGCATAAAATATAGGGGTTATTATGCAAAATACTACATTTTTCACTGTTTTTCACATTTCGCGAGGCATTTTAGTGGTCAAATCGAAAAACGGACTTCGCCACGACGTCCGGCTCGACGAAACCTATCAGGTAATGATTTTTGTTTTTCGACAAAATGCCCGGATAAATTTTTGGTCCATAAATACTGTACAATTATACAGTATGGCACGTTTCTCGAGACTCTAGGATTATCAAACGAAAATTTTGTCAGCGCCATTGCGCTCAGAATATCAAAAATAGCTAGAAACGACTACTCATACTATTATACTTGGGGTCCAGACGGCGAAATGGCCGACGTTGGTCAAGAGAGGAATTAAATAAGGGGTTACTATTCACAACTTAAGTTGTGGGCCCCGCTCGCTTCTTCGCTGATTTCTGGACGATCCGATCGTCAGATCGAGAACATATGAATATCAATCTTTCTTGTTTCGACGAGACGGTTGCGATAGTGATCTCGAATTTTTGAGATCAGGCTCCGATCAAAAGTCGATATTTTCGGGTCATAATTGCACTACTAATAATTCATTTTTGCCATTTAAATAATCCAAAAAATTATTTAAACTTAGATTTTAGATTTCAAAAATCACGGTTACTACATCACCCACCACTTATAAGAAGTTTCGTCCCCGAAACTTAAACTTAACCAAACCACTAGTAAGCCTCTAATAGGTTCACGGTAGTGACAATCAGTCACAATATATCGACAACTCTCTCAGGCTACTCATTTAGACCCAATCTGATACTCCCCATTATAGGGCAGAATATTTCCTCAGTTCTTTCGATAGTACGTTGTCTCCAGCCAACGTGCTTACCAAAAGAAAAGCGAAATACCATATATCTGTCGCCAACAACTAGTTGGGGACCAATACCCATCAGAAGGTATATCGCATACCTCCCAACACAGTCTCAGTGCTGATGACATAACTTCTATCAAGGGTCACTACCACCTCGTGGTCATGAAGGCCACCTTGGCTATTCCCAGGAATCTAGAACCATATTCCAATGTTCAGTAACACCTCATTAGAATCGACACATAGGCCACTGATTTTTATAACCTGGGGACAACTGAAGGATCAACAACTTGTTCAACCTCTGGGCAAATTGTGGGGCTGGTGCAATAATAGCAGTCATCTACTGCTGTGCCATCTGCCAGACGATTACGGCAAAAGCGGTGGTCTGACCTTTAACCGCTATAACTCATCCGAGTCCTCTGGCTCCACTGAAACATCAAGCCCACGGCCGAAACCATGACCACGGCTAACCCTGCACTAACAAAAATCCCAAAAACCAGAGTGCGCACGACTAATCAAGCTGTAACTGACAAATCAAGCTATAATGCCAAATCTGATAGTCCTGTAAATCTTAATCCACAAGAGATACTGTTAAGGGCAAATATGATAATTCACAAGCATCGGTGCTACAAAAGAAAGGTACCACTAATCTGTGCCAGTCATATTAGGTGAATGTATCATAATCATAATGCTGTGCATATACGGGTACAGAAACATCAGAATCAATCATGGTGATAATCAAATATAACTGAGCAGAAGTAGGTACTGAAATAAAGCATGCTGCTACATGGAAGTAGATAAGCTATGCATCAATCAATGAACATCAAGTACCCAATCAATGCCATTATTGGTCACGAGGACCTCAGGCTCATGCCACTATCTGGCACCTATCTGGCTGACATAACTCCGCACCCACGGGTGCTATCTGGGGGCTTACGGGTCTTTCCTCTAGATCACTTTACCGGTAAAGAACAATAATCCACGGGGCGCGACCCCGGCAATGTTCGTGAAGTACAGCGGTGCGTGGCGATCAATCATGCTATGCTCAAGCTCGCGGTCCAACGACCGAGTAATCGGCAACAAGCCGGGAAAATCCCAACAGGGATGCAATGGCAAAGGCCAACTGAATCTCAATCATGGTAATCGGCAACAAGCCAAATATCCCAACAGGGAAGCAGATGTCCGAATATCTTAATCACAAGTCTATCATGCATATCTGGAATATCAAAGCATGTATAACTGGAAATGAATGCAGTAAAACGTAAACAACTGGCATGATCAGACTGTAATAACAACTATACTGTGATGTATGTACAGGGGAGCAAGCATATAGGCGAATAGCAGATAACGAACATCAATGAAAGTAACACAGGTATGCATAATCAGGGCTAAGTCAAGAACAGGTGTCCGACTAGACTAAAGCAACCAGAGGGCCGAAAAGATAAAGCCCGGGCCGAAGATAACCCACCTCAATGTGGGCCGATCCCGAACTCCCGCTGGTCTACTGGGAGGCTGGTGCTGAACTGCTGGGACCTGAACAGTAATTGTGATCAGAAGTAGACTCACTCATACCCATCCCGACAACACTACAATAACATGTCGCTAATACGGGGAACTTAGCTGAAACTAGGCTTAAACCGAAATTCCCGAAAATCCACTTAACCTCCAATCATGACCCGCCAACGGTCTAAAAATATCCAAATATCGTCCAACTGCACCTGCTGTCCCTAAACATCATAATTTTGATGTTTGGGCAGACAGGGACCAAATCATAATTTCCTCTATCGAAATATTGCTATAAATACACCTTTATAACCGTTGTTTTAACTCGTTCTTCCAAACCAGGAAGTTTTTGACTACGCTGTAAATTGCAGTACGCAGGTCTCGACACAACAAAACTCGTGCACACTGGTTTGGGCTGGCACGAGGCCCGAGGGCAAAGTTGGCCCATAAACACTTAGGGTCCAAAACACCACTTTGCTACAACTAATTATTTACTAAATCAACTAGGAACTTAACATGAGCATGATGTTCACTAACCACAGGAGATTGTTGTGCTCACCTGAAGTTGGCCGGAGAGTCGCCGGAGCAACACCCACAAAAGCTCAAGGCTCGGTTTGTGTGCAACTTGGAGCAAACCAGGTTCAAACCTGAAGCAAAGTCAAGCATCAGTTCAAGGACCCTCCCAGAGGAAGTTTGGTCACGGCCAGGCTTGGCGCCGGCGGCCGGAGGCGGCGGTTGGCCGGAAAACCCCAACAAAAACCCACCAAAACTCAAGTTGGAAGACTTTTCTTCCAGCAGCTCTTGTCTCAAAATAAATTGATGGAAATCATGCTTATGGTCCAAACAACTTACCTGGGTGGATGGCCGGAGTCCAGAGGCGTCGGCGGCGGCCGGAGCCCGAGCTCGGTTGCAACGATGGGTGCAACTACAGCAGAGAGAAACCATACGTTAAAAGCCCCATGCAACTTGATGAGAAGCTCTCTAAGTGTCCAAGTAACTCACCTGGGCCACCAGACGGCGACTGGGAGCGGCGGCGATCGCCGGAGCTCGAGATCAACCCCAAGCTCGGTGAAGAAGAAGGTCTCTAATGGCGGATTCCGGCCGGCGGCTCCTGGACCGGCGCAACTTGGACCAAGGTGTTCCCCTCGGCCCCACGGAGCTTGCTGAGGTCGTAGGCGGCGGCGCGGGTGAGCGGCGGCGCCGGACGGCGAAGATCGGTAGAGGACCACTTTTGCCCGAACCTAGGGCAGGCTCGATCGACTTGGATCCTTGCCCGATGATCCCCAAACTTCGGGAGTAGGTTTCAGTCGACGAGGAGATCAACCCCAACGTCTCTGATCTGAGTTTCAACGGTAGGAAAAAGCTCGGCCGCAGATCTGGCCGGAAATTGCACTTCCGGCAAGAAGATGCTCCCGCCGGCGATAGGGTGGACGGCGATGGATCAAACTTCACAGAGACGTTCCATTCGACATCAGGAAGAGAGTAGGAGGGTCCAAAAGCCATTTAAAATAAAAAGGTTCAATCATCTTACCTTGCCGGAAAAACCCAAGGAAGAAGATGACCCCGCGGCGGCGCACGTCGGAGCTCGGTGCCGGGAACCCTATGGCCCGATGTCTGCAACACAGGGGAACTCCCAGATTAAGTTTGGATCAACTTGGACCTTCCCAAACACCTCGCTCACCAACAATCGAAGAGGATGCCTTCTTTAATGGTTATCTTGGTCCTCTCCGGCGATGGGAGGACGGCGGCCGGCGGCATAACGCCCGTGGAGAGAGCAGAGGGAGATGAGAGGTCTCGTGGGCGGGGCTGGGTGCTTAGGGTTTTGGGTTGCTAGGGTTACAAAGAGAACCCTAATACTATATAAATATAAATGCAACAAAATGCATCTTGCCCCCTCTACACTTGATATTTAGACCTAGGTCCCTCACTGTAGCTTAATTTCACACTTAGGTCCCTCTCCACAAAGCAGCACGCAAATCGGAGCATAAAATATAGGGGTTATTATGCAAAATACTACATTTTTCACTGTTTTTCACGTTTCTCGAGGCATTTTAGTCGTCAAATCGAAAAACGGACTTCGCCACGACATCCGGCTCGACGAAACCTATCAGGTAATGATTTTTGTTTTTCGACAAAATGCCCGGATAAATTTTTGGTCCATAAATACTGTACAATTATACAGTATGACACGTTTCTCGAGACTCTAGGATTATCAAACGAAAATTTCGTCAGCGCCATTGCGCTCAGAATATCAAAAATAGCAAGAAACGACTACTCATACTATTATACTTGGGGTCCAGACGGCGAAATGGCTGACGTTGGTCAAATGAGGAATTAAATAAGGGGTTACTATTCACAACTTAAGTTGTGGGCCCCGCTCGCTTCTTCGCTGATTTCTGGACGATCCGATCGTCAGATCGAGAACATATGAATATCAATCTTTCTTGTTTCGACGAGACGGTTGTGATAGTGATCTCGAATTTTTGAGATCAGGCTCCGATCAAAAGTCGGTATTTTCGGGTCATAATTGCACTACTAATAATCCATTTTTGCCATTTAAATAATCCAGAAAATTATTTAAACTTAGATTTTAGATTTCAAAAATCACGGTTACTACATCACCCACCACTTATAAGAAGTTTCGTCTCCGAAACTTAAACTTAACCAAACCACTAGTAAGCCTCTAACAGGTTCACGGTAGTGACAATCAGTCACAATATATCGACAACTCTCTCAGGCTACTCATTTAGACCCAATCTGATACTCCCCATTATAGGGCAGAATATTTCCTCAGTTCTTTTGATAGTACGTTGTCTGCAGCCAACGTGCTTACTAAAAGAAAAAGCGAAATACCATATATCTGTCGCCAACAACTAGTTGGGGACCAATACCCATCAGAAGGTATATCGCATACCTCCCAACACAGTCTCAGTGCTGATGACATAACTTCTATCAAGGGTCACTACCACCTCGTGGTCATGAAGGCCACCTTGGCTATTCCCAGGAATCTAGAACCATATTCCAATGTTCAGTAACACCTCATTAGAATCGACACATAGGCCACTAATTTTTATAACCTGGGGACAACTGAAGGATCAACAACTTGTTCAACCTCTGGGCAAATTGTGGGGCTGGTGCAATAATAGCAGTCATCTGCTGCTGTGCCATCTGCCAGACGATTACGGCAAAAGCGGTGGTCTGACCTTTAACCGCTATAACTCATCCGAGCCCTCTGGCTCCACTGAAACATCAAGCCCACGGCCGAAACCATGACCACGGCTAACCCTGCACTAACAAAAATCCCAAAAACCAGAGTGCGCACGACTAATAACCAAAACAACGAGACTCAACTGTGTGAAACACACTTGAGCTCCAAACCACTATGCCAATACCCTGCGCTCTCTCGTGAACACAAGTCATCCTAGGGTTCGTTCCTAGCCAAACCTAGGCATCGTATTCCTATTGCTCTGATACCATTTAATCTGTCACGCCCCGAGTTCAAAAAACAGCCTCTTAATTTTTTTTCTTTTCTAAATCAGAGTTTGAAAACAGCCAGGGCGCGACAGACCGCCACATATATAGAAAATTCTCAATTCCCTCCTTGGAATTGAGCCTTTTCTATACATGCACGGCTAAGCTTTTGCAACAACATCAGATGTTACGGAATTTGAGTTGGCGTATTTCGTGATTGTATTAAGTCTTGAAGATTGAAGATGAAGAAACTTTGGATCATATACCTCAATCTCAAGAAAGAAGAATTCAAAAGGATCAGGTACGTTTAACTAAATAATTTTGATGATCCGAATACTTCTTATAGTGTAGAAACACCTGGAAGAGGTTTTAATTGCTTATTCATCAAAAACTGGACATGGGACATGTTCAGGATCCGGATCGTGGACTTTCAATCCGGATCCCGAAAGGTGTTCGTTCATACATTGCTGCAATCCGGATCACAGCTTGTACAATCCGGATCCCGAATGGGATGTTTTGTGAAAATGTATGAACGATCCGGATCGTGGATTATGATCCGGATCCCGAACAGGTGATTTTCTGGAAACTGCATTCTGTGCGTCTGCGATCCGGATCGTGGCTTATCCAATCCGGATCGCCGTCGGTAAAACTTTCCAGAAAAGTTTGTTTTTGATCCGAATATTCTTCCTAGGGTTTCTAACCTATAAATAGACCCTATGGTCATTTTCTAGGGGAATCCAATAGAGCCGTCATTTTCACATATCATTTTATACGGCCTTAGATCCACATATAGAGAAGAAAGGAAATCAATAGAGATTATTCTATGTTTCTTCATCTATATTGATTAGTTTGATTCTAGGTTTTCATACTCACATCTTGAGTTGAATCAAACTAATGAATACTTAGATGGTATTTCCGATCTACTCTTGATCTAAGTATTCGGCGGATCATCACCACCCAAACAAACAACGATTTACCCCAAAATCGGCGCGTGGACTCGCGTGGCCTTGTGGATTCAAGGTGTTACCGCTCTCGTGGATTCGGAGCGAGGTGCGTTCGTGGATTCGAAGCGTACCATTGGGTGAAGACCGTGGATTCGGTTGGACGTCGTGGACTCGACGTTGGACGCTGTGGATTCAGCGTTGGGCGCGGATCGTGGATTCGAGAAGCGTCGTGGAGCGAGCGGGAAGATCTACTAGGAGCGTATGGTAAAAGGTTGAGTCGTCTGTGAGTACGTTATATCACCTTGTACGTGTGTTAATTCTAGTGGATTTCGCCGTGTTATCGGTCCCGTGGTTTTTTACTCCGGTTTGGAGTTTTTCCACGTAAAAATCTTGCGTGTTCTTTTATTTTTCCGCATTGGGTTTTATCGCACAATGATTTTTTGAGTGTTTATTGTTTACACCTATTCACCCCCCTCTAGGTGTTTTTTCCCCTATTTAGATCCTTATTAACCTAAACCCAACAAGTGGTATCAGAGCGGGAATAGGGTTGTAAACAATGGTTGAAGGTGGAAACATCAATCGACCCCCTTTCTTTGATGGAACAAATTATGCGTACTGGAAAGTACGGATGAAAGCTTTCTTAATTTCCATCGACGAAAGGGTGTGGCAATCAATTGAATTAGGATGGTCTAATCCAACTGAAATTTTAGATGATGTTCGCACCTTAAAACCTAGGTCGAAATGGACCAAGGAAGAGATAGACTTATCTTCTTACAATGGCAAAGGGATTAATGCTCTATTTAATGCTTTGTCACAAACTGAGTTCTCTCGCGTCTCGGCATGTGAGACTGCGAAAGAAATCTGGGATGTTCTTCAAGTTACGCATGAGGGAACTAACTTAGTGAAGATTCAGAAACTGCAAATGCTCACGAGCAAGTTTGACTCTATCTCTATGGCAGAGAATGAATCCTTCACTGACTATTACACACGATTGCAAGACATCGTGAACTCATGTGCTAACTTGGGAGAGAAGATTCCAGAATTTAAAGTTGTAAGAAAAATTCTAAGAACTCTTCCTGAACGATTTCGCCCGAAGGTTGCAGCCATTGAAACAATTAAACACCCGGACGAAATGCGTGTAGAAGAATTAGTAGGTGCTTTACAAACTTATGAAATGACTTTTCCTACTAACTATTCTTCTGGAAAGGCATCCTCTTCTAAGTCTTCAGGTTACGCATTGAAATCAACTAAAGAAGAAGACGCGGATTCATCCTCCTCGGACGACGACGAGAACCTTTCTATGGAGGACTTTGAGAAGCAGCTCGCTCTCTTGACAAGGAAGTTTCGCCGCAACTTTCGAAGGGGAAATTCAAGCAAAACTCCATCCTTCGGAAAGTCGAAGAAAGGCAAGGGTTCTTCAAGTTACAAGTCAAGAAGCCAAGAGAACTTCTCAAAGGATAAGAAAAGTTCTGAGGGACAAGTTCAGTGCTTCAAATGTCGAGGCTACGGCCACATTGCAACGGAATGTCCCAACAAGAATCCGGCAAAGAAGAAGGCGATGCAAGTCGTTACTTGGGATGACAACTCCACGTCAAATGAGTCATCGTCAAGTGATGAAGAAGACAACGCGACAGCTTTCCACGCGTCCACTACATCTTCACCCTTCATGTGCTTAATGGCAAGTACATCCGACTCACTGTCCAACTCCACTGTGGAAAAGATTGCAACGGACGATGAATCAGATGATTCGGAAGGTGAAGATTTTGTTTTAGCCTACCATAAGCTTTTGAGGGATTCAAAGAAACTGGCTAAACAAAACAAGGGGTTGAAAGAGAGATTGCAGGATCTTGAAGATGAAGTAAAAAGAGTAACCTCTCTCTCAACCGATCTTGAAGTGGAAAGGGATAATCTGATTAAGACAAATGTTTCCCTTCAAGAGTCCAATGAGCATTTCGAGAAGAGTTATATAGATATGGTGAACAAAGCGAATTACTTCTTGAAGCTCAACGGCGAGGCTCGACAGGAAAAATTGGAAATGACGGAGACCATACGCCAACTAAAGGATGACTTACAGAGATTTTCTTCTGGAAGGAGTAAGTTGGACAGACTTCTTGGTCTTGGTCAAAGAAACAAGTTCGGCCTCGGATACACTCAAACTGGAGACATTCCAAGTTCGAGTGGTACAGTATTTGTGCCTCAGTCGGTATCTCCTCCTCCGACACCGGTGTTCACGACAAGCAACGACAACAACCTACTACATCTTCTTCGGAATCGACAAGATCCAAGGTATGTTTTCGTTGTGGCATTTCAGGGCACATAAGAAGAAATTGCAAGACTGGAGCCAAACGCACACCTCAAGCACATCTTGCAATGACTACCAAAAGGGCTATTCCTCGGGAAACAACTCCAATCAATTGAAGGAAAAGAGCCTTGGTAGTACACCGCTCAAGACGACATCATCAAGGAGCAGCAATTCTTCAAGCAAGACGCTCTCACCTAGGAAATCAACTTCACGACCATTACCGACGCACTCCAAAAAGGTTTGGGTGCGCAAAGGTGAAATCTTTCCCTGTCTTGCTACCAATGTTTCCTTGCATGCATATGATAGTTCGTCTTGGTACCTGGATAGCGGGTGTTCCCGTCATATGACCGGCGATAAAAACTGTTTTCAAACATTTGAGAAAAACTCCGGAGGACTTGTTGTTTTCGGAGATGGTCGGTCTTCCAAAATTGTTGGAAAGGGAACGGTAGCTATTCCAGATGGCCCGGTTCTAGATAATGTGTTATTTGTTCATGGCCTTAAGACTAACCTCATAAGCATAAGTCAACTGTGTGATAGTGGTTATTCAGTTAATTTTTCATCTGATAAATGCACTGTAACTGACATGAACCATGCTTTCTTTTTAAAGGGGGTTAGATCAGAAAACAATTGTTATGTAGTTCCTTCTAAGATTTCTGAAAAATGTAACCTAGCATCTTTGAAAAATGAAACACTTTGGCATGAAAGGCTAGGTCACATAAACTTTAAGGAACTTGCTAGAATTTCAAATAAAGATGTGGTCAAGGGGGTTCCGAAACTTTCTTTTGAACAAAACCTTGTGTGTGGCGGTTGCCAAAAGGGAAAACAGTCTAGGACTGCACACAAGAACTTGAACCACATAGGTACAAAACGGCCTTTGGAACTTTTGCATATGGACTTAATGGGGCCAACTCGTCAACCATCTCTGGGAGGTAAATGGTATATTTTCTTGTTGGTTGATGATTTTTCTAGATATACTTGGGTAGCCTTTCTAAAAGAAAAAGCTGATACTTTTGATTCTTTTCTCGAAATCTGCAATCGTATTATGATTGAAAAGAATGAAAGGATTACTCGAGTTAGGAGTGATAGAGGTGGGGAATTCATAAATTCCAAATTCATTGATTTTTGCACTTCTAACGGCATTAAACATGAATTCTCTGCACCTTACACACCTCAACAAAATGGTGTAGTCGAGCGCAAAAACAGGGTCGTACAGGAGATGGCACGTGTTATGCTTCACAGCCGGAACTTACCTTTATATTTTTGGGCTGAAGCGGTGAACACTGCTGTCTATGTTATCAATCGCGTGTATTTGCGCCCGGGGACTTTGAATACACCATATGAACTTTGGTTTTGTAGAAAACCTAACATCAAATATTTTCGCATCTTTGGGAGTCGGTGTTTTATTTTACGTGATCGCGAAAATCTTGGAAAATTTGACTCTCGAAGTGACGAAGGGATTTTCTTAGGTTATTCTACAAACAGCAGAGCATATCGAGTTTTTAACTTAGAATCTAAGACGATCGTAGAATCGATAAATGTTAAGGTAGATGAAGCTTTTCATTTTGAATCTGAAAAATCTACCCTCGATATCTCTCTTGATGATGATACACCTGCTAATGCATCTTCTTCTAACAATTCTTTCGATAATAATGTTGATGCATCTAACGGTTCTTCAAGCTTATCTGATGTGCAGGAATCATCTCGTGTACCTCCGCCTACTCCTCTACCTCAAACGTTACGCATCTCCAAGGATCACCCTGAATCGAACATAATTGGAGATCCACAAGAAGGAGTTAGAACACGGAGACAATTGGTTTGCGGATTTGCATGCTATGTATCTCAAATCGAACCAAGGAATGTTGATGAAGCTCTCCAAGATGATTACTGGATTAAAGCAATGCAGGAAGAGCTCCATCAATTCGAGCGAAACAAAGTCTGGGAACTGACGAAGCCTCCGAAGCAACACAATGTGATAGGTACCAAATGGATCTTCAAGAACAAGAAAAACGAAGAAGGTACTATCATCAGGAACAAAGCAAGGTTAGTTGCTCAAGGCTATTCTCAAGTAGAAGGTATAGACTTTGATGAAACTTTCGCCCCTGTAGCTAGACTCGAGTCCATTCGTATATTGTTTGCGATCGCTTGTCATTTTAAAATCAGATTATTTCAAATGGACGTTAAGAGCGCCTTTTTAAATGGATTTTTAAATGAGGAAGTTTATGTAGCTCAACCGAAAGGTTTTGTGGATCATAAACTACCTAACCATGTTTTTCGTCTGAAAAAGGCTCTTTACGGTCTGAAACAAGCACCGCGAGCATGGTACGAAAGGTTGACAAAGCACCTTTTGGAAAAGGGCTACACTCGAGGGGGAGCTGACAGGACTCTCTTTGTGAAGCATTATCAAAACAATTTCATAGTTGCTCAAATCTATGTCGATGACATTGTTTTTGGAGCAACGAGAGATAATGATGCTTCTAAATTCGCGGAGACCATGGAAAGCGAATTTGAGATGTCCATGATGGGCGAATTGAATTATTTTCTTGGATTACAAGTTAAACAAAACGATGAAGGAATTCACTTGTGTCAATCCAAGTATGCACTGGAGTTGGTCAAAAAGTTTGATCTTGAAAATTCTAAGGATTTTCCGACTCCAATGGGAACTAGCCATAAGGGACTTGGAAGTGAATCACAAAGTGAGAATGTAGACGAGAAACTGTATCGCAGTATGATTGGAAGTCTACTATATCTCACGGCTAGTCGCCCGGATATATCCTTCAGTGTTGGGATTTGTGCGAGATATCAATCAGCACCGAAGGAGGTTCACCTGAAAGCGGTGAAACGGATCATCCGGTATATCAAAGGTACAATCAATTTCGGAATTTGGTATCCTATGGGAACGACTTTGGATATTGTTGGATACTCAGATGCCGATTGGGCTGGATCGGTGGATGACCGGAAAAGCACGAGTGGTGCATGCTTCTATCTTGGCCACTGCCTTGTTGCATGGCACAGTAAAAAGCAGAACTGCATAGCACTCTCGACTGCCGAAGCGGAGTACATTTCTGCAGGAAGTTGTTCAACCCAATTGATTTGGATGAAAAGCGTGTTGAGCGATTTCCGGATTTCAACATCTTCGGTAACCATTTTATGTGACAACACTAGTGCTATTAACATTTCTAAAAACCCTGTGTTGCACTCTAGAACAAAACATATTGAACTTAGATATCATTTTCTTAGAGAGCTAGTTGAATCAAACATTCTTCAACTGTCATATATTTCAACTGAGGATCAATTAGCTGACATCTTAACAAAACCTTTGGATCAAAAACGTTTTATTCACTTGCGTAAAGCAATTGGCATGCTTTCCTTGAAATAAACTCTTTTGAAACCTTTGCTTAGATTAGGTTTTGTTTTTGTTCTTGTTTTTGTTTTGTTCTTTATCTATGTTCTGTACATAGCACACTAATTGAGCATAAATCATAATTGACTTTAATTGCATCCTTTTATGCATTTAGAAATTTATTATGCTTTTGATGTCATAATATTTCAATGTTGCAATGATCATTTACGTTAATTAAACCATCTTTAAGTGATCAAAGTCAATTTCTCTCTCAATGATCTCTTGGTATAGTCATTATCATATTTGATTGCTTAGTCGAGTATGAATTCGAGATCAATGGTTTGGTTGAATACCTTATATATTAAATAATTGATAGCCAATTGAGGGGGAGTCAATGAAATGTGAAATGCTCAAAAGATGTGGAAAGAGTTACATCCCAATGAGGAGTGTGAAAACTACCACCACATGGAGAAAATGAAAGAAAAAGATACTCCATGAATGAAAAGCAAATTTTTGTTTGAAAAATTGTTGATAAAATCATATTGAAATACTTGACTCAGTCGTATTTCATGGTTGGTATAAGGTGGGATTTTTGATTTAAGATGCTCAAAGAGCCACTCCTTCAACAGATTGTCTAGATATATTATCTAACTTATCTGGGATTTCAAACATCTATTGATCTTGGTACTTCATTTTCTTTACTGAAATTGATGATTTGATAAAGGCATTACACATAAGATCAGGATAGATGTAATTGAAGTTGTTCAACTTTAAGTGTTTTAACTTTCGTAAATTTTCGTTTCATTTTTGGATATTTTTGATAGATTTTCATAATCTATTTCTTGTTGTATGAAACGATGTCATTTGTTTAAAGTTGACATGATAAAGTGCTTACATACTTTTTCTGGATTTTATTGTATTTTTCTTAATTTTTCTGAAGAAAAAGGTGTAGCCGATCCGGATCGTGGCAAGTGATCCGGATCCCGAACGCAGGATTTTTCCCGCGTGTGGCCGATCCGGATCACATTCTCGGCCGATCCGGATCACGGCTAGGGTTCTATATAGAAACTTTCAGATTCGAGATTTCTTTACCCTAATTTCTGGTTTTCATGTAGTAACCATGATTTTAAAATCCAGAATTCAGATTTAAATAATTTCCAGAATTATTTAAATAGCAAAATTGGTAAATAGTAGTGCAATAGTGGCCCAAAAATATCGACTTTTGATCGGGGTCTGATCTGGAAAATCCGAGATCACCATTGTGATCGTCTCGTCGAAACATAGAAGTTTCATATTCATATGTTTTCGATCCGACGGTCGGATCTTCCAGAAATCAGAAATCAAAAAGTGGGCCCCGCGACTTAAGTGAATAGTAACCTTCGAATTTTTAATCCCTCGCTTTCACTAATGGTCGAACCACTATCTAGAATTTTAACATAGGAGTATTAGTAATGAGTCCTAGCTAATTTCAACGTTCTGAGCGCGATGGCGCTGACGGATTTCGCGTTTGGCGACCCGGGTGCATCGAAGTGCGTGCCACGCGCTATATTGAGTCGAACTTTATGGAACGACTTTTAATCCGGGCGTCGAACGAACCAAACAAATACGCTACCTGACAGGTCTCGACGAGCCGGACGTCGTGGCGATGTCCGTTTCGCATTTTGATGAACGGATTGCCTCGAAAATGCGTGAAAAGTACCAAAAATTGGACTAAATTGTGTAAGAACCTAATATTTTATGTGCCTAAATGTTAGGGCTTCCTACCATAAGAGGTTTGGTGCATTTTGCACCCACTGATAAAGCCTCGGAACAGTAGGGTTAGGTGTGAACCCGGTTGAGGAAGAAAATGCAAAGAATCTTGCATTTATTTTATGGTGTCTCTTGTGCTACCTGTGGGAAGTTACACGAGGAAGACTCTTGGGATTTATAACTCCCAAGAGTTAATCCTCATAATCTCGGGTGCAGGGGTGGCCGAGGGACACAACTCCATTAGAGTAAACCCGAGAGAGAGAGAGAGAGAAATTGAAGGTTGAACCAAAGTTTCTCCTGAGTTGATCTGGAATACTCTGAAGATTCCCTGGTGCCTGTGGAGTGTTCCTGGAGCTTGCCGAGGTTGCGCGTGGAGGAGGGACCAAGAACCGGCTTCTTCCTCTCTCCCACAACTCCGGCCAAGGTATGGACTTTAAACCTTGATGGTTAGCCCCCGGGACCCATTGCAGTAGATTCCCCATGTTCCAAAGATGCCCCATGCACAAGCCCGGGACTCCATGCAGTCCGGTTGGCCGGCGGCCAAAGTGGGTCGCCGGAAACCTAGTTTTCCTCCACTTTGGAAGAACTTTGCAACCACTGGTTATTATCACACCAAAATGGGTGTGTGGGGACTGTAGGATATAGGGAAGAAATATGCAAGGTTTGGTGGAGGATGGTGGAGTAACTTAGAAGAAATTCGATGTCCTAAATTCGGGCTTTTCATGCACGCGGCCGAGCTAGTAGCTCCGGCGCCGGCGCGCCTCCTCGCCGCCGGGAAGTGGTCCAGATGGGTTGCGGGGAGTGCCAGGAGTGCATTCATGCACGTGCATGTGGGCCATGCAGCATCGGAGGGAGCCGGCCAAGCTTAACCCGAAATGGAGCAAAGTCGTGGCCGCCGGCGCTCCGGCCACTTCCGGCCGGGGTGAGTGGGATGGGAAGCTTCGTATGACCTCATGGAAGCTTTCCATCCAAGTTGTAGGGATCCAGAATGGCTCGGTTGAATTCCGCCATTAGAGGTGGAGGAGCTCGAAACCGAGCTCACTCCCCAGCCGCCGCCGCCGCATCCCGTCGCCGGACTTGGGTTCAGGAAGTTTTGCTTTGAGTTTTGCGGAAGGTCTGTGCAAATGGTTTGGACCCAGAACCCCTGGATCGTTGGTCACGAATTTCAAGGTTTTCATCATCTTCTTCAACCTTGGAACTCGGCCATCCGAGGCTTTGGGTTGCTCCAAGATGCTGGGAAAAACTCCTGCAGCCTGGAGGATCACTTCCCTTCAAGAAATATTGGAGCTGGGGCTGTAATTGCAAAGAACCAAGTTTGGGTTTTTGGTTATGTATGTGTAATAGAATTGTGCATGTTAGGTGTTTGCTTAAATGCCCCAAAGAACTTAGAATTGGAATTTGACAAAATTTGAAATATGAAAGTTGCTAAGACACATTCCCTGAGCTCTGTGCTCACTTCAGATCAAAGTGATTCTGTGTGGAATGAAAGTTGGAGCAAGATGAACTTGTATGTTTGCAAGATAATGGATCTTCTTGATTCAGCAGATCTGGGCTGCAACTAGGGTGAGCACTGTGATCCTTGCACTATTTAGAGACACTTTTATATATAAAGTTTAATTAGAAGAGGAACAGATTAAAAGTTGTAGATGAATCAACCTTTTAGTGAAATGTTTAAATAAAACATGGTTCCGGGCTGTTTGCGAAGCCGCGACAGTGCATTCCTGGCTATTTTGGGGTCACTGAACGCGATGCTCGCGCTAGAAACAGTGTTTGAAGTCCCGGAGAAACAAAAATTCATTTGGGCTATGTTAGAGAGGGTTTTTATGGCCCGAAGTTTTCCTCGGGCACCGTGCTGCTGCAAATTGGTGAGCACGGTGTTCAGCATGATAAATGTCACCTGCTGGAAGTGACGGTTCGTCAAAATTATTTTCCAGTTGAAAGAACGAGCGAAAACAGTGCTTAAATGACACTAAAATGTAATTTCTGAAAACTGTAAGGGTTTAAATGAAAAATAGACAATGGGTATTGGTTAGTAAAATGTTTAAATGATTCCTAAGCTTTTCGTTGGGAATCCATCGGTTCTCGTTGAGCGGGAATCGGATAACAGTTCGAAAATCGACAAAATCGTCGATTTAACGGTGTCCGGGTGACAATTAAAATAACCGAGAGGGTTTAAAATTGATCTGGGTTTAGGTTAGAGTTAGCGGGACTGAATTGATCCCTGATTGGTGATTTTTGATCCAGGTTGATCCAGTTTGCACCTGGAGTTGAGCATTACAGATTAATTGCCTGCACATTGACAGGTGGGTTATCTTCGGTCCGGGTTTTATCAGTTCGGCCCTCTGGGGTGCGATACTGGTTGGACTCCTGTCCTTGGTAACTTAGTTTATTTTGAGCCTTTCTGCCTTTGGTTGCAATATATATTACTGTTAGTTGCTCTGACTGATTGGCCATTTCGTAAGTTGCACTCCTATGCTTGATTATTATATCAGTCTATTAAATGCTTGAGCCTGCCTTTCCATTGATTCAGTGATTTGCTATCTTATGCCTGCTTTATACCTGCTTCCTTGTTGTTCGCCCGTTATGTTGCTAAATACATGATCTTTTAGAATAAATATTTTTACCAAGCCTTGTAGGGTGGCCTGAGTCTGTTCTTGTTTGATAGGACTAGGGCGACGCTCTACGAGGGTTGGGACCCAAAAACCTACTGTTTTCAAAGGTTTTCTTAAAAAAAACATGTGTTTAGTTGCATAAGGGGTTAGTCTGTCTGATTGGTGTTGAGCTATGCCTGTTATCAGTTCTATTCTGCCTTACATGATTATTCATAGTGCCTCTAGCCTTTATACTTTTACTTGGACATTTCCATGGTTGATTAGTGAGCCTGTTTATTCTGCTGATCAAATGATACATCTCTGGGCACATAGATTTATTTGACTGAGGTTTTACCCAGCTTCGTAGGGTCGCCGGAGTCTGTTCTTGTTTGATAGGACAAAGGCACTGCTCTGCGAGGTTTGGAAACCCAAGCTTCGTAGTGTCGCCTAAGTCTGTTCTTGTTTGATAGGACGAGGGCAATGCTCTTCGGGGTTTGGACCTTTTCAAAACAGTTTTCTTAAAAATATGTGTTTAAGTTTTGTATCATTTGGTTGGTTTGTGTGGTTGAGTTGAGTTTATCTGTGAGCTTCTGTTGAGAGAGATTTGCCTTGATCTTGCATATGAGCTGAGATTTACTGTTTAGTTGCTGAGTGTTCCTGCATGAGAGTTGAGATTCAGTTGATTTTGCCCTTGCATCCCAGTGGGGATTTCCCGGCTTGTAGCCGATTACCCGGTCAGTGGACCGCCAGTTTGAGCATTTGCATATGATTCGCCCGCACCGTTGTACTTCACGAACATCAGCGGATTTGCTACCCGCAGCGATGTTCTTTACCGGTAAAGTGGTTAGCAGTAGCAACCCGTGACCCCTTGTGGGGGGAATGTCAACCAGAGAGTGCCAGATGGGCAAATTCGCCTGAGGGTTTTGTGGAACCAATATGGTGACTGGTAATTGGGTCTTTGTGTTTTCATTTAGTTGATGCATGTGTTGTTAAGTTGCTTTATCATGCTTCCTTGATGTCTTGATTATAGTTTCATTGTTATCATGCTAATTGACCTAATTCCTTGATGCCTTCATTATAGTTCTCAGTTATGTTACCCTGCTCTAAGTGTAACCTGCTTATATCCTGCTTTAATTTTGCTAAAATTATCTCCTATACTTGTACCTAGATTATAAGTTTGTTTCCTTTACAGCACCAGTTGTATATCTGCTTTACCCTAACCCCTGATTTATTACTATCCTCTAGCATTGTATACCAGTAGGTACGATCTGCTATTTCTCGGCTCGTCGTGCCCACTGGGATACACTCCGGTGTGTCTCACACCCTCGGGTGACTGTTTTTCAGGTCATGCGGGTGATGAGATGTCGGGACGAGTTGGTGAGATCACGAGATAGAGCTTGACCCTGGACAGCCGATAGATCAAGTATTGGTTATTTGTTGTATCATGTGTAATGCAATGTAATTGAAAAGTTATTGATGTTGTTATTTACTCTTGCTTAGTAGGTGTACGTAGTTAGTACTCTGTTTTGATTGCCAAGCTAGCCGTGCATATATAGAAAAGGCTCAATCCCCTGTGGGATTGGGACTCTTCTATATATGTGGCGGTCTGTTGCGCCCTGGCTGGTTTCAACTCTGATTTCAAAAAAAAAAAAAAAAAAAAATTTAGACGCTGGTTTTTAAACTCGGGGCGTGACATTTCAAGCTTCTAGAGTTTCTCTCTCTAGATTTCTTGCTTCCTGGTGCTTCAAAACTCAAAGTTCTTCGGATTCAAGTAAGTTTTCATGATCAAAACACGGTTTTTCTCAGTTTTTATGGTTTTTCACCAAACGTGAGTTGAAAAGTTGGAATTTCTTCGTTTGTGAATGGTTTTTGATCAAATTTCTTTTGAAATAAGAACTCTGGGTCAATTAGTTTTACTTTTATGCTGGGATTTCACTTGATTAACGTATTTTTAGGCTTCGATTTCTAAAAATTCGGTTTTAGGGCATAAAAGAGGAATTTCTGTAAATCATGGATTTGATGTATTTTTAAAATTCTTTTTGGAAAACTAATTTGATTCTTGGCTTCTCTCTATGATTATGATTGTCTAGGTACAATGTTTTCAAAATTTTTCAAATTGACAATTTTTTTTCTTTCTTATGTTCTTGAGTTGATTTTCACAGGACACTTTCTTAAACTCAAAGCACTAGAATCAATGGCATTCTCTTGGTTGATTCTGCTACTAGTCACGATGGTACTCACTCGACCAACCAACAAATTGAAGCGCGCCAAGAAAGTTCAACGAAAAGGAGAAGTGGAAGTTATAAGTGACACTGAACTTGAAAAGAACCCTGATGAAGTACACTGGGATATGCTGACCGATGATGATGATGATGAGGTATTGCCTTCAAAATCTAACCGAAAAGGGAAAGCACCAATGAATACTGGGAATGTTCCTATGTCTACTCCAATTATCTCTTTCAAACGGAAACGACTTGCTAGACGTTATGGATTACGACGAGACACTAACATTGATGCACCAATAGCTCCTGACTCTCCGCCACGTGTTGAAGAGGTAGTCGTTAATTCTGACCGTCTTCGAGCTTTTGAACGACGTGAATGCATCGGAGAACGTCATGTCAACATTGAAGCCCTTCGCAATCATTCACCAGAATTTGGAAGATTGATTGAACAAGCTTCTCTTCTTCAAGTCTGCCGTTTTCCTGAACTTCTCGGATATTGTTTGTATCGTGTGAGAACTTTCTACACGAATGCGAGACATCTTCAGGAGACTGAAAATGGGTCTATGTATTTTTATACAAATGTCCTAGGAATGAAGCTTAAAATCACACCGCAGTTAATTGGTGAAGTTCTTGGAATAGAATCGAGCACATCGGGGATTAACTTTTTGAAAGGAAAAAGTTTGACAAAAGAATTGTGGCAAACTGTGATCGACAAGATTTGTCTGGAAGGAACCAAATCAGCTGATGGTAAGGGTGTAAGGTCCAAGTATCTACGACTGGAGTACCGATTTCTAAACTTCATCACGTGCTACAACATTTTGCCTAACATGCAAACCAAGGTTGTGAGGTGGGAGCGACTCCTATTCCTGTATCTCATAGGGAATCCCTCTGAGGCTATTGGATTAAACATGAATATTCCCTATATAATTTGGAATAGAATGTCAAGGTACATTGTGCATCCTCATCCCCTTGAGCGACTTCCGTTTCCTCTAATCATCATGAGGATCTTGCAAAAATTCGGTATTGATGTAAGCTCAACATCATATCAGCACAGTTGTGGTATGATAAATGAATCAACAATTGTGAAGTCACTTCACAAGTTACCTCATGTTAATGGAAAGAAGCCTTCGGACGGCACCTCGGCCTCACCGTCTCAACAAGAAACTGGAAATGATGATGAAGCATCATTAACTTCGATCTTCAAATTGCAACAGCGGCTATCCATCAAACAGGAACAAATTTTGAAAGAACAACAAAGGATTGTCAATGAACTTGAACTAACGACAGCAGCTCACATTACCATCACAAAGAAGATAAATTCAATGGACAAGCGGGTGCAAAAGATACTGTCTAACATGGGATGCACTCCTTCTGACGATTCAGATTCTGACGACTGACCGTTTTTGACTCTTTTCTTCTTCTTTCTGTGCAGGATATTAGTCTTTTTGATTTGTTTAGTTTAGTTCTCAGTTTGTGCATACTTTTAGAACTCTATTTTTTTGTTACTCTCCTTACATATTGTAGCTCATGCTACGTTTTGGCTTGTTTTTGTGACAAAAAGGGGGAGAGAGTTAGCGAAAACAATGAACAATGATGAACTTTGAACAATGATTGTGAATATCGATGATATCAAGGTAAGTATGAATCTCAACTCAACTTTGGTTTTCTTTTGTGATTTGTGACATGCTTCTATACTAACTATTCGACTAACTATTTGGGCATGTAATATGACTAACAAGTTGATGTTGGACTAACATACTTTGACATTTGGTTTTCGACTGCTTAGAAGATATGCTGGTTTTAACTATGTTTCTTTCACATATCTGATTCTTTTAAATGTCATGGTGAGATCAAACTCTATCTCTGCACTTGGTTTCTCTATGTTCCAATTCTTGAGGTATCTAACGATTTTGTTTGTCAAGAATGTTTTCTGTGTGCAGAGGTTACAGATGTCTAAGTCTAGAGTCTGTCTTAGGAGTTTATCTCATGTATTTAATTTCTGGAACTCTTTTGTAAATTTTTGTTGTATGGTGATAGCAACAAAAATATCTTTTTGAATTTTCTTTGTGGATCTGTGTTTTGTCACGAAACCGCCAAAGGGGGAGATTGTTACGGAATTTGAGTTGGCGTATTTCGTGATTGTATTAAGTCTTGAAGATTGAAGATGAAGAAACTTCGGATCGTATACCTCAATCTCAAGAAAGAAGAATTCAAAAGGATCAGGTACGTTTAACTAAATAATTTTGATGATCCGAATACTTCTTATAGTGTAGAAACACCTGGAAGAGGTTTTAATTGCTTATTCATCAAAAACTGGACATGGGACATGTTCAGGATCCGGATCGTGGACTTTCAATCCGGATCCCGAAAGGTGTTCGTTCATACATTGCTGCAATCCGGATCACAGCTTGTACAATCCGGATCCCGAATGGGATGTTTTGTGAAAATGTATGAACGATCCGGATCGTGGATTATGATCCGGATCCCGAACAGGTGATTTTCTGGAAACTGCATTCTGTGCGTCTGCGATCCGGATCGTGGCTTATACAATCCGGATCGCCGTCGGTAAAACTTTCCAGAAAAGTTTGTTTTTGATCCGAATATTCTTCCTAGGGTTTCTAACCTATAAATAAACCCTATGGTCATTTTTCTAGGGAATCCAAATAGAGCCGTCATTTTCACATATCATTTTATACGGCCTTAGATCCACATATAGAGAAGAAAGGAAATCAATAGAAATGATTCTATGTTTCTTCATCTATATTGATTAGTTTGATTCTAGGTTTTCATACTCACATCTTGAGTTGAATCAAACTAATGAATACTTAGATGGTATTTCCGATCTACTCTTGATCTAAGTATTCGGCGGATCATCACCACCCAAACAAACAACGATTTACCCCAAAATCGGCGCGTGGATTCGCGTGGCCTTGTGGATTCAAGGTGTTATCGCTTTCGTGGATTCGGAGCGAGGTGCGTTCGTGGATTCGAAGCGTACCATTGGGTGAAGACCGTGGATTCGGTTGGACGTCGTGGACTCGACGTTGGACGCTGTGGATTCAGCGTTGGGCGCGGATCGTGGATTCGAGAAGCGTCGTGGAGCGAGCGGGAAGATCGACTAGGGGCGTATGGTAAAAGGTTGAGTCGTCTGTGAGTACGTTATATCACCTTGTACGTGTGTTAACTCTAGTGGATTTCGCCGTGTTATCGGTCCCGTGGTTTTTTTTCTCCGGTTTGGAGTTTTCCACGTAAAAATCTTGTGTGTTCTTTTATTTTTCCGCATTGGGTTTTATCGCACAATGATTTTTTGAGTGTTTATTGTTTACACCTATTCACCCCCCTCTAGGTGTTTTTTCCCCTATTAGATCCTTATTAACCTAAACCCAACATCAGAGTAACTAAACTACGTATAACTAAACAATTTAAATTACAATAGGTTATGATTACAACTCTTTTACATAATTTACGGAATAATTAAAAGTAGCGGCTATCATGGATCGATTGCTAACACGGAAACTCACCAACACGTCCCGACATCCCAACACCCGAACGACCTGAAAAATAGTCACCCAGGGGGTGTGAGATACATCGACAGTGTATCCCAGTGGGCACGACGAGCCGAGAAATAGCTAATCGTAACTACTGGATACAATAATCTGCGGATAGTAATAGATCAATAGGTAACAGCTGATATATGAAACAAAACTTATAGAAAGCATAATCATGATGTTGAACATAATGAGTACCATAATACAGGACTATAGCATACTGAAATACGATATAATAAACTATGCCTCGGTAATGGAATCAGATACCCAATCAGTAAATAAAGCAATGGTACTGATAGATGACGCTAATCAAGCTGTAACTGACAAATCAAGCTATAATGCCAAATCTGATAGTCCTGTAAATCTTAATCCACAAGAGATACTGTTAAGGGCAAATATGATAATTCACAAGCATCGGTGCTACAAAAGAAAGGTACCACTAATCTGTGCCAGTCATACTAGGTGAATGTATCATAATCATAATGCTGTGCATATACGGGTACAGAAACATCAGAATCAATTATGGTGATAATCAAATATAACTGAGCAGAAGCAGGTACTGAAATAAAGCATGCTGGTACATGGAAGTAGATAAGCTATGCATCAATCAATGAACATCAAGTACCCAATCAATGCCATTATTGGTCACGAGGACCTCAGGCTCATGCCACTATCTGGCACCTATCTAGCTGACATAACCCCGCACCCACGGGTGCTATCTGGGGGCTCACGGGTCTTTCCTCTAGATCACTTTACCGGTAAAGAACAATAATCCACGGGGCGCGACCCCGGCAATGTTCGTGAAGTACAGCAGTGCGTGGCGATCAATCATGCTATGCTCAAGCTCGTGGTCCAACGACCGGGTAATCGGCAACAAGCCGGGAAAATCCCAACAGGGATGCAATGGCAAAGGCCAACTGAATCTCAATCATGGTAATCGGCAACAAGCCAAATATCCCAACAGGGAAGCAGATGTCCGAATATCTTAATCACAAGTCTATCATGCATATCTGGAATATCAAAGCATGTATAACTGGAAATGAATGCAGTAAAACGTAAACAACTGGCATGATCAGACTGTAATAACAACTATACTGTGATGTATGTACAGGGGAGCAAGCATATAGGCGAATAGCAGATAACGAACATCAATGAAAGTAACACAGGTATGCATAATCAGGGCTAAGTCAAGAACAGGTGTCCGACTAGACTAAAGCAACCAGAGGGCCGAAAAGATAAAGCCCGGGCCGAAGATAACCCACCTCAATGTAGGCCGATCCCGAACTCCCGCTGGTCTACTGGGAGGCTGGTGCTGAACTGCTGGGACCTGAACAGTAATTGTGATCAGAAATAGACTCACTCATACCCATCCCGACAACACTACAATAACATGTCGCTAATACGGGGAACTTAGCCGAAACTAGGCTTAAACCGAAATTCCCGAAAATCCACTTAACCTCCAATCATGACCCGCCAACGGTCTAAAATATCCAAATATCGTCCAACTGCACCTGCTGTCCCTAAACATCATAATTTTGATGTTTGGGCAGACAGGGACCAAATCATAATTTCCTCTATCGAAATATTGCTATAAATACACCTTATAACCGTTGTTTTAACTCGTTCTTCCAAACCAGGAAGTTTTTGACTACGCTGTAAATTGCAGTACGCAGGTCTCGACACAACAAAACTCGTGCACACTGGTTTGGGCTGGCACGAGGCCCGAGGGCAAAGTTGGCCCATAAACACTTAGGGTCCAAAACACCACTTTGCTACAACTAATTATTTACTAAATCAACTAGGAACTTAACATGAGCATGATGTTCACTAACCACAGGAGATTGTTGTGCTCACCTGAAGTTGGCCGGAGAGTCGCCGGAGCAACACCCACAAAAGCTCAAGGCTCGGGTTGTGTGCAACTTGGAGCAAACCAAGTTCAAACCTGAAGCAAAGTCAAGCATCAGTTCAGGACCCTCCCAGAGGAAGTTTGGTCACGGCCAGGCTTGGCACCGGCGGCCGAAGGCGGCGGTTGGCCGGAAAACCCCAACAAAAACCCACCAAAACACAAGTTGGAAGACTTTTCTTCCAGCAGCTCTTGTCTCAAAATAAATTGATGGAAATCATGCTTATGGTCCAAACAACTTACCTGGGTGGATGGCCGGAGTCCAGAGGCGTCGGCGGCGGCCGGAGCCCGAGCTCGGTTGCAACGATGGGTGCAACTACAGCAGAGAGAAACCATACGTTAAAAGCCCCATGCAACTTGATGAGAAGCTCTCTAAGTGTCCAAGTAACTCACCTGGGCCACCAGACGGCGACTGGGAGCGGCGGCGATCGCCGGAGCTCGAGATCAACCCCAAGCTCGGTGAAGAAGAAGGTCTCTAATGGCGGATTTGTTGGGTTTAGGTTAATAAGGATCTAAATAGGGGAAAAAACACCTAGAGGGGGGTGAATAGGTGTAAACAATAAACACTCAAAAAATCATTGCGCAAATAAACCCAATGCGGAAAAATAAAAGAACACGCAAGATTTTTACGTGGAAAAACTCCAAACCGGAGTAAAAAACCACGGGACCGATAACACGGCGAAATCCACTAGAATTAACACACTTACAAGGTGATATAGCGTACTCACTGACGACTCAACCTCTTACCATACGCTCCTAGTAGATCTTCTCCGCTCGCTCCACGACGCTTCTCGAATCCACGATCCGCGCCCAACGCTGAATCCACAGCGTTCAACGTCGAGTCCACGACGTCCAACCGAATCCACGGTCTTCACCCAATGGCACGCTTCGAATCCACGAACGTACCTCGCTCCGAATCCACGAGAGCGGTTGCACCTTGAATCCACAAGGCCACGCGAGTCCACGCGCCGATTTTGGGGTAAATCGTTGTTTGTTTGGGTGGTGATGATCCGCCGAATACTTAGATTAAAGATAGATCGGAAATACCATCTAAGTATTCATTGATTTGATTCTACTCAAAATGTGAGTATGGAAAACCTAGAATCAAATCAATCAATATAGATGAAGAAACATAGAATAGATCTATTGATTTCCTTTCTTCTCTATATATGTGGATTTTTCTTTTCGGCTTCTTTTTCTATTTCCACCGATGCCCTAGAAATGAATAAGAGGGCTATTTATAGGTTAGAAACCCTAGGAAGAATATTCGGATCAAAAACAGCCTTTTCTGGAAAGTTTTACCGACGGCGATCCGGATTGGATTTGGCGATCCGGATTGCAGAAGCACAAAGACGGTTTCCAGAAAATTGCTTGTTCGGGATCCGGATCGTAGTCCACGATCCGGATCGTTCATACAGTTTTACCAAACACAATGTTCGGGATCCGGATTGCAATTCCTGATCCGGATCGTTCAAGCAAACAGGTAAAACTATGTTCGGGATCCGGATCATGGAATGCTGCGATCCGGATTGAACCAGTGTATGAACGAACACCCTTCGGGATCCGGATTGCAAGCCACGATCCGGATCCTGAACATGTCCCATGTCCAGTTTTTGATGATTAAGCAATTAAAACCTCTTCCAGGTGTTTCTACACTATAAGAAGTATTCGGATCATCAAAATTCTTTAGTTAAACGTACCTGATCCTTTTGAATTCTTCTTTCTTGAGATTGAGGTATACGATCCAAAGTTTCTTCATCTTCAATCTTCAAGACTTAATACATTCACGAAATACGCCAACTCAAATTCCGTAACAATCTCCCCCTTTGGCGGTTTCGTGACAAAACACAAATCCACAAAAGAAAATTCAAAAAGATATTTTTGTTGCTATCACCATACAACAAAAATTTACAAAAGAGTTCCAGAAATTAAATACATGAGATAAACTCCTAAAACAGACTCTAGACTTAGACATCTGTAATCTCTGCACACAGAAAGCATTCTTGACAAACAAAATCGTTAGATACCTCAAGAATTGAAACATTCAAAACCAACTACAGAGATAGAGTTTATCTCATCATGACATTTGAAAAATTCAGATATGCAAGAGAATCATAGTTAAAACCAACATATCTTCTAAGCAGTCAAAAACCAAATGTCAAAGTATGTTAGTCCAACATCAACTTGTTAGTCATATTACATGCCCAAATAGTTAGTCGAATAGTTAGTATAGAAGCATGTCACTAATCACAAGAAAAAAAAAACACAAAGTTGAGTTGAGGTCATACTTACCTTACTTAGTCATTGATATTCACAATCATTGTTCAAAGTTCTTTGCAAACTCTAACTCTCTCTCTCTCTCAAACTCTCTCCCCCTTTTTGTCACAAAACAAAGCCAAAACGTAGCAAGAGCTACAATATGTAAGGAGAGTAATAAAATTCTAATAATATGCACAAACTGAGAACTAAAAGAAAGAGAAAAACAACGTCCTGAAAACTAAGAACCAAAGAGGACAAAAAGAACAGAAGGTGCTGCTCAGTCTGAAGAATCTGAACTAGTACAGCTCAGCTTGCTCAAAATCCCTTTAAGCAAATTCTTAATATTTGAGTACTTTTTCTTGATCTTCTTGTGTTCAGAAGAAATCTGCTGAAGCTCTTTCGATATTCTCTCTTGCGTAGCTGAGAGTCTATGTTGTTCCTGACAGATCGATTCCAAGATCTCTGTCTCAGTTGTCCGTGTCTTTGAGCGCGATGGACGCTGTGTAGATGCAGATGGTGCATCTGGTCCTGCAGTCCATGGAGATTCAGTTTGCAGAATTCCAGAAAGTGAGCGTGCTCTGGTGAGAGGCCCACTATGCTGACTCGCACTTCTTTGGACAGTTTTCCTTCTCGTATACTGTTTGGTTGTTGAGGCAGATCTCATTAATCTTTTTCCTTTGGTAAATTTCCGGTCCTCCTCATCGATTTTTCGTTGAACATCCTTGAAGAATTCGTCCCATTCTTCCTCATCGTAATCCGAGCTGTCTTCATTAGCTTCATTCGGTTTGTCTCGAGTTGAGACGTCTGGTTCCTCCTTAACAGATGAACTTCCGGGCATCATTGTGACCAGTAACAGGATTAACCAGGAGAATGCCATTGATCTAGTGCTTTGAGTTTGAGAAATTGTCCTGTGAAACACCAACTCAAGAACATATGAAAAATCGTCAATTTTGAAAAATTTGAAAAATTGTACCTAGACAATCATAATCATGTAGAGAAGCCAAGAATCAAATTAGTTTTCCAAAAAGAATTTTAAAAATAGATCAATTCCATGATTTTCAAAAATTCCTCTTTTATGCCCTAAACCAGAATTTTTAGAAATCGAAGCCTAAAAACTCGTTTATCTTGAGAAAAACCAGCATAAAAGCAAAACTAATTGACCCAGAGTTCTTATTTCAAAAGAAATTTGATCAAAAACTATTCACAAACGAAAAAGTTCCAATTTTTCAACTCACGTTTGATGAAAAACTGTGAAAAACCGAGTTTTGATCAATAAAACTTACTTGAATCCGAAGAACTTTGAGTTTTGAAGCTCCAAGAAGCAAGAAATCTAGAGAGAGAAACTCTAGAGGCTTGAAAACAAAAGATTAGGGTAAAAGAAATCAAAATCTCTATGTTTTTATAAGAACCCTAGCCGTGATCCGGATCGGATCGAGAATGTGATCCGGATCGGCTACCCGCAGGAGAAATCCTGCGTTCGGGATCCGGATCACTTGCCCCGATCCGGATCGGCTACAACTTTTTCTTCAGAAAAATTTAGAAAAATTCAATAAAATCCAGAAAAAGTATGTAAGCACTTTACCATGTCAACTTTAAACAAAAGACATCGTTTCATACAACAAGAAATAGATTATGAAAAATCTATCAAAAATATCCAAAAATGAAACGAAAATTTACGAAAGTTAAAACACTTAAAGTTGAACAACTTCAATTACATCTATCCTGATCTTATGCGTAATGCCTTTATCAAATCATCAATTTTGGTAAAGAAAATGAAATACCAAGATCAATAGATGTTTGAAATCCCAGATAAGTTAGATAATATATCTAGACAATCTGTTGAAGGAGTGGCTCTTTGAGCATCTTAATCAAAAATCCCACCTTATACCAACCATGAAATACGACTGAGTCAAGTATTTCAATATGAGTTTCATCAACAATTTTCAAACAAAAATTTGCTTTTCATTCATGGAGTAGATATTTTTTCTTTCATTTCCTCCATGTGGTGGTAGTTTTCACACTCCTCATTGGGATGTAACTCTTTCCACATCTTTTGAGCATTTTACATTTCATTGACTCCCCCTCAATTGGCTATCAATTATTTAATATATAAAGTATTCAACCAAACCATTGATCTCGAATTCATACTCGACTAAGCAATCAAATATGATAATGACTATACCAAGAGATCATTGAGAGAGAAATTGACTTTGATCACTTAAAAGATGGTTTAATTAACGTAAATGATCATTGCAACATTGAAATATTATGACATCAAAAGCATAATAAATTTCTAAATGCATAAAAGGATGCAATTAAAGTCAATTATGATTTATGCTCAATTAATGTCCTATGTACAGAACATAGATAAAGAACAAAACAAAACAAAACAAAAACAAAACCTAACCTAAGCAAAGGTTTCAAAAAGGTTATTTCAAAGAAAGCATGCCAATTGCTTTACGCAAGTGAATAAAACGTTTTTGATCCAAAGGTTTTGTTAAGATGTCAGCTAATTGATCCTCAGTTGAAATATATGACAGTTGAAGAATGTTTGATTCAACTAGCTCTCTAAGAAAATGATATCTAAGTTCAATATGTTTTGTTCTAGAGTGCAACACAGGGTTTTTAGAAATGTTAATAGCACTAGTGTTGTCACATAAAATGGTTACCGAAGATGTTGAAATCCGGAAATCGCTCAACACGCTTTTCATCCAAATCAATTGGGTTGAACAACTTCCTGCAGAAATGTACTCCGCTTCGGCAGTCGAGAGTGCTATGCAGTTCTGCTTTTTACTGTGCCATGCAACAAGGCAGTGGCCAAGATAGAAGCATGCACCACTCGTGCTTTTCCGGTCATCCACCGATCCAGCCCAATCGGCATCTGAGTATCCAACAATATCCAAAGTCGTTCCCATAGGATACCAAATTCCGAAATTGATTGTACCTTTGATATATCGGATGATCCGTTTCACCGCTTTCAGGTGAACCTCCTTCGGTGCTGATTGATATCTCGCACAAATCCCAACACTGAAGGATATATCCGGGCGACTAGCCGTGAGATATAGTAGACTTCCAATCATACTGCGATACAGTTTCTCGTCTACATTCTCACTTTGTGATTCACTTCCAAGTCCCTTATGGCTAGTTCCCATTGGAGTCGGAAAATCCTTAGAATTTTCAAGATCAAACTTTTTGACCAACTCCAGTGCATACTTGGATTGACACAAGTGAATTCCTTCATCGTTTTGTTTAACTTGTAATCCAAGAAAATAATTCAATTCGCCCATCATGGACATCTCAAATTCGCTTTCCATGGTCTCCGCGAATTTAGAAGCATCATTATCTCTTGTTGCTCCAAAAACAATGTCATCGACATAGATTTGAGCAACTATGAAATTGTTTTGATAATGCTTCACAAAGAGAGTCCTGTCAGCTCCCCCTCGAGTGTAGCCCTTTTCCAAAAGGTGCTTTGTCAACCTTTCGTACCATGCTCGCGGTGCTTGTTTCAGACCGTAAAGAGCCTTTTTCAGACGAAAAACATGGTTAGGTAGTTTATGATCCACAAAACCTTTCGGTTGAGCCACATAAACTTCCTCATTTAAAAATCCATTTAAAAAGGCGCTCTTAACGTCCATTTGAAATAATTGATTTTAAAATGACAAGCGATCGCAAACAATATACGAATGGACTCGAGTCTAGCTACAGGGGCGAAAGTTTCATCAAAGTCTATACCTTCTACTTGAGAATAGCCTTGAGCAACTAACCTTGCTTTGTTCCTGATGATAGTACCTTCTTCGTTTTTCTTGTTCTTGAAGATCCATTTGGTACCTATCACATTGTGTTGCTTCGGAGGCTTCGTTAATTCCCAGACTTTGTTTCGCTCGAATTGATGGAGCTCTTCCTGCATTGCTTTAATCCAGTAGTCATCTTGGAGAGCTTCATCAACATTCCTTGGTTCGATTTGAGATACATAGCATGCAAATCCGCAAACCAATTGTCTCCGTGTTCTAACTCCTTCTTGTGGATCTCCAATTATGTTCGATTCAGGGTGATCCTTGGAGATGCGTAACGTTTGAGGTAGAGGAGTAGGCGGAGGTACACGAGATGATTCCTGCACATCAGATAAGCTTGAAGAACCGTTAGATGCATCAACATTATTATCGAAAGAATTGTTAGAAGAAGATGCATTAGCAGGTGTATCATCATCAAGAGAGATATCGAGGGTAGATTTTTCAGATTCAAAGTGAAAAGCTTCATCTACCTTAACATTTATCGATTCTACGATCGTCTTAGATTCTAAGTTAAAAACTCGATATGCTCTGCTGTTTGTAGAATAACCTAAGAAAATCCCTTCGTCACTTCGAGAGTCAAATTTTCCAAGATTCTCACGATCACGTAAAATAAAACACCGACTCCCAAAGATACGAAAATATTTGATGTTAGGTTTTCTACAAAACCAAAGTTCATATGGTGTATTCAATGTCCCCGGGCGCAAATACACGCGATTGATAACATAAACAGCAGTGTTCACCGCTTCAGCCCAAAAATAAAAAGGTAAGTTCCGGCTGTGAAGCATAACACGTGCCATTTCCTGTACGACCCTGTTTTTGCGCTCGACTACACCATTTTGTTGAGGTGTGTAAGGTGCGGAGAATTCATGTTTAATGCCATTAGAAGTGCAAAAATCAATGAATTTGGAATTTATGAATTCCCCACCTCTATCACTCCTAACTCGAGTAATCCTATCATTCTTTTCAATCATAATACGATTGCAGATTTCGAGAAAAGAATCAAAGGTATCAGCTTTTTCTTTTAAGAAAGCTACCCAAGTATATCTAGAAAAATCATCAACCAACAAGAAAATATACCATTTACCTCCCAGAGATGGTTGACGAGTTGGCCCCATTAAGTCCATATGCAACAGTTCCAAAGGCCGTTTTGTACCTATGTGGTTCAAGTTCTTGTGTGCAGTCCTAGACTGTTTTCCCTTTTGGCAACCGCCACACACAAGGTTTTGTTCAAAAGAAAGTTTCGGAACCCCCTTGACCACATCTTTATTTGAAATTCTAGCAAGTTCCTTAAAGTTTATGTGACCTAGCCTTTCATGCCAAAGTGTTTCATTTTTCAAAGATGCTAGGTTACATTTTTCAGAAATCTTAGTAGGAACTACATAACAATTGTTTTCTGATCTAACCCCCTTTAGAAAGAAAGCATGGTTCATGTCAGTTACAATGCATTTATCAGATGAAAAATTAACTGAATAACCACTATCACACAGTTGACTTATGCTTATGAGGTTAGTCTTAAGGCCATGAACAAATAACACATTATCTAGAACCGGGCCATCTGGAATAGCTACCGTTCCTTTGCAGGGCTTCTACGGTGTGACCGGCAGCTTCGGGAGGCCTACGGGGCATGTCGGCGGTGTTCGCGTGCCAATTTGGACTCAAGTGATGGATTCGGGACTTAAATAGATCACGTGGATAACCGGAAGACCCCGTTGGATGTTTAGAAGTGTTTTCGCGCAAATCGGATATCAAATTGGACTCGGCGCGAAATTCGGAATGAAAATACCTTTCCGGGAGCCTCCGGCAAATTTTAGGATTGGAATTTGGCAAAACGGACGCCGTATTTGGAATCAGCGCGCGAAAACGGTCAAAACGGACTACCCACATGTATTTTTGGTGCTCGGGTACTGTTCACGGCCGAACAGTACTTTCCGGCGATCGCCGTGCCGGCGGCGGCGGCGGGCAGCACCGGGCGGCGGCGCGGCCTCGGGCAGGCGGAGCAGCGGCGGCACGCGGCGCGGGCAGGGGCGCGTGCAGCGCGCAGGGCCCGGGGCAGGCGCGCGGTCCACGGCGGCGGCCGTCACCAGGGCGCTGCCACGTGGCGGATGATGGTTGGGCGGCTCACTGCGCGCGGTCCACGGAGTTTCTTGGGTGCACGTGGACCGACAGGGTGACACGTGGCAGAATTTGATTGGCTCGGTGTGGTGCTCCCGGTCTACGCAAGCGGTGTAGCAGGTGCCGTACGCGACGTGCGGGGGTGCGTGGTGCACGGGCGGTGCACGGTGGTTGGGGCCACGTGGCGCGTCTCCATTGGGTGGCTCACGTGCACCGGGCGCAGCGAAAATTTCCCAGGACACGTTGGTATTTTCTGAAAAGAATTTCTGGATTTCCTTTAAGCTGCAACCCGAGGGCTCTTCAAGGGCGATTTTCGACCCCTTCGAGACCTCAGCTCGAAGGGGAGGTGAGAGGGAGATTTCTTCTCCTTCAAGTGAGGATTACACCTACCAAGTTTCAGATTTTCGGGTGGCACGGATTTCGAGATCTCGATTTTACGGCGCGGCGCGACGTTGCGTTTTCTGTGTTCTTCCTCGCGCAGCAGCAGTGTTTTAGCTCCCCCGGCCTACCCCGAGCTCCTTTTTCTGTGATTTTTGCGCCGTTGGCTTCACGACAGGTAGGGCTTCATCTTTTATTTGATCGCGCATTCTGATTTTGCTTCTTTGGCTCGGATCCCGAGGTAACAATGGACCCCCTTTTTCTGTGAGGAATGTGAGGACAGCATCGGAGTATTTTGGCCATATCTTCGCGCTCGAGCGTCATACGGAGACGAGCCTATACAACTTTTTCATCTACAGATCGCAAGGAACGCGCTCGTATTTTTATTGGATTTTCGTGAGATTTATTTCGAGGTGAAAATCCCTGTTTTCTCAGTGTACTGTGCGCAGTCTTTTTCCACAGTTTGTTGTTTGGATCACCACCTTGCCGGATTTTTATCTTGACTTACCGAACTCTGATTTGGGCGTGCAAGGTACCGTTGCGAAGCTAGCGACGCAAGGATCGCTGTGATATTTTTCTTGGAATTTTCTGGGCACTTTCTGCAGGTGATAATTTAATAGTTTCGAATCCGAGGTTGTATGTGGTTATAAGAGCTTTATTTGGGAACTTAAGTGTAATTAGTGAGCTTTGTATTGTATCAGGATATCACGGGTGTGCTAAAATCGTGGGAGCAAGGATTTGGAGTTTTTGGTATTTTCAGCTGTACGGATTTGGACAGTTGCTCTTCAGGTGGGTGGTTGCTTTACTCCTCTTTTCTGATATACCCACTAGGAGTATTAGAGTGATTCCCTTTATTGGACATGTTGAATGGTCACCTAATGAACATGCATGCTTAACTAAATAATTGTGAGCCTATCTTATGGAAAATATGTTATATTGAGAACTTGATATGTTGGAACTTATGCATGCTTTATGGACATCGTTTTAGCATTTAACCTTGCATAAAGGGGGGGGGGGGGTGTACTTTCATATGGTGATACTGTGAGGTGTCTTGCGGAAGGGTACCACTTGAGGATATTATTTGGACAGGCATAGGGGATGGTTTATATGAGGATGATTAGCAGATTATGGACAGGTGTGGTCGGATTATGATTTTAGTATGATGATTATACCCAGGTGAAGCTATTAATTGATATTCTGGTCGAACCACTATTTGTCACTTTTCTCCTTTCTCTCCTGAGGACATAGGCTGGCTTACTTGGACATTTTGTAGGGCCATTTCTTATCGCTACACTTTATGTTGGGATTTGATTTAGAAGAAACCCTATTTGCTTCTTCTCCCCCTATTCTTTAGTCAGGTGACTATATGTTGCTCGAGTTTGAGCAGGGGATTGGCATTGTGTCCGGGGCCTAGATTTTAGCTTCTGGGGTATTATGGCTGCCGCGGGTAGTAGGCGGTGAACCAGATATCATTGTGGGACATGTTTGTGATCATGGGTGTTGTTGTGAACCCTACTTTTGATTACCCTCTAGGCATTGGAGTAGCTTCTATCTATGATTAGAAGGCTGATTAATAAATTATGGGCTTTGGGCATGCATTTTAGACAGGCACAGGCTATCTTTTATTTACTACTCTCGTACTTTTATCAGCATGCTTTAGCAAGGTAAAAACATATCGACATCTGCTTTATTTTATGTTTATCATCTTGGGACATTTGCATGCTTGTATGGTCACCTAGATAGGCCACCTTTTTCTGCTACACTATCATGCTGGAATTGACATAGGAGAACCCTTTTTGTTATTCTTTTCTCCTTTCATTTGAGGCTCAGGGTATTTGCAGCTCGTGCGCGAGCAGGTGGATAGGATAGTGTAGTCAGGGTCCTCGATTTTTGGGACAGGCAGGGTATTGCGGCAACTGCGGACATTGGGCGGTTGACCGGAGGTTTCTTATGCATCAGATTGGGTATCAGGTCTTTCTTTGTGGATGGATTTCCCACGGTTTGTCTATCTTGCATCGGGTTGAGATCAGGTCTTTCTTTCGTGGATGGGTTTTCCCACTTTGATCAGAGTCATGATCCAGTCCTGCTGATTTATGATACTTGGGTTACTGAGATACTTTTCCTCGTGTGGGTCGCTCCCCACGAGTGCCACTCCGGAGTAGGCTTTCCACGGTGCAGAGCGCCGGGCACCATGCTGGGTTTTGAGTCCTTGGGACTCCTTTGCTTCGGTGTTATGCGTAGGCTGGCATACCCGTCGCGGCAGAGCAGGCAGTACCAGTGGTTACTGGTGGTTAGATTGGGTTATTCTGGCAGACATTTATTTTCTGATGCATACATTTAGCTATTCTATTAGCTTGGCATTTTTAGAGGCATTCTAGTGGTAGCTTTCATCAGGACTTATTCTTTTTAGCATACCGCCTTTGTTCCTTTTGCCTCTGGTAGACCTAGTGGGCGTGTCAGAGTTTGAGGTTTACCCACTAGGGGAGGCTACTGGTTTACTAGTAGTTCTCACCCCCATTCTTCTTCCTCTTTTTCTTTTCCCTTGTTTTGCAGAGTCTTCTGCGGGTGCTACTGGACTTTCAGTGGCGGGTCGAGGTGAGAGGACGGCTGAGTAGATAGATCTCGAGGCAGGATGAGCGTGTTAGCTGGACTGTTGGTGTACCCAGGTTTTCCTCAGACGGTTGTACTTTCACTTTTGGAACTGGCTTTTGCCAGCATGTTGTATTTTTTATTTTGTGAGCTGGGAGAGACTGATGTATCATTTATACAGATGTATTGTACTTTACTTCCAGCTTCAGTCTGAGATGTATTAGTTTTAGTTCAGCTCTATTTTTATTGCTCTTTTATTATATCTTTTATATCTGAGCAGGTTGTTGGCGCTTCGTGTACACGGGAAATACCGTGTGCACGGCGGATCTGTAGACGGGCCCGGGTTCTGGTTTACACCCGGGGCGTGACAGGGCCATCTGGAATAGCTACCGTTCCCTTTCCAACAATTTTGGAAGACCGACCATCTCCGAAAACAACAAGTCCTCCGGAGTTTTTCTCAAAAGTTTGAAAACAGTTTTTATCGCCGGTCATATGTCGGGAACACCCGCTATCCAGGTACCAAGACGAACTATCATATGCATGCAAAGAAACATTAGTAGCAAGACAGGGAAAAATCTCACCTTTGCGCACCCAAACCTTTTTGGAATGCGTCGGTAATGATCGTGAAGTTGATTTCCTGGGTGAGAACGTCTTGCTTGAAGAATTGCTGCTCCTTGATGATGTCGTCTTGAGCGGTGTACTACCAAGGCTCTTTTCCTTTGAATGAATTGAACTTGATTTTCGAGGATTCGCCTTTTTGGTAGTCATTGCAAGAGGTGCTTGAGGTGTGCGTTTAGCTTCCGTCTTGCAATTTCTTCTTATGTGCCCTGAAATGCCACAACGAAAACATACCTTGATTCTTGACGATCCCAAAGAGGATGAAGTAGGCTTGTCGTCGTTGGATGTCGTGAATTCCGGTGTCGGAGGAGGAGATACCGACTGAGGCACAAATACTGTACCACTCGAACTTGGAATGTCTCCAGTTTGAGTGTATCCGAGGCCGAACTTATTTCTTTGACCGAGACCAAGCAGTCTGTCCAACTTACTCCTTCCAGAAGGAAAATCTCTTTAAAAGTCATCCTTCAGTGCGCGTAGGTTCTCCGTATTTTCGCAGATTTTTCCTGTCGAGGGGCATCGACGTGAGCTTCAAGAAGTTAGTTCGCGAGCTTGTTTCACCATATCCGATAATTCTTCTCGGAGTTGCTCATTGGACTCTTGAAGGGAAAATTGTTGTGAATCAGATTGTCCCTTTCCCACTGTTCAAGATCCGGTTGAGATCGAGGTTACCTTTTTTACTTCATCTTTCAAGGTCCTGAATCTCTCTTTTCAAACCCCTTGTTTTGCTAGCCAGTTTCTTTGAATCCCTCAAAAGTTATGATAGGCTAAAACCAAAAATCTTCACCTTCGACTCTCTGATTCATTTCGTCCGTTTTGCAATCTTTTCAACAGTGGGAGTTGGACAATGAGTCGGATGTATACTTGCCATAAGCACATGAAGGCGAAGATTGTAGTGGACGCGTGGAAAGCTGTCGCGTTGTCTTCTTCATCACTTGAGGAGACTCATTTGACGTTGAGTTGTCATCCCAAGTGACAACTTGCATCGCTTCTTCTTAGCCGGATTCTTGTTGGGAATTCTGTTGCAATGTGGCCGTAGCCTCGACATTTAAAAGCACTGAACTTGTCCCTCAGAAACTTTTCTTATCTTTGAGAAGTTCTCTTTGCTTCTTGACTTGTGGCTTGAGAATCCCTTTGCCTTTCTTCGACTTTCCGAAGGATGAGGTTTTGCTTGATTTCCCCTTCGAAGTTGCGGCGAACTTCCTTGTCAAGAGAGCGAGTTGCTTCTCAAAATCCTCCATAGAAAGGTTCTCGTCGTCGTCTGAGGAGGATGAATCCGCTTTCCTAGTTGATTTCAATGCATAACCTGAAGACTTAGAAGAGGATGCCTTTTCCGAAGAATAGTTAGTAGGAAAAGTCATTTCATAAGGTTGTAAACGCAACATAACTCATTCTTCTACACGCATTTCGTCCGGGTGTTTAATTGTTTCAATGGCTGCGACCTTCGGGCGAAATCGTTTCAGGAAGAGTTCTTAGAATTTTTCTTACATAAACTTTAAATTCTGGAATCTTATCTCCCAATTAGCACATGAGTTTCGATATCGTGCAATCGTGTTATACTAGTCAGTACGGTTCATTCATGCCATAGAAGATAGGAGTCAAACTTGATCGTAAGATGCAGTTCTGAAATCTTCACTAAGGTTAGTTCCCTCATGCGTAACTGAAGAACATTCCCAGATTTCTTTCGCAGTCTCACATGCCGAGACGCGAGAGAACTCAGTTTGTGACAAAGCATAAATCAGGGCATTAATTCCGCTTGCCATGTAAGAAGAAAGTCTATTCTTCCTTGGTCCATTCGACCTAGGTTTTAAGGTGCGACATATCTAAAATTTCAGTTTGGATTAGACCATCTAATTCAATTGATTGCCACAACCCTTTCGTCGATGGAAATTAAAAAGGCTTTCATCCGCACTTTCCAGTACGCATAATTGTTCCATCAAAGAAAGGGGGTCGAGACATTGATGTTTCCACCTCACCATTTATTTTTACAACCCTATTCCCTCTCTGATACCACTTGTTGGGTTTAGGTTAATAGGATCTAAATAGGGGAAAAAACACCTAGAGGGGGGTGAATAGGTGTAAACAATAAACACTCAAAAAATCATTGCGCAAATAAACCCAATGCGGAAAAATAAAAGAACACGCAAGATTTTTACGTGGAAAAACTCCAAACCGGAGTAAAAAACCACGGGACCGATAACACGGCGAAATCCACTAGAATTAACACACGTACAAGGTGATATAACGTACTCACAGACGACTCAACCTTTACCATACGCTCCTAGTAGATCTTCTCCGCTCGCTCCACGACGCTTCTCGAATCCACGATCCGCGCCCAACGCTGAATCCACAGCGTCCAACGTCGAGTCCACGACGTCCAACCGAATCCACGGTCTTCACCCAATGGCACGCTTCGAATCCACGAACGTACCTCGCTCCGAATCCACGAGAGCGGTTGCACCTTGAATCCACAAGGCCACGCGAGTCCACGCGCCGATTTTGGGGTAAATCGTTGTTTGTTTGGGTGGTGATGATCCGCCGAATACTTAGATTAAAGATAGATCGGAAATACCATCTAAGTATTCATTGATTTGATTCTACTCAAAATGTGAGTATGAAAACCTAGAATCAAATCAATCAATATAGATGAAGAACCATAGAATAGATCTAATGATTTCCGTTCTTCTCTATATATGTGGATTTTTCTTTTCGGCTTTCTTTTTCTATTTTCCGATGCCCTAGAAATGAATAGAGGGGCTATTTATAGGTTAGAAACCCTAGGAAGAATATTCGGATCAAAAACAGCCTTTTCTGGAAAGAATTACCGACGGCGATCCGGATTGGATTTGGCGATCCGGATTGCAGAAGCACAAAAGACGGTTTCCAGAAAATTGCCTGTTCGGGATCCGGATCGTAGTCCCCGATCCGGATCGTTCATACAGTTTTACCAAAACAAATGTTCGGGATCCGGATTGCAATTCCTGATCCGGATCGTTCAAGCAAAAGGTAAAACTAGTGTTCGGGATCCGGATCATGGAATGCTGCGATCCGGATTGAACCAGTGTATGAACAAACACCCTTCGGGATCCGGATTGCAAGCCACGATCCGGATCCTGAACATGTCCCATGTCCAGTTTTTGATGTTTAAGCAATTAAAACCTCTTCCAGGTGTTTCTACACTATAAGAAGTATTCGGATCATCAAAATTCTTTAGTTAAACGTACCTGATCCTTTTGAATTCTTCTTTCTTGAGATTGAGGTATATGATCCAAAGTTTCTTCATCTTCAATCTTCAAGACTTAATACATTCACGAAATACGCCAACTCAAATTCCGTAACAATCTCCCCCTTTGGCGGTTTCGTGACAAAACACAAATCCACAAAGAAAATTCAAAAAGATATTTTTGTTGCTATCACCATACAACAAAAATTTACAAAAGAGTTCCAGAAATTAAAAACATGAGATAAACTCCTAAAACAGACTCTAGACTTAGACATCTGTAATCTCTGCACACAGAAAGCATTCTTGACAAACAAAATCGTTAGATACCTCAAGAATTGAAACATTCAAAACAAAATACAGAGATAGAGTTTATTCTCATCATGACATTTGAAAAATTCAGATATGTAAGAGAATCATAGTTAAAACCAACATATCTTCTAAGCAGTCAAAAACCAAATGTCAAAGTATGTTAGTCCAACATCAACTTGTTAGTCATATTACATGCCCAAATAGTTAGTCGAATAGTTAGTATAGAAGCATGTCACAAATCACAAGAAAAAAAAAACCAAAGTTGAGTTGAGGTCATACTTACCTTACTTAGTCATTGATATTCACAATCATTGTTCAAAGTTCTTTGCAAACTCTAACTCTCTCTCTCTCTCAAACTCTCTCCCCCTTTTTGTCACAAAACAAAGCCAAAACGTAGCAAGAGCTACAATATGTAAGGAGAGTAGTAAAAAAATTCTAATAATATGCACAAACTGAGAACTAAAAGAAAGAGAAAAAAACAACGTCCTGAAAACTAAGAAAACAAAGAGGGACAAAAAGAACAGAAGTGCTGCTCAGTCTGAAGAATCTGAACTAGTACAGCTCAGCTTGCTCAAAATCCCTTTAAGCAAATTCTTAATATTGAGTACTTTTTCTTGATCTTCTTGTGTTCAGAGGAAATCTGCTGAAGCTCTTTCGATATTCTTCTCTGTGTAGCAGAGAGTCTTGTTGTTCCTGACAATCGATTCCAAGATCTCTGTCTCAGTTGTCCGTGTCTTTGAGTGCGATGGACGCTGTGTAGATGCAGATGGTGCATCTGGCCTGCAGTCCATGGAGATTCAGTTTGCAGAATTCCAGAAAGTGAGCGTGCTCTGGTGAGAGGCCCACTATGCTGACTCGCACTTCTTTGGACAGTTTCCTTCTCGTATATGTTTGGTTTTGAGGCAGATTTCATTAATCTTTTCCTTTGGTAAATTTCCTGTCCTCCTCATCAATTTCGTTGAACATCCTTGAAGAATTCGTCCCATTCTTCCTCATCGTAATCCGAGCTGTCTTCATTAGCTTCATTCGGTTTGTCTCGAGTTGAGACGTCTGGTTCCTCCTTAACAGATGAACTTCCGGGCATCATTGTGACCAGTAACAGGATTAACCAGGAGAATGCCATTGATCTAGTGCTTTGAGTTTGAGAAACTGTCCTGTGAAACACCAACTCAAGAACATATGAAAAATCGTCAATTTTGAAAATTTGAAAAATTGTACCTAGACAATCATAATCATGTAGAGAAGCCAAGAATCAAATTAGTTTTCCAAAAAGAATTTTAAAAATAGATCAATTCCATGATTTTCAAAAATTCCTCTTTTATGCCCTAAAACCAGAATTTTTAGAAATCGAAGCCTAAAAACTCGTTTATCGAGAAAACCCAGCATAAAAGCAAAACTAATTGACCCAGAGTTCTTATTTCAAAAGAAATTTGATCAAAAACCATTCACAAACGAAAAAGTTCCAATTTTCAACTCACGTTTGATGAAAAACTGTAAAAACCGAGTTTTGATCAATAAAACTTACTTGAATCCGAAGAACTTTGAGTTTTGAAGCTCCAAGAAGCAAGAAATCTAGAGAGAGAAACTCTAGAGGCTTGAAAACCAGAGATTAGGGTAAAAGAAATTCAAATCTCTGTTTTTATAAAACCCTAGCCGTGATCCGGATCGGATCGAGAATGTGATCCGGATCGGCTACCCGCAGGAGAAATCCTGCGTTCGGGATCCGGATCACTTGCCCCGATCCGGATCGGCTACAACTTTTTCTTCAGAAAAATTTAGAAAAATTCAATAAAATCCAGAAAAAGTATGTAAGCACTTTACCATGTCAACTTTAAACAAATGACATCGTTTCATACAACAAGAAATAGATTATGAAAAATCTATCAAAAATATCCAAAAATGAAACGAAAATTTACGAAAGTTAAAACACTTAAAGTTGAACAACTTCAATTACATCTATCCTGATCTTATGTGTAATGCCTTTATCAAATCATCAATTTTGGTAAAGAAAATGAAATACCAAGATCAATAGATGTTTGAAATCCCAGATAAGTTAGATAATATATCTAGACAATCTGTTGAAGGAGTGGCTCTTTGAGCATCTTACATCAAAAATCCCACCTTATACCAACCATGAAATACGACTGAGTCAAGTATTTCAATATGATTTCATCAACAATTTTCAAAACAAAAATTTGCTTTTCATTCATGGAGTAGATATTTTTTCTTTCATTTCCTCCATGTGGTGGTAGTTTTCACACTCCTCATTGGGATGTAACTCTTTCCACATCTTTTGAGCATTTTACATTTCATTGACTCCCCCTCAATTGGCTATCAATTATTTAATATATAAGGTATTCAACCAAACCATTGATCTCGAATTCATACTCGACTAAGCAATCAAATATGATAATGACTATACCAAGAGATCATTGAGAGAGAAATTGACTTTGATCACTTAAAAGATGGTTTAATTAACGTAAATGATCATTGCAACATTGAAATATTATGACATCAAAAGCATAATAAATTTCTAAATGCATAAAAGGATGCAATTAAAGTCAATTATGATTTATGCTCAATTAGTGTGCTATGTACAGAACATAGATAAAGAACAAAACAAAAAAAACAAAAACAAAACCTAATCTAAGCAAAGGTTTCAAAAAGTTTATTTCAAGGAAAGCATGCCAATTGCTTTACGCAAGTGAATAAAACGTTTTTGATCCAAAGGTTTTGTTAAGATGTCGGCTAATTGATCCTCAGTTGAAATATATGACAGTTGAAGAATGTTTGATTCAACTAGCTCTCTAAGAAAATGATATCTAAGTTCAATATGTTTTGTTCTAGAGTGCAACACAGGGTTTTTAGAAATGTTAATAGCACTAGTGTTGTCACATAAAATGGTTACCGAAGATGTTGAAATCCGGAAATCGCTCAACACGCTTTTCATCCAAATCAATTGGGTTGAACAACTTCCTGCAGAAATGTACTCCGCTTCGGCAGTCGAGAGTGCTATGCAGTTCTGCTTTTTACTGTGCCATGCAACAAGGCAGTGGCCAAGATAGAAGCATGCACCACTCGTGCTTTTCCGGTCATCCACCGATCCAGCCCAATCGGCATCTGAGTATCCAACAATATCCAAAGTCGTTCCCATAGGATACCAAATTCCGAAATTGATTGTACCTTTGATATATCGGATGATCCGTTTCACCGCTTTCAGGTGAACCTCCTTCGGTGCTGATTGATATCTCGCACAAATCCCAACACTGAAGGATATATCCGGGCGACTAGCCGTGAGATATAGTAGACTTCCAATCATACTGCGGTACAGTTTCTCGTCTACATTCTCACTTTGTGATTCACTTCCAAGTCCCTTATGGCTAGTTCCCATTGGAGTCGGAAAATCCTTAGAATTTTCAAGATCAAACTTTTTGACCAACTCCAGTGCATACTTGGATTGACACAAGTGAATTCCTTCATCGTTTTGTTTAACTTGTAATCCAAGAAAATAATTCAATTCGCCCATCATGGACATCTCAAATTCGCTTTCCATGGTCTCCGCGAATTTAGAAGCATCATTATCTCTTGTTGCTCCAAAACAATGTCATCGACATAGATTTGAGCAACTATGAAATTGTTTTGATAATGCTTCACAAAGAGAGTCCTGTCAGCTCCCCCTCGAGTGTAGCCCTTTTCCAAAAGGTGCTTTGTCAACCTTTCGTACCATGCTCGCGGTGCTTGTTTCAGACCGTAAAGAGCCTTTTTCAGACGAAAAACATGGTTAGGTAGTTTATGATCCACAAAACCTTTCGGTTGAGCTACATAAACTTCCTCATTTAAAAATCCATTTAAAAAGGCGCTCTTAACGTCCATTTGAAATAATCTGATTTTAAAATGACAAGCGATCGCAAACAATATACGAATGGACTCGAGTCTAGCTACAGGGGCGAAAGTTTCATCAAAGTCTATACCTTCTACTTGAGAATAGCCTTGAGCAACTAACCTTGCTTTGTTCCTGATGATAGTACCTTCTTCGTTTTTCTTGTTCTTGAAGATCCATTTGGTACCTATCACATTGTGTTGCTTCGGAGGCTTCGTTAATTCCCAGACTTTGTTTCGCTCGAATTGATGGAGCTCTTCCTGCATTGCTTTAATCCAGTAGTCATCTTGGAGAGCTTCATCAACATTCCTTGGTTCGATTTGAGATACATAGCATGCAAATCCGCAAACCAATTGTCTCCGTGTTCTAACTCCTTCTTGTGGATCTCCAATGATGTTCGATTCAGGGTGATCCTTGGAGATGCGTAACGTTTGAGGTAGAGGAGTAGGCGGAGGTACACGAGATGATTCCTGCACATCAGATAAGCTTGAAGAACCGTTAGATGCATCAACATTATTATCGAAAGAATTGTTAGAAGAAGATGCATTAGCAGGTGTATCATCATCAAGAGAGATATCGAGGGTAGATTTTTCAGATTCAAAATGAAAAGCTTCATCTACCTTAACATTTATCGATTCTACGATCGTCTTAGATTCTAAGTTAAAAACTCGATATGCTCTGCTGTTTGTAGAATAACCTAAGAAAATCCCTTCGTCACTTCGAGAGTCAAATTTTCCAAGATTCTCACGATCACGTAAAATAAAACACCGACTCCCAAAGATACGAAAATATTTGATGTTAGGTTTTCTACAAAACCAAAGTTCATATGGTGTATTCAATGTCCCCGGGCGCAAATACACGCGATTGATAACATAAACAGCAGTGTTCACCGCTTCAGCCCAAAAATAAAAAGGTAAGTTCCGGCTGTGAAGCATAACACGTGCCATTTCCTGTACGACCCTGTTTTTGCGCTCGACTACACCATTTTGTTGAGGTGTGTAAGGTGCGGAGAATTCATGTTTAATGCCATTAGAAGTGCAAAAATCAATGAATTTGGAATTTATGAATTCCCCACCTCTATCACTCCTAACTCGAGTAATCCTATCATTCTTTTCTATCATAATACGATTGCAGATTTCGAGAAAAGAATCAAAGTATCAGCTTTTTCTTTTAAGAAAGCTACCCAAGTATATCTAGAAAAATCATCAACCAACAAGAAAATATACCATTTACCTCCCAGAGATGGTTGACGAGTTGGCCCCATTAAGTCCATATGCAAAAGTTCCAAAGGCCGTTTTGTACCTATGTGGTTCAAGTTCTTGTGTGCAGCCCTAGACTGTTTTCCCTTTTGGCAACCGCCACACACAAGGTTTTGTTCAAAAGAAAGTTTCGGAACCCCCTTGACCACATCTTTATTCGAAATTCTAGCAAGTTCCTTAAAGTTTATGTGACCTAGCCTTTCATGCCAAAGTGTTTCATTTTTCAAAGATGCTAGGTTACATTTTTCAGAAATCTTAGTAGGAACTACATAACAATTGTTTTCTGATCTAACCCCCTTTAGAAAGAAAGCATGGTTCATGTCAGTTACAATGCATTTATCAGATGAAAAATTAACTGAATAACCACTATCACACAATTGACTTATGCTTATGAGGTTAGTCTTAAGGCCATGAACAAATAATACACATATCTAGAACCGGGCCATCTGGAATAGACCGTTCCCTTTCCAACAATTCTACGGTGTGACCGGCATCTTCGGGAGGCCTACGGGGCATGTCGGCGGTGTTCGCGTGCCAATTTGGACTCAAGTGATGGATTCGGGGCTTAAATAGATCACGTGGATAACCGGAAGACCCCGTTGGATGTTTAGAAGTGTTTTCGCGCAAATCGGATATCAAATTTGGACTCGGCGCGAAATTCGGAATGAAAATACCTTTCCGGGAGCCTCCGGCAAATTTTAGGATTGGAATTTGGCAAAACGGACGCCGTATTTGGAATCAGCGCGCGCGAAAACGGTCAAAACGGACTACCCACATGTATTTTTGGTGCTCGGGTACTGTTCACGGCCGGAACAGTACTTTCCGGCGATCGCCGGTGCGGGCGGCGGCGGCGGGCAGCACCGGCGGGCGGCGGCGCGCCTCGGGCAGGCGGAGCAGCGGCGGCACGCGGCGCGGGCAGGGGCGCGTGCAGCGCGCAGGGCCGCGGGCAGGCGCGCGGTCCACGGCGGCGGCCGTGCACCAGGGCGCTGCCACGTGGCGGATGATGGTTGGGCGGCTCACTGCGCGCGGTCCACGGAGTTTCTTGGGTGCACGGTGGACCGACAGGGTGACACGTGGCAGAATTTGATTGGCTCGGTGTGGTGCTCCCGGTCTACGCAAGCGTGTGTAGCAGGTGCCGTACGCGACGTGCGGGGTGCGTGGTGCACGGGCGGTGCACGGTGGTTGGGGCCACGTGGCGCGTCTCCATTGGGTGGCTCACGTGCACCGGGCGCAGCGAAATTTCCCAGGACACGTTGGGTATTTTCTGAAAAGAATTTCTGGATTTCCTTTAAGCTGCAACCCGAGGGCTCTTCAAGGGCGATTTTCGACCCCTTCGAGACCTCAGCTCGAAGGGGAGGTGAGAGGGAGATTTCTTCTCCTTCAAGTGAGGATTACACCTACCAAGTTTCAGATTTTCGGGTGGCACGGATTTCGAGATCTCGATTTTACGGCGCGGCGCGACGTTGCGTTTTCTGTGTTCTTCCTCGGCGCAGCAGCAGTGTTTTAGCTCCCCGGCCTACCCGAGCTCCTTTTTCTGTGATTTTTGCGCCGTTGGCTTCACGACAGGTAGGGCTTCATCTTTCATTTTGATCGCGCATTCTGATTTTGCTTCTTTGGCTCGGATCCCGAGGTAACAATGGACCCCCTTTTTCTGTGAGGAATGTGAGGACAGCATCGGAGTATTTTGGCCATATCTTCGCGCTCGAGCGTCATACGGAGACGAGCCTATACAACTTTTTCATCTACAGATCGCAAGGAACGCGCTCGTATTTTATTGGATTTTCGTGAGATTTATTTCGAGGTGAAAATCACTGTTTTCTCAGTGTACTGTGCGCAGTCTTTTTCCACAGTTTGTTGTTTGGATCACCACCTTGCCGGATTTTTATCTTGACTTACCGAACTCTGATTTGGGCGTGCAAGGTACCGTTGCGAAGCTAGCGACGCAAGGATCGCTGTGATATTTTTCTTGGAATTTTCTGGGCACTTTCTGCAGGTGATAATTTAATAGTTTCGAATCCGAGGTTGTATGTGGTTATAAGAGCTTTATTTGGGAACTTAAGTGTAATTAGTGAGCTTTGTATTGTATCAGGAATATCACGGGTGTGCTAAAATCGTGGGAGCAAGGATTTGGAGTTTTTGGTATTTTCAGCTGTACGGATTTGGACAGTTGCTCTTCAGGTGGGTGGTTGCTTTACTCCTCTTTTCTGATATACCCACTAGGAGTATTAGAGTGATTCCCTTTATTGGACATGTTGAATGGTCACCTAATGAACATGCATGCTTAACTAAATAATTGTGAGCCTATCTTATGGAAAATATGTTATATTGAGAACTTGATATGTTGGAACTTATGCATGCTTTATGGACATCGTTTTAGCATTTAACCTTGCATAAAGGGGGGGGGGGGGAATGTACTTTCATATGGTGATACTGTGAGGTGTCTTGCGGAAGGGTACCACTTGAGGATATTATTTGGACAGGCATAGGGGATGGTTTATATGAGGATGATTAGCAGATTATGGACAGGTGTGGTCGGATTATGATTTTAGTATGATGATTATACCCAGGTGAAGCTATTAATTGATATTCTGGTCGAACCACTATTTGTCACTTTTTCTCCTTTCTCTCCTGAGGACATAGGCTGGCTTACTTGGACATTTTGTAGGGCCATTTCTTATCGCTACACTTTATGTTGGGATTTGATTTAGAAGAAACCCTATTTGCTTCTTCTCCCCCTATTCTTTAGTCAGGTGACTATGTTGCTCGAGTTTGAGCAGGGGATTGGCATTGTGTAGCCGGGGCCTAGATTTTAGCTTTGGGGTATTATGGCTGCCGCGGGTAGTAGGCGGTGAACCAGATATCATTGTGGGACATGTTTGTGATCATGGGTGTTGTTGTGAACCCCTACTTTTGATTACCCTCTAGGCATTGGAGTAGCTTCTATGATTAGAAGGCTGATTAATAAATTATGGGCTTTGGGCATGCATTTTAGACAGGCACAGGTTATCTTTTATTTACTACTCTCGTACTTTTATCAGCATGCTTTAGCAAGGTAAAAACATATCGACATCTGCTTTATTTTATGTTATCATCTTGGGACATTTGCATGCTTGTATGGTCACCTAGATAGGCCACCTTTTTCTGCTACACTATCATGCTGGAATTGACATAGGAGAAACCTTTTTGTTATTCTTTTCTCCTTTCATTTGAGGCTCAGGGTATTTGCAGCTCGTGCGCGAGCAGGTGGATAGGATAGTGTAGTCAGGTCCTCGGTTTTTGGGACAGGCAGGGTATTGCGGCAACCGCGGACATTGGGCGGTTGACCGGAGGTTTCTTATGCATCAGATTGGGTATCACGTCTTTCTTTGGTGGATGGATTTCCCACGGTTTGTCTATCTTGCATCGGGTTGAGATCAGGTCTTTCTTTCGTGGATGGGTTTTCCCACTTTGATCAGAGTCATGATCCAGTCCTGCTGATTTATGATACTTGGGTTACTGAGATACTTTTCCTCGTGTGGGTCGCTCCCACGAGTGCCACTCCGAGTAGGCTTTCCACGGTGCAGAGCGCCGGGCACCATGCTGGGTTTTGAGTCCTTGGGACTCCTTTGCTTCGGTGTTATGCGTAGGCTGGCATACCCGTCGCGGCAGAGCAGGCAGTACCAGTGGTTACTGGTGGTTAGATTGGGTTATTCTGGCAGACATTTATTTTCTGATGCATACATTTAGCTATTCTATTAGCTTGGCATTTTTAGAGGCATTCTAGTGGTAGCTTTTCATCAGGAGTCTTATTCTTTTTAGCATACCGCCTTTGTTTCCTTTTGCCTCTGGTAGACCTAGTGGGCGTGTCAGAGTTTGAGGTTTTACCCACTAGGGGAGGCTACTGGTTTACTAGTAGTTCTCACCCCCATTCTTCTTTCCTCTTTTTCTTTTCCCTTGTTTTGCAGAGTCTTCTGCGGGTGCTACTGGACTTTCAGTGGCGGGTCGAGGTGAGAGGACGGCTGAGTAGATAGATCTCGAGGCAGGATGAGCGTGTTAGCTGGACTGTTGGTGTACCCAGGTTTTCCTCAGACGGTTGTACTTTCACTTTTGGAACTGGCTTTTGCCAGCATGTTGTATTTTTTTATTTTGTGAGCTGGGAGAGACTGATGTATCATTTATACAGATGTATTGTACTTTATTTCCAGCTTCAGTCTGAGATGTATTAGTTTTAGTTCAGCTCTGTTTTTATTGCTCTTTTATTATATCTTTTATATCTGAGCAGGTTGTTGGCGCTTCGTGTACACGGAAAATACCGTGTGCACGGCGGATCTGTAGACGGGCCCGGGTTCTGGTTTACACCCGGGGCGTGACAGATTAAGTTGGTATCAGAGCTTAGGGATAGGTCAGTTGGGACATAGGAAACCCTAGGCTTACGGCGGGCCCTAGGATGTTAGGGTGTGAGAGACGCGACATTTTGCGAAAGTCGGTGATTTGGTTTTGACTCTTCCTGTGAGTGAAGAGGGATCGACAAACCCTATTTTTGTGGGACAGTTATGTTGGCTGCAGACAACATAAAGTTACAAAAATAGGGGGATGTCTTTGACTTTCGCTAGATTGGGTCGAGTGTTTGGGATGTGCTGATTTGCGGTTTGTCGTGGCGAGCGGTGTCTCCCCGACTTGGGCCCTGACCGGGTGCACTTTGGTGCAGCAGTTGGGTCTGAGCTAGTTGTTTTGGGCCGGATACCAGATTGGAGTCAGAGAGCTCCGGACCCAGATGACAGGATTGTCAGAGGCTTTTTAGCGGCAGAGTGGGCGAGCATCTGGTTTTGTGACACTGTTATCGGAACAGCGGGCAGCTCGACAGTGCTTCCTTCTGAGACCACCCGATTGCAGCATCCTCAAGGGCGGGATTTCTGCAGTACTGATGGAGTGAGTAGCCCCATTGTGCCAATGTTTAGTGCCGAGGCGCCGAGGCAGGGTGGATAGTTGACAGCTGATGAGCTATGGGACACCAATGATCAGTTGAGCCAGTTTTGGCAGATAAACCACCCCGATTCTTAGGATTAGGTTTGGAGCCTCTTGGGCTGTGTTTGTTTGGGGTACAAGGGGGGATATCCCCCCCCTTGTACCCAAACACAATAGAATGGGGGGGGAATACCAATCCCCCCCTTTTTCCCACTGTTCTGGTACAAACCGGAATCATCCCAACCCCCCCCTGAACCAAAGTGAACCAAAGTTTCTCTCTCATCTTGCCCCTCTCTCTCTCTTCGATTATTGCAAACACTCCCCACCCCTCTTCTCCATTTCTCCATCTCCCTCAACTCTCTCTTCTTGCTCCGATAACCTCCGCCGCTCGGATCTCGTCCGCCATCAACTCCCCCCTCGATCAACGCCGCCCTCGACGCCGCTCGGATCTCGTCCGCCGCTCGGTTCAAGTCCGCCATCAAGTCCCCTCTCGATCCGAGCCCGCTCGGAAGTCCTCCGCCGCTCGGATCCCCTCCGACGCTCGGATCTCCTCCGCCGCTCGGATCTCCTCCGCCATCAACTACCCCCACTATCCGAGGCCGCTCGGATCTACTCCGCCGCTCCGATCCCCTCCGGTATCAACTCCCCCCTAGATCCGAGCCCGCTCGGATCTCCTCCGCCGCAAGGATCCCCTCCGCCATCAACTCCCCCCTCGATCAACTCCCCCCTCGAGCCCGGTCGGATCTCCTCCAAAGCTCGGATCCCCTCCGCCATCAACTCCCCCCTCGATCCGACACCCCTCGGATCTCCTGCGCCGCTCGGATCTCCTCCAACATCTACTACCCCCTCGATCCGAGGCCCCTCGGATCTACTCCGCCGCTCGGATCTCCTCCTAAGCTCGGATCCCCTCCGCCATCAACTCCCCCCTCGATCCGACACCCTCGGATCTCCTGCGCCGCTCGGATCTCCTCCACCATCTACTACCCCCTCGATCCGAGGCCCCTCGGATCTACTCCGCCGCTCGGATCTCCTCCTAAGCTCGGATCCCCTCCGCCATCAACTCCCCCCTCGATCCGACACCCCTCGGATCTCCTGCGCCGCTCGGATCTCCTCCACCATCTACTACCCCTCGATCCGTGCCCCTCTCTGCCTGATTTGTGGCCCTCTGTGCGTGCGCCGTGCTCCCTGTGTGCGTGATTTGTTGCCCTGTGTGCGTGATTTGTGGCCCGGTGTGCGTGATCCGAGCCCCTTGTGTGCGTGATTTGTGGCCTTGTGTGCGTGAGTTGTGGCCCTGTGGCCGTGATCCGTGCCCCCCCTGTGTGTGATTTGCGGCTCTCTCTGCCTGATCCGAGCCCCGCTGTGCGTGATCTGAGCCCGCGGCTGCCTCTGTGCCCGAGCATTGCCCACCCTGTGTGCTCGATCTACTCTCTGTCCCGCCAAAGGTGCTATCCTAATCCCTACTCTGTGTGCTTGTCCAGTGTTGTATCGAAGTAGGTTTACATGAGATTGATATATCTGCTATATCTAATATGTGGTTAAATATGTGGTCATGCTGGTAGCGCATGATGAATCAGTAGGTTATTGTGGGATGATTGTTATTATCGCAGGCGATGATGACGGTTGCCATAGGCAATAGATGGATGGCATGGATGTAAATCCACTGCAACCCGTTGCTTGTTGGAAACCATTTGAGCCCGTGTATATAACACAATTTTGTTCGGCGATGATGACGGTTACCATAAGCAATAGAAGGATGGCACGGATTTTTTATCCACTGCAACCCCTTGCTTGTTGGAAACCACTTGAGCCCGTGTACAGAACAAAATTTATTTCGGCGATGATGACGGATGCCATTGGCAATGATATGTTGCAATTATTAGTATGTAGTCTTCATTTATCTATCTGACATCTCCCTTAGCATACATAAAAATTATTTATTATATGTTGTGCAATTTGTTTTGTATCACATACATTGTATGCCTGTTATGATTTGCATTTCGAACAACAATTTTCTTTTGGAATGTTGATAATATTTGACACACCCCTTACCTTACATGTGTTTAACTTATTTTAATAGGTCATTTGTAATATTGTTTGATTCGCAAATGATTCGTTCAACTAGTCAAACCTTTTTTAATTTGCATATAATACAACAACTACTTTGCCAATTTTTAATTATTGAACAATCTTGAGAATCTACTTGCACAATGATAAATATATAAAGGAGTACGTCCATAATTTACAGATGCGTCCTTATAAGAGACTTGTAATTCCCGGTCAGAGCAGTCAGTCGGACATGAATAACCCACAAGGTGCCAGTGGTTCTCGCCCTCAAGCGTATTCGCGAACACCCAACTGGACCGCGTCCATGGATGCTTGTCTGTTAGCGTTATTGTGTGAGGAACATGCCTTAGGCAATAATGTTCATGGAACATTCACGACCCTTGCATGGGTTAGGGTTGTTGGAGAGGTAAATAGACGAAATAATTCAAACCTTACGAAGGATCAGGTCAAAAATAGATTGAAAGTCTTGAAGCGCACTTTCGCGTTATACCATGCGTTGGTCAACAAGAGCGGATGGGGATGGGATTTTAATCTGAATATACCCACGCCTGGCGATAGTGCTGACTGGGATGCGGTGATCGCGGTAATGTGATTCTATTTCGATTATCATAAATTGTTAATTGAGTTTAATTGTTATTGTAAGACTAATATAATTAACCGACCTTCAGGAAAACCCAGCTTATGCCAAATGTAGAGATAAACCATTTCCTCCCTATAAGGATATTGAGTTCCTTACGGAGAAGACCACCGCAACCGGCAGATATAGCTTTGCTTCTGTCATGCCGCCCACTACCACTATTGTTAGCTCGTCCTCCTCATCCCCTGGTGAGGGTGATAACATAATTACTCCTAGATTGGAAGGTTTATATATCTTACCTCCTCCATGTGAAGCAGGGTCATCGGGGCCACCAATGAATGAATTCATGGAAGGTGGAGAACCCGACTTCACACCAAGCCCTCATCACCCCAACAAGAATACCAGTGGGTCGGGACATAGCTCTGGCAGCAAGAGGCCTCGTTCCCCACTCCCCGAGCGTAGCCAACGAACAAACCGACCGTCGAGTGGTGGACGGCGGAAGAAAACCGAGACTATCACTGAGGCTGTAACTGAGATGTTGCAGTTAGGAAAAGATAAATTTGATTTTGTCAAGGAAATGTATCATAAGGATTCTGACAGTCGGCGCTCTATTCCTACAATCGAGGATTGTATGCAGCGCGTATACCTAATGCAAGGGCTCAACAATCGTAAGATTTTGGCGGCCGGCGAATCTTTGAAAGATCCCCAGAATCGTCAACTTTTTATGACAATGAATGACGATCTTGCAAAAGACTGGGTCGAAATGCAGTTAGAAAATCATAATGCTATCTATCGCCCTTTTTTTCCCGGCAATTAGTGGACAATTTGACTATGTTTTAATTATGTAGTGTAAATTAAACCAATGTAACATATTGTATCTTAACTTTTTAGTAGTAGAAAACTGTTCTAACATGTATTTTCGAAAGTTGCACTGTTAGTACGAGGATTGTAATATTTAGTAGGACAGTTTGGTTGCATTTAAGTATAATTAACTTGAATGTTGGTATTTCATATCGATAGATATTACATCATGTATACTTATCATGATTTCTTGCTAATTGGGTGCAATTTCGATGCAGATATTATGGATCGTACAATTAATGAAAGAGTAGGTAATTCCAGGGTCTTTGAATTGATGATGTTACTTTTAGATGATGAAGATGACATTATGCTGTTTCTTATATTAATACTCATTGCGGAAGGAAATCTTTGAAAATTTTTATGTAGTAATTTCTTGTGTAATTCGTTGTTGTATCGAGACATATGAATATTCGTGCTACATGATCTACATTTATCACAACTTTGTTTGCCTACAATCAACCTTGGCTAAATGCCTAAAATGTTGTTGCAGTTATAATGGATGCTTCATTGTATCGACCTTTATTTTCGTCAACTTTTCATGCCGAATTGTTCGCAATATTAGAAGATGATGATGACTACTGGGTGCAACTCATAATATTGCTTATTGAAGGGGGTTGTATAAATGAAACAAGTCCAATAACCAGACGACCTTGTCGTACCCGTCCATTTACTGGCCATCAGTTTATTTGTGATATACTTAATGGTCATCCAGACCGGGGGTACACTCACTTTAGAATGACGACAAGTTCCTTCATTGCTCTCCGCGATGAACTTGTTGGAAAGGGTCTTTTAAGTGGCACACGGAATATGACTGTTGAAGAACAAATAGCGATTTTTCTGTTTTGTATTGGACATGGTGTTGTAAATAGGGTCCTCGCTGAGACTTTTCAACATTCAGGGGAAACAATTAGTCGTCACTTTAACAATGTTCTAAGAGCTATTATTCAACTAAAAGATGACTACTTAACTCTGCCGCCAAGCGATATTGGAGTCCATCCAAGAATTAGTGACAATATCAATTTCCATCCGTTCAAGGTAAGTCTAAATCTCTTTTAATTGTCAGTAAATTGAGCATTTAAATTGTTAAATTTATCTATGTACTTTGTTTTCAAATTACCGTTTGTAGAATGCAATTGGGGCGGTGGATGGTACGCATATTCCGGTTATTGTAAAAACGGAGAAACAAACCCAATTTCGATGTCGCAAAGGATTTACATCTCAAAATATGATGGCCGCGGTTTCGTTTGATCATATGTTCTTTTATGTATGCACCGGTTGGGAAGGATCTGCCTCAGATATGAGGGTACTCAGATGGGCCTGTGAAGATGGAGGCTTTACTGTTCCTGAAGGTATCATTTAAGAATAAATTAGTCATTTATCTTTTCAAAAATATTGGTTTCACTTATTTATTACAAGTTGTATACACTTCTATTATCTATACAGGAAAATATTATCTCGTTGATTCCGGATACGCGAATACCGAAAAATTTCTGACACCTTATAGAGGCGAGCGTTACCATCTGAGTCAATTTAATAGTAACAGTCGTGGTCGGATACATCGTTCGCCAAAAGACTTGTATAATCATCGGCACGCACAATTAAGAAATGTGGTAGAGAAGACATTTGGAATTTTAAAAAAGCGATTTAGAATTTTAACTAATGCTACACCATTTCCTTATAGAGTGCAGTGTCACATTGCTATGGCGTGTTGTGTGCTTCATAATTTTATTCGACGGCAACAAGGAGATGACAGATATTTTAATGAAGCGCAAAACGCAGAGCCGTCAGAGGAAGAGGTGGAAGTGCCGACTACAAATGAGACTACATCAGATTCACACCGTGGAGACCAGATTCGCACTCAAATTACGGAGGAGTTGTGGAATAATAGGAGTTAGAATTTATGTTGTAATATAATGGTAGTCAGTTTGTGTAATAGTTTAATTGGTTTTCCTGTAATCTTAATTGGATGGTTATTTACAAAAGTAGTGTTCCCCGTGTATGATGTTAGTATAAAATTAGTATGACGTGATATGGATGTTATCTACGTTAGTACAGTAGTGTATTGAGCAACAAAGTTGTATTTTTAAAATTATTACTTTTAAGTATTTAATGCACCGGTTGTATTAAATTTTGTATTGAATTTAATGCACCCGTACCCATTGCATTATGCAGATCTAGTCCAGCAAACTATCATAGTAAAAGTTTCTTTTCACTATTTTTTTTTTTCTAAATATCTAATTTTTTAAATTGGTTTGATTTTTAGTCATTTGATTACTCTTTCGACGTAAAGTTTAAATAAATTTATAATTATATAAATTGCATGAGAACATATTAATTAAATTCGTAAAAATAAATAATATATTTTCAAAATTAAATATTTAGATTAAATAATTAAAATATATGACAGTTGAGGTTAGCTCTATATTTTTATATTTTTATTTTTCTTACTTAATATTATTGTAAAATTATTATATTTTTGTTGTGTATATATGTGTGGAGGGAACACTATAAAAAATTAATATTTTAAAATATTTTTTTTATATTTAATCATATTTAAAAATGTCGTAGAATAATTTAATTTTATATTTACAAATATCGATAAAATATATTTTAAAATAATATAATAGATGATTCATATTTTTTTTTTTAAATATCGATATTTATTATATTATAAAAATATTTGAAAATTTTTTTTCTAAACTTCGTCTAAAAATATAACTAATTTAATATTTTATCTAATTAATTAAATCCTATTTATAACAAATAACATAATTAAAAAGTTATAATACATTATTTATTTACACAACTTTTACCCATACATAAAAATGTCAAAGGGCATATTCGTCTTTTTACTTAAAAGTCAACTATTTATCCCTCTTATTCTTCATTCCCAACCAAACACTATTTTTCTTATACTGGTACAAACCTATACCCCAACCAAACACTATTTTTACTTTATCCTACCTTATACTCAATTTTATACTTGTACCTGGTACTACTAATTCCCACTAATTCCCCAACCAAACGCTACCTTGGGGTAGAATCGTGGTTGGTGATGATGGAGAGACTCTTTGGCAGCCTCCTGGTGTCTAAAGGGTTTACGCAGTTGTCAAACTGCGCGCTCTATGATTTGGGGGACATGGTGCATAGGATATGCATGACTGTGAGTGGATTGCGCCAGGATACCTTTCCGTTTGTTCGGACCATCTTTTGCGGGTTTTGGACTTTGGGGTGCTTCGATGGTGGAGGCAGTGTTTATGGAGCTGGCGCTGCAGTTCTTTTGGATGGGTATCTGCTGTCAGAGGCATGTTCTGGATAGAGGCGTTTGATGCCAGATGATGGAGGATAGATCGGCCGGCAGAGACATTTTCGTTTCCCTTCCTGGTTGGTGGATATCCTCGTGGATGGAGTATGTGAGTTTATCTCTGGGGGATGTTACCCTGTGTGTTTGTTAATTGGCATGTTTGGGGTGCAATATATGTGATTGAGGGGTGAGCTCAGTAAGGATAATTGTATAAGGAATTGCATGAATCGATTGTGCTTGGTCGTTTGACGATGATATTCAGGCGGATTTTTGAGACATCAGGGGTTGGGTGGACCCCGATGACAGCAACAGCCCTTTTATCAGAATGGCGCAGCGGTAGCGTGGATTGGCTGTCTGCGAGAGACCACATTCGGCACCTCATTGTGAGCATGGACAGAGGTCGTGCCCCCTTTATGATTGTCTAGATATGTTGGCAGGCTGAGCGATGACCACTTGCATCGAGCGGATGAATCTGTGCCGCCCGGTTGGAGGGCGCCACGGTAGTGGTTTGAGTTGTCGCAGGTGTGATTTCACCACAGCAGTCGGAGTTAGGACATGTTGTATTCCTGCATGGACTAGAGGTAGAGTCGTTACCACATGCACTTGAGGTACCGGTTACTGTTGGCATTGTGCAAGTGGGGGAGGCTAGTGGATCATGTCCAGTGTAGCAGAGGCCGTGAGTTATGCCGGCAGACATATTGGTGTTTGTGACAGCTTGGTGTCTGACCCAGTGCTTGGGATTGGTTGGCGTAGTGCCACAGGATGTTTGACTGTCGAGAGAAAGGGCTTTGATTTTCTGCAAGGCAGATAATGGAAGGCAATTTGTTTGTTGAGACTGTTAGAGCACACCGTTTACAGCGTCAGTGTGAGAGGTGCCTACGGCGACAGCGGGACTTAAGGATATCCCTATTGATCGTGAGATCCCGGGTGTGAGACCACCTAAGCCGATGATTATGCCGCCCGAAAGGGAGATTAAGATTGTGGTTGTCGTGGTTCTGGAAACCACGCCAACTTCATAGCACCTCGTTGGATATCGCCTTTAGAGCTGCGGGAGTTGATGGCATAGGTGCGGGGATCTGATGGATCGAGGGTCTGTTGGACCTAGTGCTACGTCGCTGATACCCGACGGTGAGAGCCCTTTGTGATTGGAGCCCAGTCAGGTCCAGGTATTATTTAGGGCCTTTTGATGGAGTTCTGCCCCGGCAGTTGATCGATTATGATGCCTGCATCCGTTTGGATTTACAGCTGAGTATTTCGCCAAGATGGCGTACAAGAGACGCTAGGGGCATTATGAGTACAGTGAAGCCAATGGAATGATTAATGCCTTGTTGCCTTTAAGATTGAGGAACTCTGTTTTCCAGTGGGACGTGAACGGATTGATAGCAGCGATCTTTAAGGATATTTTGGCTTTACCCCCTTCCCGAATGATTTTGAGCTTGTGGAGCATTTGTAGATGCTGTGGCAAGGTCTGTGAGGAAGAAGCTTTATGCCAAGTCGTTGTGGTACAAGTTTTAGCTTCGAGAGCATGTCTTCCTGGATTGCCTATTCAAGCCATAGGGGCGACTGTGGAAATCCGGCCAAAATGGATGTTATTTAAGACTGGCCGAGATCGACGGTTATTGTTGGGGTGAGGAGTTTTTGGACCGGATGGTGCTAGCAGAGACTGATGATCAGATGACGAGTTTGGTACCAGCGCCGATTTTAACCTAGTCAGTGGTGGGAGATGGATTTGTGAGTTATAGTGATACCTCCCATAGTGGCTATAGAGCTGTCTTTGGATTTTGTCGAGCATCCAGTATCACCCCGATAGGGCCGCTGTGGTGGCGGATACCTGGAGCAGAAGAGCTTTGGGTTTGAGTTTGTTGATTCTCTAATTGGCGCTGTGTGAGGCCATCTTGGTGTACAGGGTTTGAGTTTGTGTTCTAGAGGATATCTTTTGATTGAGGCTGCGGCTGAGCAATCCACTTGGGTGGTTGAGTTTTGAGGGCGACCGAGTGTGAACCCCTGCTTATTGGGGCCCCTTTTCTGTGCAGGTGTTGTGTGATTGTGTTTCGGGTCGCTTTGGTTGAGTTGGCTCTTGGTGTGATTCTTGAGCATGTTGCTCGGGCTGTTCGTTCCTTTCCCCAGTCTTTTGTTGGAGTTCTTGAGGTTTTTTCTGCGTCTCAGCTCAGGAGTGTTATGCTTTGAACCCCTCGCCCGTGATTGACTCGCTTCTTTTGAGCCCTATGAGAGTTTGGTGTACGAGGGACGCCCGTTGCGAATTCCGGCTCGTGTGGTGAGGGAATTGCGCAATCGGGCTTTGCCGTTCTGGTTGTTGCTGTTGTGGTTGTTGCGGAGTAATCACGGGGAGTGATAGGTGACTTGGGAGCTGGAGACGGCGGTGTTGGGTTTTGACTCTGGTTTTTGAGACTCCTAGGGAGTTGCTTTAGTTTCGAGGACGAAACTTTCTTTTAGTGGGGGAGGATGTGGTGACCCGGATCTTTGCAGGGCTTCTACGGTGTGACCGGCAGCTTCGGGAGGCCTACGGGGCATGTCGGCGGTGTTCGCGCGCCAATTTGGACTCAAGTGATGGATTCGGGGCTTAAATAGATCACGTGGATAACCGGAAGACCCCGTTGGATGTTTAGAAGTGTTTTCGCGCAAATCGGATATCAAATTTGGACTCGGCGCGAAATTCGGAATGAAAATACCTTTCCGGGAGCCTCCGGCAAATTTTAGGATTGGAATTTGGCAAAACGGACGCCGTATTTGGAATCAGCGCGCGAAAACGGTCAAAACGGACTACCCACATGTATTTTTGGTGCTCGGGTACTGTTCACGGCCGGAACAGTACTTTCCGGCGATCGCCGGCGCCGGCGGCGGCGGCGGGCAGCACCGGCGGCGGCGGCGCGGCCTCGGGCAGGCGGGCAGCAGCGGCGGCACGCGGCGCGGGCAGGGGCGCGTGCAGCGCGCAGGGCCGCGGGCAGGCGCGCGGTCCACGGCGGCGGCCGTGCACCAGGGCGCTGCCACGTGGCGGATGATGGTTGGGCGGCTCACTGCGCGCGGTCCACGGAGTTTCTTGGGTGCACGGTGGACCGACAGGGTGACACGTGGCAGAATTTGATTGGCTCGGTGTGGTGCTCCCGGTCTACGCAAGCGGTGTAGCAGGTGCCGTACGCGACGTGCGGGGTGCGTGGGTTGCACGGGCGGTGCACGGTGGTTGGGGCCACGTGGCGCGTCTCCATTGGGTGGCTCACGTGCACCGGGCGCAGCGAAAATTTCCCAGGACACGTTGGGTATTTTCTGAAAAGAATTTCTGGATTTCCTTTAAGCTGCAACCCGAGGGCTCTTCAAGGGCGATTTTCGACCCCTTCGAGACCTCAGCTCGAAGGGGAGGTGAGAGGGAGATTTCTTCTCCTTCAAGTGAGGATTACACCTACCAAGTTTCAGATTTTCGGGTGGCACGGATTCGAGATCTCGATTTTACGGCGCGGCGCGACGTTGCGTTTTCTGTGTTCTTCCTCGGCGCAGCAGCAGTGTTTTAGCTCCCCCGGCCTACCCCGAGCTCCTTTTTCTGTGATTTTTGCGCCGTTGGCTTCACGACAGGTAGGGCTTCATCTTTCATTTTGATCGCGCATTCTGATTTTGCTTCTTTGGCTCGGATCCCGAGGTAACAATGGACCCCTTTTTCTGTGAGGAATGTGAGGACAGCATCGGAGTATTTTGGCCATATCTTCGCGCTCGAGCGTCATACGGAGACGAGCCTATACAACTTTTTCATCTACAGATCGCAAGGAACGCGCTCGTATTTTTATTGGATTTTCGTGAGATTTATTTCGAGGTGAAAATCACTGTTTTCTCAGTGTACTGTGCGCAGTCTTTTTCCACAGTTTGTTGTTTGGATCACCACCTTGCCGGATTTTTATCTTGACTTACCGAACTCTGATTTGGGCGTGCAAGGTACCGTTGCGAAGCTAGCGACGCAAGGATCGCTGTGATATTTTTCTTGGAATTTTCTGGGCACTTTCTGCAGGTGATAATTTAACAGTTTCGAATCCGAGGTTGTATGTGGTTATAAGAGCTTTATTTGGGAACTTAAGTGTAATTAGTGAGCTTTGTATTGTATCAGGAATATCACGGGTGTGCTAAAATCGTGGGAGCAAGGATTTGGAGTTTTTGGTATTTTCAGCTGTACGGATTTGGACAGTTGCTCTTCAGGTGGGTGGTTGCTTTACTCCTCTTTTCTGATATACCCACTAGGAGTATTAGAGTGATTCCCTTTATTGGACATGTTGAATGGTCACCTAATGAACATGCATGCTTAACTAAATAATTGTGAGCCTATCTTATGGAAAATATGTTATATTGAGAACTTGATATGTTGGAACTTATACATGCTTTATGGACATCGTTTTAGCATTTAACCTTGCATAAAGGGGGGGGGGGGGAATGTACTTTCATATGGTGATACTGTGAGGTGTCTTGCGGAAGGGTACCACTTGAGGATATTATTGGACAGGCATAGGGGATGGTTTATATGAGGATGATTAGCAGATTATGGACAGGTGTGGTCGGATTATGATTTTAGTATGATGATTATACCCAGGTGAAGCTATTAATTGATATTCTGTCGAACCACTATTTGTCACTTTTTCTCTTTCTCTCCTGAGGACATAGGCTGGCTTACTTGGACATTTTGTAGGGCCATTTCTTATCGCTACACTTTATGTTGGGATTTGATTTAGAAGAAACCCTATTTGCTTCTTCTCCCCCTATTCTTTAGTCAGGTGACTATATGTTGCTCGAGTTTGAGCAGGGGATTGGCATTGTGTAGCCGGGGCCTAGATTTTAGCTTCTGGGGTATTATGGCTGCCGCGGGTAGTAGGCGGTGAACCAGATATCATTGTGGGACATGTTTGTGATCATGGGTGTTGTTGTGAACCCCTACTTTTGATTACCCTCTAGGCATTGGAGTAGCTCTATGATTAGAAGGCTGATTAATAAATTATGGGCTTTGGGCATGCATTTTAGACAGGCACAGGCTATCTTTTATTTACTACTCTCGTACTTTTATCAGCATGCTTTAGCAAGGTAAAAACATATCGACATCTGCTTTATTTTATGTTTATCATCTTGGGACATTTGCATGCTTGTATGGTCACCTAGATAGGCCACCTTTTTCTGCTACACTATCATGCTGGAATTGACATAGGAGAAACCCTTTTTGTTATTCTTTTCTCCTTTCATTTGAGGCTCAGGGTATTTGCAGCTCGTGCGCGAGCAGGTGGATAGGATAGTGTAGTCAGGTCCTCGATTTTTGGACAGGCAGGGTATTGCGGCAACGCGGACATTGGGCGGTTGACCGGAGGTTTCTTATGCATCAGATTGGGTATCAGGTCTTTCTTTGGTGGATGGATTTCCCACGGTTTGTCTATCTTGCATCGGGTTGAGATCAGGTCTTTCTTTCGTGGATGGGTTTTCCCACTTTGATCAGAGTCATGATCCAGTCCTGCTGATTTATGATACTTGGGTTACTGAGATACTTTTCCTCGTGTGGGTCGCTCCCCACGAGTGCCACTCCGGAGTAGGCTTTCCACGGTGCAGAGCGCCGGGCACCATGCTGGGTTTTGAGTCCTTGGGACTCCTTTGCTTCGGTGTTATGCGTAGGCTGGCATACCCGTCGCGGCAGAGCAGGCAGTACCAGTGGTTACTGGTGGTTAGATTGGGTTATTCTGGCAGACATTTATTTTCTGATGCATACATTTAGCTATTCTATTAGCTTGGCATTTTTAGAGGCATTCTAGTGGTAGCTTTTCATCAGGAGTTTATTCTTTTTAGCATACCGCCTTTGTTTCCTTTTGCCTCTGGTAGACCTAGTGGGCGTGTCAGAGTTTGAGGTTTTACCCACTAGGGGAGGCTACTGGTTTACTAGTAGTTCTCACCCCCATTCTTCTTTCCTCTTTTTCTTTTCCCTTGTTTTGCAGAGTCTTCTGCGGGTGCTACTGGACTTTCAGTGGCGGGTCGAGGTGAGAGGACGGCTGAGTAGATAGATCTCGAGGCAGGATGAGCGTGTTAGCTGGACTGTTGGTGTACCCAGGTTTCCTCAGACGGTTGTACTTTCACTTTTGGAACTGGCTTTTGCCAGCATGTTGTATTTTTATTTTGTGAGCTGGGAGAGACTGATGTATCATTTATACAGATGTATTGTACTTTATTTCCAGCTTCAGTCTGAGATGTATTAGTTTTAGTTCAGCTCTGTTTTTATTGCTCTTTTATATATCTTTTATATCTGAGCAGGTTGTTGGCGCTTCGTGTACACGGGAAATACCGTGTGCACGGCGGATCTGTAGACGGGCCCGGGTTCTGGTTTACAACCGGGGCGTGACA